>JADHKP010000034.1:0-340026 GCA_019925385.1 Raffaelea deltoideospora | reverse complement strand
GGGGCTTTTTCGTTCTTTGGGGCATTTGCCTCTCTCATCATTTGCACGTGTATGTGTTTTTGTTTTCGCGACCTTAGACTGACCCTGTCTCTATTTTTGCAGGCACGCAGGGCCTTATCTTTGTGGTTGACTCGTCGGACCGCGCACGCATGGACGAAGCGAGACAAGAGCTTCATCGAATCATCAACGACCGAGAAATGAAGGACAGCCTGCTCCTGGTTTTTGCAAACAAGCAAGATCTTGAAAATTGTACGCGGTTGCGCTGTTGCGTTGCTTTTTTGTGTCTCTTGTCTTTTCTTTGCAGCTTTATCTTTCTCGTTTTTTTCCTTTTTTTGGTTTTACTCTTTCTGACTTTCCCTCAGCCATGAAACCACAGGACGTCACCGAAGCCCTGCAATTGGCCAAGCTGAAAGACAAGATTTGGTACGTTGTGCCCAGCTGTGCTACAACAGGCGAGGGCTTGTTGGAGGGCCTGGCCTGGCTCTCTAATAATGTCAAGTCCCCTCCAACGCCGCCGAAGAAGTAGTCGGAAAGGATGGTCTGGAATGAAGGCTTTGTGTGAAGAGTCGTTCGACATAATTTTGTCCTTTACTTTCCTGCCTCGCTGCCGCTTCGACTTCAGCTTTTTTCACGTCTAATCGGGTTCTTTCGTTCTGTGTATACCTTGTGTCTTTTTTTTCTCTTTTTTTTCTTTTTTCTCTTTTCGCTTCTCTTTTCGCTTCTCTTCTCTTTTCACTTTTTTACCCTTGCCTCCTGGTCGTTGTGCTTCCGTTTGTGTGTGTTGCGGTGGCCCTGTTGAGACAGAATTGGAATACCCCATGTTGCGTAAAAAAATGTCAAAAAAAAACTTACAGACGTAAAAAAAAGGCTCAAGCTTGAATTGGTCAGTCTCTCAGTCGGCGCCATCGGTACAGTGTTTCCTTTGTTTCCGCTTGCTCAAAGATCGTTTCCGTGGCCCGGTGCTTTATGTCTTGACGAGAATCCATTGCCGTGTGGTTGTGGCCTAAACTAATCTTTTTTTTGCCTCTCTTCTCTTCTCTTCTTTTCTCCTTCACTCAACTTAGCTATTCCCTTATTTCTGTACCTTCTATCTAATAATATACTGCTTTCTCCTTCTTTCTTCTGTCGTCTAGTTCATAATGTTTGAGAGTAAAGCAGGAAAAGACAGAACGGAAATACGTTGGTCAAAGTTAGCAGGCCCAAGGATGGAGTCAACTTGCATGAACAAAAGGCAACACAGCAAACGAAGTTTGATTGAACGCCCCCATGAACGTAAATATAGACGGCCCATCGTAGATATACTACAAAATACAAAAAAATGCATGCTACGCAACCACCGCAAAGCAAAGATGACGCATAACACACAAAACCCTTAAGACTCGTACAGCGCCAAATTAAAGTTACTCCTTTAACCGTTTGCTTGCGCGGGCAATGCTGTCGTCGGGCAGTCCGCTTCTCTTTGTGCCCGGGAGGCTGCTGGTGCGTATGTCATTGTCTTCTTGGCTAACGCGGCGGTGAGGGTACTCCATCTTGAGTCCCTCGAAGCAGTTTCCGTACAGCGGATCTCCCGTGTTGAAGAAGGGGTGCACCAGAGCCTGCTCGGCCGTCAGGCGCTTCTCTGGGTCGTACTCCAGCAGGCCAGCAAGGAGATCATAGCCTTCGGCGCCGAGGCTGGCGAGATTTGGCGAATTGCCGCTGCCGCCCATGCCGGGTTGGCCAGATGACGATGCCTGTGCCAGGCCGATGGTGGATCGATACCACTTCTCGAGGTTGCCATTGCTGTTGCCGCTGGCGGAGGACGAGGAGGAGAAGGAGGAGGACGAGTGGGAGTATGGCTGGTGGTGTTGGTGGTGGTGGTGGTGGCCCATGTGGTGGTGGGAGGAGCCGCCGGCGCCGCTGTGCGACTCGTACAGCGAGCTCAGCTGGTGGTACTCGGGCATGCTGGCGAGCAGGGGCCAGCGCTCCTTGGTGGGCAGGCCCATGATGTCGACAATCTTCTGCATCTGGCTGCGCTGGAAGGGCACCGTTTTCTTCGAGTCCATCTTGGCCTCCTCGCCCTTGAAGATGGGCCGCAGCGACAGCAGCTCGGCAAAGATGCAGCCGACGGCCCACATGTCGATGGCCGGCGTGTAGTGGCGCGACCCCAGCAGCAGCTCGGGCGCGCGGTACCAGATGGTGACGACGACCTTATCGCCGTTGAAGAGCGACTGCAGCGGCTTGTAGAACAGGCGCGCCAGGCCCAGGTCGCCAATCTTGACCTGGCCGGCGGACGTGACCATGATGTTGGCCGGCTTGAGGTCGCGGTGCAGCACCCAGTTCGTGTGCAGGTACTGGCAGCCGTTGAGCAGCTGGAACATGATGCTCTTCACCGTCGTCGCCGGGATCGGGTGCCGCGGCTGCTGCGTGTGGTGGTGGATGATCTGCAGCAGGTCGTGCTCGGCGTACTCAAACACCATGAAGATGCACTTGTCCTCCAGCATGATCTCCACCAGCCGGATCACGTTGCTGTGCGACAGCTCCGTGCACAGCGCCATTTCGCGGATCGCCGACTGGCTGATGCCCGTGTACGCCACCTGCTCGCCCTCCTTGTCCGGCTTGAACTTCTTGATGGCAAACTCGCCCGCCTGGCCCTGCCGCCCAACAGCCTTGTACACCCGTCCATAGGTACCGCTGCTAATGAACCCAATGACGCGATACCGGTCTGTCACCCGTGCCCTGCTCTGGTATCCCATGTAGCCCGCGTTGCGGTCGGCAGGACCTGTTCCCCCCCGCCAAAAAAGGGCCGTCAGCATACGGGTCTGGAAGCCCAAAACAGACTATTGCCCAGAAAGAAGATGCACTCACCCTCTGCCGCACAAAATGAATGAAAATTAGAACTCACTGTCAAATGCCGACTGAACGCTTCGTTTTAGCCCTTGCGTCCACACCGCACCCGACGATACTGGTCCCGAAGCCGCCGACGCTGGATTGGTGATGCTCATCTGATGGGATTTCGTTGTGTTGATGGTAGGTGGATTAATACAGTAATACAGTAACACATCGGCGAAGATGCTGATTCAAAAAAGGTGGGGTCCATTTGTGGCTCGAATGTGGCTAGTTGTGTATTATGGATACTCCGCAATAGTGCAAGGTCCGCTACAGATAGCGGCCAGTTAAACCCCCACGCCACCCAATTTACAACAGGCAGAGTCCGTTTAGCGAGCGGTTACAGTGGCTTCATTTCCAGTTACGAGCACAACGTACATCGCTCTCATATTCAAACCTTTTCATATAATCACACGCAGTATTAAAGCCGTGCGTAATAACACATATATTCTCAGGGCTCGTATTTTGCATGTCCTTTTTATAGCTCCTTTATCGTTTCATCTCCCTACTCCGGGAAGCTGCCCCAGGTCCGACAAAAACAAAAAAAAAAAGGAAAAGAAAAGCCCAATACGTGAATCGCTAGGTGGTGAGTTGTGAGACTGTTGTGTGTGTTTTTTGCTTCATCTAGGCCCCCAGCTTCTGTTGTGTGTTTTTCTTCATCTCGGCCCCAGCTTGTCCAGCACACGGACGCCTTGTTCCTCCCACTCCTTCTTTGTGACCCACATGGACTCCTTGTCGGCCATGATGTTGGCCAGGACGGCGCCGCCGAGGAAGACCATGTGTCGCCGGCGCGGGGGGTCTTCTATGCGCACTTTGAACTTGCTGAGGCGTTCGGGGTTGCCGTCCAGGACCCGCATCAGCCACAGCTGCTTCAGCTCCTTTTCGAGGCGCGACGGCAGGCCCGGGTACATGCTGCTGCCGCCGGACAGGACAATGGCCTTGTAGAGCGACGAGCGCACGTCGACGTCGGCGGCCTGGATAGTGTTGAAGAGGAACTCGGCGATGCCGGGCTGCTCGCAGTCGACGAGGTGGGGCTGGAACAGGCACTCGGGGGCTTCGAAGCGCTCGCTGCCGACGCGGATGACGCGGCCGTCGGGCAGCGTGTAGCTCTCGACCAGCACCGTGGTCTCCTCGCTGAGCCGCTTGTCCAGCTCGAGGTCGTAGGAGACGTAGCACAGCTTCTCCTTGATCTGGCGCACCGTCTCAAAGTCGGCCGTCCGGTTGAGCGCGTAGCCACGCCGCAGCAGCAGCGCGATCAGGTTCTGCGTCACGTCGCGGCCCGCCACGTCCAGACGCCGCGTCAGGTGGTTCAGCACCACCGACTCGTACACGGGCACAATGTGCGTCACGCCGTCGCCCGAGTCGACCACCACGCCCGACGAAAGACCTGCCCCGCGTTAGTCTACTTGCTCTGCACTCGCTCGCTCGCTCGCCCCTCTCTTTCTCTGTGGCCGTCTCGTCCGTCCCTCGCCTCACCTTGGGCATACAGCGCCAGCACGGCCTGGATAGCCACATAGACGCCGCCAAAGCCGTAGCGCTCAAACATGACCTCGCACATCTGCTCGCGGTTCTTCAGCGGGTTCATCGGCGGCTCCGTCAGCAGGATCTTGCGCCCTCGTGTGTCCACCTTCATCTTCTCGTAGAACGTATAGTCCCACAGGTGCTGCATGTCGTCCCACTTCTTGACGATGCCGTTCTCCATCGGGTAGCTGATCTGCAGCATGCTGCGGGCCGCCGCCGCCTCGTCGCCGCACATAATGTCCTTGATGACAAGGTCATTGTCGCCCTTCTCTTCCGTGCGCAGAATCGGACGGCCGACAATGGACGGGTACTGGAACTCGGGGAAGTTTTGCGCAGCATAGCCGACCTTGAGAAAGCCGGTGCCGCCGTCGAGAACTGCACGTAAAAAAACCAATTCAGTCAGCAAATAACGAAATAAAAGACAATGTCAATCACGTCGGCGGTCTTCCCCTAAAAAGCAAATGGCATCGCAGGAACAAACAGACCTATGGGTGTGTTGGCATCCATCTTGCCTAAAGGCCAAAGCTCTGGACGAATGTAGAGAGGTTGACGAAGGGCATCCGGAAGGGGTTGCGCGTTGTGGGAAAGCGTCTCCTATTGCTCGTACTCGTAATACTCCGTAGATGGCCCAAGTTCGATGGAGGGGTTCGTTGGTGGGCAGCGGCAAACGGCGCTTTTTTTGGCTTGGCCTCCCGGGTTTGGATTCACGTGACCTTCAAACAGAGCTATGTACGAGTAGATAGATACCGGCGGCGATGTTGAGATAAAGGACGGAGAGGGAAAAAAAAGAGACTTTTACTTAGATTACAAGTTTGGGTTTGGTTTCACTGTTGTAACATAAAAATATAACCCGAAAATGGCGACGGATCTTGGGAGCAAGCCGGTTCGGCTGCTTCTGATCAACCCCAACTCATCCCATGAAATGACGCATGGCATGGAGGAAGCGCTCAAGAGCGCCAACCTGCCCAGCGTAAGTCGCATTGCTTGCGCATGCAGAGTTTAAAAGAGGTGTTTCTATATTTACACAATGTACGCGTTCCCATATACATCTAGTCGATCCAGATCAGCACCTACACAGCGCCGAAAGAGGCGCCGGCCAGCATCAACGACGACAAGGACCTGGCCGCGAGCACGGACGCTGTGCTGGAGGATCTGCAGCGGGCGGGTCGCGATTTTGACAGCTACGACGCCATCCTCGTGGCGTGCTACAGCGTGCACCCGCTGGTGGCGAAGCTCAGCGAGCGCCTGGCCGGCCGCGTGCTGGTGCTGGGCATCTTCGAGTCGAGCGTTCTCACGTCCATGGCGCTCTTGCCGGCCTATGCGCTGCATGGGGGCCCGCTGCAGACGTGGGGCATTGTGACGACGGGCAAGTTCTGGGAGGCGCACCTGAGCGACGGCGTGGCGGCGTTTCTTGGGCCCAGCCCCAAATTCGCCGGCGTCTGCTCCACGGGCCTCAATGCCGGCGATTTCCACGGCCATGTGCCCGAGGAGGTGATTCGCGAGAAGCTCAAGGCCGCGGCCAAGAAGCTGCTTGCCGGCAGCCAGGTGCGCTGCATCGTCATGGGCTGTGCCGGCATGGCTGGCCTGGAGGCCATCTTACGCAGTGCGGCCATTGAGCAGTATGGCCGGGAAACCGGCAGCAGCGTGTACATCATCGACGGCGTCAAGGCCGGGGTCGGGCTGCTCGAACAGGCAGTGCGGGACAAGAGGCTGTTTCGACAGTAGCAGGCATAATTGTAGATATAAAAGCGTCCCGATTGAGTGCAAACCAAAAACAAACTCAAACCCAAACCCAAAAATAAAAATAAAAATAAACCAATAAACTAGGAAGAGCCATGAACACGCATCTGGCTTCGTGCAGGGAGGTTGAGAAATAAAATTTTCGTAAGACAAGCATCGCCGAAAAGAAAAACACACACGAAAAACAAAGAAGAGACACAGCCCCAGAAGCCCAAGCCTGTCCCACAGCTCCCAGCTGAACAGTCCCAACCCCAAAAAAGAAACCCAGACGATAATATACCAATGAGCGCCGATGAAAGCCCTAAACATGACCACCTATAGTGGATGCATCCCTGCCTCTGCAGCGCAAAGGCCAGCACGCGGGCCAAGACGGACAAGCGTCAGTCGGCGTGTCTCGCTCGCCCCCAGACTTCGTCGGCGTCCTTTTTGCCCTTGGTCTCGGGCACGTAGAAGGCGATGAAGGCCGTTGACAGGGCCGCGGCCAGGGAAAACAAAAAGTAGACCCAGCCGGCGCCGCCGAAGCGGGCGTTGAGGGCGGAGTTGACAATGGGGAAGAACTGGGCAATGACAAAGGTGGCGACGTAGTTGACGCCGAGGGCCCACGACTGGGTGGCGCCGACGGCCTCCTGGCCGACGAGCTCGGAGGCCAGCATAAAGGGCACGGGGCCGAGGCCGACGGCAAAGAAGACGACAAACGCGAGCACGGCGAGCGCGGAGAGGGTCTTGAGGCCGTAGACGATGGAAAAGGCCAGGGCCAGCGAGCTGGCGCCCTGGCCGACGACGGACAGGAGGATGCAGGTCTTGCGGCCGAGGCGGTCGGGCAGCGGCGCACACAGCGTGGTGGTGACGAGGTTGGCGGCCGAGATGAGAATGGTCAGCAGGCCGGAGCTGACGGGCAGCATGCCCTTGAGGAGCGAGACCGAGTACATGATGACGGAGTTGATGCCGCACAGCTGCTGGGCCATCATGATGCCCATGACGGCGACGACGGGGCGGCGGTAGAAGGGGTCGGTCACGAGCTGGAAAAAGCCGACGGGCGAGGACACAGCGGCTGCCGAGCCCGACGCCGTGCCCGACGCCGTGCCCAGGGCCGTGGAGGCGGAGGCCGTTCCCGGCCCTGTGGCTACCGCCGCAAACGAGCCCTTAGGAGACGGCGGCGGTGCCACGGCCAATATGGCGCCGTCGGCGCCAACCGCGGTGGCTGCATAAGCCGGCAGAGCGGTGGCGTTGGCGACGCCGACGTCGCTGGTGCCCAATGCGGCGGGGCCGTCGAGCGCGCCCGGATCCAACAGGCCCTGCTCCTCTGCAGAGGCACCGGTGGACCAGGCAGCCGAGGCGGCGCCGCTGCCGTGTTCGGCGCTGTCCAGGGGCGAGAGCGTGCCGTGCAGGCGGGCCAGGATGCGTCTTGCGCGCACGGCGTCGCCATGGTGGGCCAGCAGCCAGGCCGGGCTCTCGGGCGCAAAGGCAAGGCCCAGCAGGTGCACAAGGGCGGTGACGACGCCGACGCCGAGGATGGCACGCCAGGCGGAGCCGTGGCTGAGGAAAAAGCCCAGCGTCTGGGTGAAGAGAATGCCGGTGTTGACGGTGATCTGCGTAAAGGTGCCGAAAAAGCCGCGCGACTGCAGCGGCGCCACCTCGCTGATGTACAGCGGCACAATCACCGTGGACGCACCCGCGCTCGCGCCGTTGAGCACCCGGCCTACCGCCAGCGCCGCCACCGACCCCGCCAGCGTCTCCAGCGTCGACCCCAGCAGAAACAAGCATGCCGTCAGCCGCATGCCCAGAAGCCGGCCCTTGTGGCTGATCAGCGGGCCCGCCGCCAGCGCCCCGACCAGCCCGCCCACCGTGAAGACCGACGACACCGTCGCGAACTCGGCCTCGCTCATGGCAATGCAGTCCGGCAGCTCCCTACCGCCGATCCGGCGCAGCAGCTGGCGGGCTGCCAGGGCGCTGCTGCCCGCGCCGCCACCGTGTTTGGCAGCACACGTTATGACGTCTTGAGGTGCATTTAGCTCGGCCTATCATGTTCCGTGGCGGTTCCACCGTCAGCGATTGGCGATAGGCAAAAGGCAAAAGGCCGCGAACGGTTCAGAGATGGAGAGGGCCAACAAAAAAAAAAGGACAAGGATCTGGCACGTACCAAGTGATAGCCAAACTGCTGTGGCCCAAGAGTAACCACCGCCAGTAGAATGAAGAAAAAAGGCGTAGGCCCGTCAGCGGCCAGCCGCTTGGTCAGGGCACTAAACATGACACGAAACGAAAGATAAACCCTTGAACTTGAAAAGTGAACAAACGGGCTGCACGTCTCCAAGCACTCAGAAAACAGATAAGCTAAATTAAATGTTCGAAGAATTGACCGAAACAAAGTCGTAAGAAATGGACAGCAGCACGGAGTAGACAGGTGCCCGTCAGTATCGTTGGGCCGGGAAGCAAGGCATTGTGCTTTGGAGGTCGTTGGCTGTTGTTTTCATTTCTGAGAGAAGCGGCCACTGGCTGTTCTTTTCAGCCGTCTGCGGCACGTGCTCCAGGGAGCAGGCCTTACGATAAGTATTGTGGAGTGCAGCAGACGGCTGATTGCACTAATGATGCGACGCTGTCAACACTCTCCACAGGGGTTCTTGCCGTTAAGCTCAAGCATGCGACGCCCCATTGCATCCCATGTCAATTTTGAAAAGTATTATTACTGACCATATACCCAAATACAGGACCTGGCCTCTATGCTTCGTCAGTGATTTACTATCAATCATGGTCTGTTATTTTTTTAGATTTTGAGTTCTCATGCCCTT
Source organism: Raffaelea deltoideospora (assembly GCA_019925385.1). NCBI lineage: Eukaryota > Fungi > Ascomycota > Sordariomycetes > Ophiostomatales > Ophiostomataceae > Raffaelea > Raffaelea deltoideospora. Next base: position 331,114 of record JADHKP010000034.1, on the reverse strand, counting down.
TTTTTTTTAGATTTTGTGTTCTTGTTCTTTTTTTTATTGCTTAATAGCTCATCGTCGTTCAGGAGAGTCCAGTACATCGTCACAGCTTCGCTTTGGAGATGGCCTCCTTCACGGCCGTTTCCAGGCTGGTCAGATCGCCGGGCGCCACCCCGGTCACGTCGTTGTCATTCTTGGCATACAGAGTCCCACCCTCGGCCCAGATGCGGCGCAGCGTGGCGCCCGTGGCCGCCGGGTGGCCGTCGGCCCAGGCCTTGGCCTCGAGCTCCCGGAGCTCCGACAGCGAAATGCTGTGCACCGTCCACTTGGCGCCCGTCTGCCGTTCGTATTCGGCCAGCACCTCCTTGGGCGTGACGACAAACGACTGCACCTTGAGAGCCTTGCCGAACGCGGCTTCGGGGCGGTGCAGAGTCGCCGCCAGAAACGTGCCGACACTGGAGGGGTAGTTAGCGGTGTGCGTGCACAGAAACACAAGCCCGGAGGGAAGCAGGAAGCAGGAAGAGCGCTCCATGCACTCGTGGAGTGGTGGATGTTTGGGGAGGCTGCTTACTCGCGCATGGTGCAGAAGCCAATGGGGCCGGAGCCGTTGTCGATCAAAAAGGCCTCCTTCTTGGCCACGCTGAAGCCGCCGGCCTTCTCCAGCCCGGGCATTATGTTGACCCACATGTCGAAGTACGGGCCCGTCACCAGATACGTCACCTGCAGCGTCTTGATCTGTTCGCGGATGTACTTGCGCAGCGCCAGCTTGTGCTGGTGCGGCTTCTCGGTCGCGCTCTGCGGGCCGTGCTCAATGTCCGTGCCGTACTCGGACGGGAAGAACCACTTGACCGTGCCCGACGCCTCCGCCAGCTCCAGCAGCTTCGTCTGCAGCAGCAGCGCCCCGCGGCCCAGACACGAGATGGCCGTGTCGATCTGGCCGCTGCTGTAGGCCTTGGCCACGTCCGCCTCGCTCGTCAGATCGCCCACCACCACCGACGCCCCCTGCCTCTTCCACTTGTCCAGCAGCTCCGTCTTGGTGGCCGCCGTCTTGGCCGACGTGAAAATCGTCACCTGCTCAAACCTGGGCTTCGCCGCCAGCACGCCTTCCGTGATGAACTTGCCAATGGCCCCCGTGGCGCCGAAGATGAGAATGCGAGCCGCCTTGAACGAAGCCATGCTGTCCGAGTGAAACAAAAAGCAAAAAAAGAAGAAAAAAAAAGAAAAATTAAAACAACAAAAAACGTAAAATGGACGTCAGTTGCTAGCCGAATTTACGTCGTTTCGCACGCTGGGTTTGCAGCAGTTTTAAAAGGTTCCCTTCCCCCAAGTCCAGAAGGCGAGGCCAAAGTTTGTATAAGTATGGGTACACAGGAATATCAACGTTGTACGAAGCAGGACGGAGTACGGAGTACGGCCGGGAGCAGGGCTCCGTATATAACCGTTCGTAAAGCTTCTGCGGATTTCTAAGCTGGATGCCAATTTTTACGAAATCACCCAATTGCGACTAAAGTGGGGTCTGGCACAGGATGACGGAATTAGGAAACAACCATGGGCATACTCGTCTCGTAGCTACTCCGTCCGAGTAAGCACTTGTAGGAAGCCTGGTGGTTCTGCAAGATCGGGACAGAGAAAATCCAAGAATTAAAAACTAAAAATTGACCTAACTCCCCGGCCAGTTCGCTCTCCTTCTTCCCCGCCCTCACACCATCTCCACGAACGACAACGGCTCACCGCTTTTGCATCTCATCTCGCACAAACAAAAGAGTTGGTCTTTAAACGTCTGTCAGTGGTATTAAACGGTCATGCAACCGCCACAAGCTGTCCGCCACTGGCATCGTCGTCAATCTCTCTCCCAAACTGCGTAATGCTAAACTCTGGCAGCCGCCTTGCCAATCGGCTCTGTGCGATGCCTGCTTTGCCGCTCTTCTCCTTTTCTCGCAGCACCAAGGCCTGCTCCTCGGCCGGGCTGAGCATCGTGCCCTCGATGGCCAGATAGCCGTTGTCTCCCGCCAGTCCCACGTCAAAGTTCTTAATGTAAAAGCGAATGGTCCCCTGCACCGGCTTCCCGTCCTCATCTACCCAGTAGCCCGTGGCGTGCATCTGGGATGGCACCGTGCTCGGTTGTGCTTGTTGTGCGGCCTGTCCGTCTCCCGCATCCTTGCCGGCTTCTCCTTCATCGCCATCGCAGTCGTCGTCTTCCTCGTCCTCTTCGTCCTCGCTGGCACCGCCAGCGTCTGCTGCAGCCTTCGATTTGGCTTTTGAGCCCGTATCACTGCTGCTTCCAGACGACAGAAGCTGTACCGCAGACGACGAAGATGGCAAAGAGTCCGCAAACACGTATCTCCATTTTGGCGGCAGCCGCGACGCCTCAATGCTCGCATTGAACTTCTCCCAGCAGTTCACGCCGATCGAGCCCTCGTTCTGCAGAATGACGGTTCCCTCGAGACACGCCCCTCGGCTGGGCACAAACAGGTCCACGTCCACGGTCATCCGCCCATAGCCGACCGCATACTCGTCTATCGAGGCCAGCAAGGCCACCGGCTCCTCCCCTTCCTCGCCGTCGCCGCCCGGCATCTTGCGCTGCCCGTATTCTGGAAACTCAGACATGTGCACATTGCGATACGCCAGCAGGTAGCCGCCCAGCAGAGGCGAGTACTGGTTGACGAGTCCCTCCAAATGCTGGTGGGCCGCGCCCGAGACAGGTTTGTCGAACCCGACTGGGTAGAGGGGGACGTAAAGGGAAACGGTCTGCGTGTAGAATGGAAACACCGGCGGCTTGGCCGTAAAATTTCGGCTGTTCGCTGCTCCGCTTTTGCTCCCGCTGCTGTGCTTGTCGCTTTTCTTGGGCTCCGACAGTCGCCGCTTCTTCACCAGGCTTCCGTCTGTTTCTGGGCCTCCATCTTCATGGTCTCCGTGCGCACGGTGCCTCTTCGTCTTCTCCTTCGTCTTATGCTTTGGCGTGTCTTTCAACTCGTCTATCGCCGTATCGTTCGCATTGTCTTTTCGTTCTTCTTTCGGCTTGTCTTTTGACTTCTTCGACCGGTCCTTCGACTTGTCCTTCAGCTCGCCCTTAGACTTGTCCTTTGACTTGTCCTTTGATTTGTCCTTTGATTTATCCTTCGACTTGTCCTTCGACCTGTGGGATGAGTGCTTTTCGCCTGAGGGCGCATCTGTTGACTCTTTCGGCTCTTTCGATTTTTTCGACTTTCGCGGGCTGTCATCACCACCCCCCGTGCTCTTTCTCTCCTTTTTCCGTATTTCCAGCACAACCCCGTTCTCTGCCATGGCGTCTCTCGACATGCGCGTCTCAGGCAACGTGAAAACTGGCAGGTAAATCAAGTTACCATGGATCGAAAAAAACAAAAAATCAAGAGACTGGCAAACAAAAAATATAAAAAAGCCACTTACTGGGCAAAAAAAAAATTAATTTCTGAAATAAGCTCAAAAATTAAAATATTCGTTCACCGCCAAATGACTAATCATTTCAAGCCCCTCAGATCGCTCGTTTTCTTTGCATGCGAAAGGACCTTCCTGTTTGGGCATATTTCCACAGATAAGCTACGGCTCTTGCTCCAAAGCCAGCAGCCCTGGTCTTCTGCACGCCAGGACGCTAAATCTGACCTGAAGCACAACACGGAGCACCGCTAATACTCGTACGCCTTAGCGATCTACTGTTAGACCGGCCGGCAGGCTAGACTCCAACAGTTTGTATTACTGAATTGATACGACGGCGCAATGCGTACAGTGGGAAGACTTTTGTATTAAAACGTCCGTCCTGCTCCCAAAGAAGTAACAGTACACCGAACAGCGCATGCAACGTTGATGAAGAGGAAAAAATGTCTGCCAAGCACACTCAGGTGATAGCTGAGGCGCAGTTTCCGTTTATCAACGGCGACCCCGTGCTTTTCGATGAGTATCTAAGACGTAAGAGATAATGCCACCTCGGGAGCCCAAGCTCTTATCTTGTCGGTGGTTGCCATGCACCCCCCCATGTGGGAGCCTCAGCTCAAAGTCTTTTATCACTCCTTCCCAGTCCAACGGTTCTCACTTAAAGAGCTCCCCTACAACCCGTGCTAGAACGTTGTTTATTCGTTTATGTGCGTCCGTGTGTGGTGATCTGCCGTTCATCCTCGTACAATCCACAGCTGCATATCCTTCTAGATATATCTGTCATTTCATTTGCATCTTGCCTTTGCTCTTTATGTGCCTCTGTTCTCCGGCTTCATCTGTTGCTAGCGGTTAGGTAGATATTTCTTTGCCATGAGCGATCCCGAAACGTTGCAGCCCGCGACGGCTGCACAGGATGATGAAAACCGTCTGGCCCGCTTTGGTTACAAGCAGGAACTGCGACGTGACTGGGGCTTGATGCACAACTTCGGCATATCCTTCTCAATCATTGTATGCAAGTCGAATAGCACCACATGTTTTTCAAGTTATTTTAGTTTTTATTTTTTTTTGGAAGAGCGCCATTGAGTGGTTCTTTTAATACTGACCTACATTCTAATTAGAGCGTCATTACCGGTATCACTACGCTGTTTTCTTATGGCCTAAACACCGGCGGTCCTGCAGGTATGGTTAGGGAAACACTTGCCCGAGACACGTGGTGTCGACTGTGTGTGCAATGAAAAGAGAAGCAGAAACGTTGGTTGACAAAACGACAGTCATGTCCATTGGGTGGATCCTGGTCTCCTTCTTTACACTGCTGGTGGCCACGGCCATGGCTGAGATCGTATCGGCCATCCCGACGAGCGGCGGGCCGTACTTTTGGGCTGCAATCCTGGCCCCCCCACGGTGGTCGCCTTTTTTCGCCTGGCTCACCGGCTGGTTCAACCTGCTGGGCCAGGTGGCCGTGACGACGGGCATCTCGTTTGGCCTCGCGGGCCTGATTGCCACCGCAGCCACAGTGAAGAACCCCGACTACACGCCCTCGGCATCCAAAACAATCGGCATATATGCCGCCATCCTCGTCTCGCACGGCCTGGTCAACACCTTTGGCGTGCGTGTCCTGCGGTATCTCAACAACACCTCCATTGTGCTGCACTCGGCCGGCATCACAGCTATCTGCGTTTCCGTGCTGGCCAAGGCACCCACCCACCAGAAAGCGTCATTTGTCTTTGGCAAATTCTACGACGGGACGGGCATCGACACCGTCGGCTGGAGCGTCCGTGCCAGCCCGGCATACCTGGCCGTGTGTGGTTCTCTGCTGTCGCAGTACACGTTGACCGGCTTTGATGCCTCGGCCCATCTGAGTGAAGAGACCAGAAAAGCGTCGTGGAGCGCGCCGATCGGCGTTGTATCGAGCGTTGGCTTCAGCGCCCTCTTTGGCTTCTTTGTGCTCATGGCCTTTTTGTTCTCGATTCAAGACTTTGACAAAACCGTGGCCAGCGACTACGGCCAGCCCGTCCTGCAGATTTTTGTCGATGTCTTTGGCGAGACTGGCGCTCTCGTCTTGTTCAGCCTGATCATGAGTATGTTGGCCCTGGCACCGCAAAATACTGGTGCACTCTTTTCTTCCTCGCATTAGGCTGACAGTTCTCGCAGTTTGCGTCTGGCACTGCGGTCTTTTCAGCATGACAAGCAACAGCCGGATGATGTTTGCCTTTGCCCGTGATGGCGGAATTGTAAGTCGTTATGCTTGCTGCACGTTCTACATTTCCTTTCGTTGCATGTTCTGTCCAAAAAACTGGCGTTTTTAACACGTATTACACAGCCCCATTTCTTCCACAGTGTCGATGCCAAGTTTCGGTCGCCCATCCGCGCCGTTTGGCTGGCCGCCACGCTGGCATTTATCCTCGCACTGCCCTCGCTCGGCTCCTCTGTTGCTTTTGCTGCTGCCACGTCCATTGCCACGATTGGCCTGTACATCAGCTATGGTTTGCCCATCTTGATCGGGCTTATCTGGCACTCTTCGTTTGTCGTCATGAAGGGCCCCTTTAATCTCGGCATCTTCAGTCGGCCAGTGGCTTTCGCCGCCGCTACTTGGATTGGCTTTATTTCCGTTGTGTTTTGCTTGCCAACCGCAAATCCGGTCACGTCTCAGACTGTCAATTATACCGTGGTTGCCGTGGGCATCATTGGCATCTTTTCAATTAGCAGCTGGGTGCTATGGGCACACAAGTGGTTCACTGGCCCTACACCCGAGGTCACCGCAGCGTTGAGAATGGGTGGCGTGGAAGGAGTGGAGGTCAATGGCGAAAGTACTGTCATGGAGACGAAGAAGGACTAGATGTCCTTTTTAAAAACGCCTCGTCAAATTCTCAGACAGTTGGGAAAGTAGAATTGCACAGTTGAAGCTAGACGTTGTAATAAGATAAAGAGGTTGCAAGCCCAGATGGCAGTTTTAGTATCAGATTTTATACACTGAACGGTTACAGCTCCGTCACTCTATTTTTCTATTGCCTTGTTTTCCAAAACGCAGGCACCTGCCACCTTCATGAGGATTTTCAGCCCCCTTCTGTAGCTGAATAGACTTTTCACGAAGAATTATTTAGCCGTGCGTCAAGTTATCACTGCAGTTGATTGATTGCTGAGGCCGAGGTTGTAGGAGGGACTGTACGACGTAGCAATCTAAGATTTGTATCTATTGACCGCGTCGTTTTACTTTTACAATGTGCTTCTATGTTGAGATGGCCAGGATCTAAAGGAAACTCTCTTTTCAAGAGACACTTTAGCATTTCATGTTTCTGTAAATGATGGATCAATGCTATTATACAGATGGCACGTGACTGTTTTCCTTGCATACTCGTATGCCGAAAGGGAGCGAAGGAAGCGATTCAGCAAGCCGACGAGTTTAATTGATTTTGGCGCGTAGAGAGGCCCAGCACGCGTCAGTCCCACACGAAATTTCGCGTTTTCTGCCTGGCGCCTCCGCAACTCCAAGTCCCTCTTTTCACTCCTGCAAATCGCAACTTCCGCAAAGTGTCACTCCTTGAACATACGAGCAGCCTCCACCATTCATCTCGACGTACCGAGCAATCCTTTTGCACCATTGTGTGTCGAAACTCTGCTCCGTTAGAGTGCGCGTATTCTGGTTGATTTCGTTTTGCTTTTCGTTTGTGTTGTCACGGCCGTTCTCTGCGCTGGTTTTGTTTGACTGGCGTCTCCCAACCCACAACGACAAGAGGAACGCCCGCTGTGTCGCTGCATGCGAAGCTTGATCTGATTTCTTTTCTTCATTGCTGCAGAGGACAGGCTTTGACGTTAAGAGATGGGGCAGGACGAGGGTGCGGGCATCTACAGTGCCACGTACAGTGGGGTGAGTGAGAGAGAAAGAACGAAAAGGAGACCCGGGTTCGCAAACTGGCTGGGGCATAGGCTCAAGCAATAGAGCCTTTCTTTGATCTGACACTTATTTGTATGCGGGCTAGATTCCGGTGTTTGAGTATCAATTTGGAGTCGATTTGAAGGAGCATGTTATGCGACGACGGCACGACGACTGGATCAATGCAACACACATTTTAAAGGCGGCTGGATTCGACAAGCCGGCACGTACTCGGATTCTTGAAAGAGAGGTTCAGAAAGGCGTCCACGAGAAAATCCAAGGAGGCTACGGAAAGTACCAAGGTTCGTCCAGGCTTTGGGGAGGAGCATGAGGAGCGATGCAGCGATGTGGGAATGAAATGGGCAGCGTAGCTTACCTTGTTAGGCACATGGATTCCTCTCGAACACGGGGAAGCGCTGGCGCGGAGAAATAATGTCTACGAGCGCTTGCAGCCGATATTTCAGTATGTGATGGGCGATGTGAGCCCACCGCCTGCACCACGGCATACGAGCAAGCCCAAAGCTCCAAGAGCACGACCGGCAGTGCCAAAATGGACAGGTATGTTTGAGAGAAATGTTTGTGTGTGTGGGTGTGTGTGTTGTAACAAGGGAAGGAAAGAGAATGAGTGCTGCATTTCTAACCGTTCACTAGCGGCTGCCACTCCTGTGCACGAGGAAATGGATATGGGTGATTTGCCTGGCAACGAAGACGACACGCCAGATAATCTCACGGTGGCCTCGATGTCGTACGTGGCCGAAGACGAAAGCCACGACATGTCAACCTACTCGGCATCGGTGAGAAAGCGAAAGAGAGAAGAGGCGATACAAGATATGACAGAGCAGCAACATGCGGTGTATGGAGATGAGTTGCTAGACTACTTTTTGCTCTCTCGTAACGAGCAGCCTGCCATCCGGCCGGAGCCGCCGACGAACTTCCAGCCCAACCGGGTCATCGACTCGGAGAACCACACAGCCCTGCACTGGGCGTGTGCAATGGGCGACGTTGAGGTGATCAAGCAGCTGAAACGATTCGGGGCCGGGCTCAGTGTGCGGAATGAGCGTGGCGAAACGCCGTTTATGCGGGCAGTCAGTTTCACCAACTGCTATGAAAAGCAGACGTTTCCGGCCGTGATGAAAGAACTGTTTGACACTGTGGATGCACGCGACAATGCCGGATGCACCATCATACACCACGCAGCCATTATGAAGAGCGGGCGTGTGACGAGCCAGTCGTGCGCACGCTACTATCTTGACAACATTCTGAACCGTCTCCAGGAGACGCACGACCCGAACTTTGTCCAGCAGCTCATCGATGCCCAAGACAACGACGGCAATACAGCGGTGCACCTGGCGGCGGCCAAGCGAGCGAGCAAATGCATTCGGGCGCTGCTGGGACGCGGGGCCTCCACCGACATCGCCAACCGAGACGGCGTGCGAGCGGAAGACTTGATCCGCGAGCTGAATGCCACGAAGAAGACGCGGGCTCCACAACGGTCGTCGTCGCCATTTGGTCAACAAGACCGCATTGGCGGTACGGGGCGCGACGACGGGCTCCCCGGGTCGCAGGCTATGACGGCGGTTTCCTACCAATCCGAGGCAGCTACTGCAGTGCATTCTCGCATCACGCCTCTGATATTCGAAAAGTTCCGCGATCTGTCGCAAAGCTACGAGGAAGAGTTTGTGGAGAAGGCCGAGGCCGAGAAGGAAGCGCAGCGGGTTTTGAGCAACACGCAAAACGAACTGGTGGACGTGCGGGCCAAGATCGCCGACCTGGAACCGCGCATTGAGCCGACCGAGGTGGCCAACAAAACGCTGAAGGATGTGGAGCTATCACAGAAGCAGCTGGTCGCCGTCGTCGCGGAGCAGAATCGTAAGATGGTTCTGGCCGATGTCTACGCCGAGCTGGCTGCGGCGGGAGCGCTCGGCAGTGATGGGAGTGCGACCGATGGAGAAACCAATGGCAACGATGCCGATCTGCGTCAGGAGCTCGCCCGTGAGTTGCAGCAGCTTGTGATAGAGCAGCAGCAGGCAGAGGCCGACTACGTCGACGCGCTGGCCGCGGTAGGCACGAGCGACAACATTGAAAAGTACCGGAGACTGCTTCGGAGCTGCTTGGGGCCAGAAGCAGAAAGCTTAGAGGATAACATTGATGGAATGATTGCCATGATGGAGGAGGAAGCATCAGACAGTGCCAGGAACGGAGGCATGGGGTCGGTGGAAGTGGTTGCCTTATGATGCCTTATGAAAGAGGAAAGGAAGTTGGCTGTTGTTGTAACATACGGGTATATAATATGGGCAATTTATGAAGCCAAAAGAAAAGGCCAGGGGCTATATCCAAAGCCGCCAGTAAAAATCATCCGAAAGCACTCGTGCGCTTGGGAAAGTGAAAACCTTTGATTTGGTATACGTTTACGCCGGACATTTTGCCTACTATTACTTCAAGACCGGTCCTCAAGGAAAGGTGATTTTGATGTACGAAAATGAGGTTCGATACGGGAGTGCCTGCATTTTTTTTTTTTTTACACATTTCTGACACAAGCTTGGCGCCTTCTCGTGAGGCCGCCATCTTCTACAAGTGGAATTTCTGAGTGCCATGATTTTGTTCTTGTTGAATGTATGCTTGTTTTAAGCAGACTGCTGATCCGTATCTCTGCGTCTCTCCTTGTTCTATATTTCCATTTGCTTTGCCTATCTTATAGGGCTGGATTGACAAATGCTGTTTCACTTTGCCTCTTGCCATGTGGAAAATCAGCTCCCAAGTTGGAGTTCATTTGCTTCACAGAGTATTAAAGCATAAGCAGGAGGATCTGTGCTGATGGTTCTTCAGCTCCCGGCAGAGAGCAACAAGTTATAACCAAAAACGGCCAATGGAAAGACTAGGCAATACGGCATAATACTGCTTGTTATTGCGCAGTCTGAGTTGCTCTTTCTATCCAACAGTGTTTTATTACACCCCTTGTATTGTCTGATGATCCACAAGAGAGGCAAGATCGGGCTTGGCGTCCTAAGCCGTTGGCTCAGCATATCAGCTCAATCAGGCATGCAAAGAGAGCCCCCCGGCCCTGTCAATAAGTCGTTCAGATAGAGACAACCGGGGAACTGGCCAGATTTGCGTGGTGCATATGCCATGGTTCCATTATTATTCCATTTTATGATGGGCAGGGCCGTGAGGTAACTATCACGGGGTCCAAAATAAGCAAAACCCGCCGAAGGGAATAAGCGCTTGCGAAATGGAGGCTGGGAGATGAGGGGGGAGGAGGGGGGAAGGGGGGGGGGGGCTATCTCGTTATACTCGTACTCAGGTGCAAGGAAAGACAAAGACCTACTACTGATGCACCAAAACAGCCAGCCATCAGCCATGAAAGAACGAACATCACGTGGAATAAGCTGACGATCCCGAGGACTGGTTGTGATCGTGTGTTTTTAAAGATGTGACCTGGGGGGCTGTTTTTTTTTTTTTTTTCTTTTGCGTCTCCAAGGGCGGAAAACCAACATACTCCGTACTACTACAAAACTCCTCCGATCTCGCATTTTCATTACAAACGGCGTCTAATCATTGAAGATGGAAAACCGGCAGCCAGGAGCCAACTCGCCCGCAGACGGCATGGCTGCGCCAAACCAGGCCTCCGGCGATCGTGCCGAGCTCGATGCTGCCGGGGCCGAAAGGCATGATGTTGAGCAACAAGAGCCTGAGGACCTGCGTCCCAGCCCTGGCCAACAGGCTGCTAAGCATCGCGCCACTGCAACAGCAGCCATGCGAGCAGTGCCCAGTGCTGTTACGGAAATAGAACCAGCAACCGCCCTTCAGGATAAATACAGCGGCTCGTGTGCAGAGCCCTCCAATCACGGCAGCGTGGCCGACGCGGCGACTGCTTGTCCAGCCGGGCCAGCACCTGCTGCAGCTGCAGCTGCAACTGCAACCGCAACCGCAACCGCAACCGCGGCAGCAATCGGGTCGTTCACGGGAGCCCAAAAGAACAGGACCCACAGCCCAAAGGGCCCATCTCCAACATGCACCAACAGCGGAGGTGTGATTGTGCCGCCGCCCTCAAGGAAGAACAGAAATAGTAGCATTACGAGTATGTCTGCGAGCCTGGTTATTACGAGTATAAAAAAAAACAAAAAAACAAGCAAGTACGGCTACAATACGGCTGCACGCTTGTCCTCCTTAGCTAACCCCCCCCAGCACCTCCATACGATTACGAGTATTCGCCAAAAGAGCATGAGCAATTGTCTTATTTGCACTTGAGCCCATCAAACACACTGCCGATCACGCCGCCAGCGCCCTTGGGCGCGACGCCCCAGCGAAGCCTGTTGGTGCAGGACCAGGCCAGCACACACAGTATTACGGGCAGGGGCACGACGAGCACAGACGGACGACATACGGCTGCTCTCACGGCAAATGAGCTCACGCTCCTCAAACCGCATAAAGAGCCTCTCCAGGCGGGGAGCGCTGATCAGCAGTGCGAGCAGGAACAAGAGCCTGAGCCTGGCTTACTGAAGAACGAAGAGCATGAAGAGCACGAAGAGCACGAAGAGCACGAAGAGCACGAAGGCCATGAAATACACGGCGACTGGTTAGACCAGTTCGAGGAACTGACAGGGGGTGAGAGCTCGTTGCGGCACACTCGCGTGTACGGTGGAGGCGTATGTTTGGCATGCTTGGCGGCGGAAGGCGGAGGCGGTGAGTATGGAGAGCGGGTTCCGCTGGAGGAACGAAGGCAGTGAAATGTGAAATGCTCACACCTAAATTTTTTTGGTCCTGATTTTGGCTTTGTTTCCATTTTTCTTTTTCTTTTTCTTTTTTTTTTAAATCATCAAAACAAAGAGATGAGGTGTGTCAAGCCGGGGAAGGAAACACGTAATGAAGGAGGGCATGAGAGAGATAATGACTGACGAAAATGCAAATCGCTTTCTTGAAAATGCTGCTCCTCGTAATTCATTGCCCACGGGCGTCCTTTTGTTGTTTTGCGCCGTGTTGAATTGTCAGGTTTCAGCGCCGCAATCCAGTGTAATATGATGTTTTACTGGCAAATTAGCGCTTTCTGGATCGTGAAGAATGTCACTCTGCTTCAGGGGGGGAACCGCTGGAATCATACCGCCTTCCACCCCTCTCCGTAATACCCAACAGACACGGCTAAAAAGCCTGTAAGATCCACTACTCGTACAAAGACCAAACAATAATGAGAGCCCAACGAAGCACAATGAAAAAAAGCAACGGCTTAAAAATAGAGTCAAATGTCAAGGCACGCCAGACGCAAGGGCAACAATAACAGACAGCAATGACAACAGAGTTGGGCACGCTACCAAATGTGAAGAATCTCTCAAAGCAGAAACAGACAGCGGTACTCTGTAAACAATACGGAGTAAGAGTTCTTTAGGAAACCTGTGCGCGTTGAAATTTGAGGATGCCAAATACTCGTATTCTCATTCCTGTTTTCCCCGTCTTTCAAGTCGCCTTTTGGCCACTTTTTTATGTGTCACGTGGATGATCTTGAACAGATTGCGCAGGACCCCAAGACCCCTAGCAACAGAATTACAGGTTTTGTTCAGCTCACGACGTGATAATACGACATAATACTCCGTACTCGACGTGTTACGAGCAGAGTAATTGCAAGGATGTTTTTTTTTAGCGCATCTCAACTTCCTGGTGCTAGGCTAACGCGCGCCCGGTTGAATTTGCTTTATTGCAGCGTGCTCCATTCAGTATAAAAATATGTAGTTGTATTCTTCAAAGATGGGTTCTGTACGTATCGATACCTAGCTGCTTTACTGTTTAGCCACATAGGCTCTGTAGCAGTACCAGAGTAATGGCTTTGATGAAGTATCTCATATTGCCGCTTCGTATTCCAAGTTTCTGCTTGCCCCTTGGACCCCTTGTTCGAAACAGTCACCGCAACCCCCCTGTTCCACACCCAATCCCTTGAGACTTCGGTTGTTATCATTGGCTCGCGCGCCATTTAGCGGTCAGCGACATAGCGAAGAAAAGGTGTACGGAGTACCATTGTGTCAAGTAATACGGCGGTGCAGCGGAAATGTACTCCGTACGACAGACTCGCATCGCTTGCCCTTCTTCGTTTGAATTAAGGCAACCGCCGTGCCAAATATCCATAATTCCTTGTCCTTGTTCCCTTTGACAGCTCTGAACAGAGTACGGAGTACGAGTACTCGTAAAATGCCTTACGCACTATTCCTTGTAAACTGGGTTGTATTCATATTACGGGTACGAGTGCTCGCTCTTACGGGGTAAATTGCGTGGTCCTATTTGTTACCGCTTCCAGTCTGATTTGTTTTATTCTGTTTTTGCGAGGCTTTCCAGCTTTCTTTTTTGTTGCATCGCCACTATGCGAGGACTGGGGAACAGAAGCACTGCTTTGACGGAGTAGACAAATTTTGTGCCGTATTACTCCTAGAGCAGTGATGCTTCGCACTCCGTCGATGTGGTTGCACTTGATCTCAGTCGCTGCTGTATTACTCCGTAATATGGTACTCGTACTCGTAGTTTTGTGCTATTCGAAGTCGTAGTTAATGTACGAGTACGAGCTCTCGTGTGCACTGGTGGACACTTACGGCGTATTACGGCGCGAGTATGGTACGAAATGCATGTACGAGTAGATACGGAGGAGTACTCCGCATTACTTTAGTATCCATACTTCTGTTATACGAGGACGTAGGCTCCATTCAACGCACGCAGTTCTCTGCGGTATTACTTCGAACTTCGTGCCTCGTACTCCGTAAGGTTGTAATAACGGCATGACCCACTTTTCTATGCGCGATCTTGCCCTCGTGGCCCAATCGTTCTTTATGTTTCGCACCCCCCAAAGCTATTTTTCGCCCCTTCTCCCCTTTTGTCTCCCCTTCCTCTTCCGCTGTTTCTTCACTCGCGCCCCCCTCTTTTTTTGGCCCTCAATCCACACTCTCTTCCCCCGTCTTCATTCGTCCTCTCTTTTTTTTTCTTCCCCCCCTTCGCTCTCTTCGTCTTCAACCCCTTATTCTCGGCTTTCTCCTCCGTCTTTCTTTTTCCCCTTTTTTCTTTTCTTGTTCGCTCGTGTCGCTGTCTCTCCTCGTCCTGTATTACTTCTTCGTTTCTTTTTTTTTTGTCGCCCTTCGTCTTTCTTGTTGTCTCTTCCCTCCCCTTCCCTTACCCTTTCGCCCCAATCCTTTGTCCCTTGCGGTTGCTTCTGTTCGCTGTGTGGCCTTAGGTGCCAGAAGAAGTCGAAAGTCAAATAAGAACTGCTACTTCTTCTCGTACTCTTCAATACTCTGCTTTCATTTGCAACAATCCAAGAGTCCAGTTCCTCTGACTTCTTGAACCCCCAGCATCTTGATTTATCTATTTTTTTGCTGCTTTTACATTTTACTCATTTTAGACGGATTTTTTTTTCTTTTGGAAAGGATTGGTGGTATTATCCTCTCTTCTATCTTGTTTCGTTCATTCACTTTCACTGCCTCTTGCAAGGTCTGCCATTTATCTTTATCTCTTCTTTTTATTTTCTAAAGAACCCTTTTAATACTTTTTTATCGAAAAAGTCTGGTCCGCATCTGTTTTTTTTATTTCTTGACTCGAGCTTCGCTATTCTGCTTCCTCGACACCGTTCAAAATTTCTCCGACATCGTCGACATCATTCATATCTTACTATTACTGTTCGCTTTTGATAACAGATCGCAAAACCAAATTGTCATCGACTTCGAGCTTTCAAAGAGTCTTAATACATCTTCCAAGGAGGGATACACGAATAACAAATAACATATCCTCGCATCGCGTCCAGCTGGACTTGATCAAGAACACAAACTTCACTATTCTCGGACGAGGAGCCGGGTTCAAACCACAAAATAAGGGCCTTTTTGCCTCGAGAAAAAGCCTACCCAAAACTCGGAAGCCAACTCGGGTTCACCGTTGTCTTTTTTTCGTTTTTTTTCAATTTTGCTGCTTTTCGCTCCTTCGCCAAATTTGTGCCACTATCAACGGATTCGATTTTCGATCCATTACATTCATTTTCTGATTCATCTTGTCTGCCATTGATCGTCTAGCCAACACCAACGGCATTTTCCCCCCAGTCTTTCTATTCGAAGTCTTTACGTTTTGTTACAGCGACAGTCTGACTTACCATCGATTGGTTTTTCCCTATCATCCCCTTGCCGTCGAATACATATATCGACTTTACTATTTTCACTTTGCCTCGACTCGCGCAGTTGCTACAAAAAAACATTCGTCGGCAAACTTAATACTCGATACCCTGCATTTTTTGTCCTTTAAACTCTTTTTTTTCTATTTTTTTTGTCAACAAGAGTTTGTTTTCGCGCGGGCATCATTGTTTTTGTCTTCTGCCGCCGTTTTGGGATTCTCTCTTTTTGTCCCGTCTAGTTTCGAAATTTTTCCAGCACGTCTAAATAAATTTTGAGCAATGGACGCAGGCGGTCTTGCTCAGTTGCCACCTTCCTCCTTTGGCAGTTCGGGCGGCCTTGCTTTGCCAGGCGGCGGTCTTGCATCGCGCCGCGGTGGTCAGGGTATCAAGCCACTCTCTTTTGATACCCTGCAGCCTGGCGTCGACAAGGACACTGGCGTTCAGACCCCTCGCACGAGCCGGTCTCATCTCCTCGCTGGTCTTCGAACAGCTCCCAAGTCTGCTACGGCCGCCACGTTTCCGCCATCCCCGACCACGACTTCTCAGCCTAACCAATCTATGGCTAGAAACGGGCTGGCTACCGGATCTTATGGGTTGTCGCAGCCCTCGGCTTACAACGGTCCGAAGACATCGCTTCCCCGATTCCCTCAGGTCCAGACCTACCGCAACAATGTTTCAACCGATTACGGCCAGCCACAATACACCCCCGATCAAATTCTTGCACCGCCTGAGCTCCAGCTGGACGACCACGATGTTGCCGAGTACGGAAACGAATATGCCGAGCTTGTGGCCACCAACATGTATCTGGCTGCCCAGAAGCACAGACTCCAGCAGCAACTCATGTCCGTGCAGGCAGCTCAGCAGCAGTTTCAAAACATGAGCATTGGCAATGGCAACGCTGCCCAGGCTTGGAACCAGTCTGCTTATCAGCAGCTTTTGTTTCAGCAGCAGCAAGAGCAGCAGCAGCAGCTGGGCATGTCTCAGGCCTCGGCAGTAGCTGGCAATGTGTATGCTTTTGTTGACCCTTTGACTGGCCAGCAGACTCTCTACGTTGGCCAGGGTGCTGCCCAGCTGAGCAACCAGTTTGTTGACCAGTACAATGCCAATATGCAACAACTGCAGCACCTCCAGCTTCTTAAGCAGCAGCTCATGCTTCAACAACAGCAACAACAGCAGCAACAGCAGCAGCAGCAGCAACTTCATCAGGATATTCAGGACCATCAGCAGCAACAGCGCCGTAACACTCCTAACGGAGCGCCCCGCGTTCAAGTTTGCCCTCCTTCCGAGTCTTCTGCGGGTGGTTTGCGAACGTCCTCCCCGCCTCGACGATTTGAATCGCCTTCTGACCAGACTGTGCCGCTACCGCCTCCCAGCGCTGGGGCCTTCCGCCGGGGTCACAAGAAGTCAAACTCTCTGATCGGCGGTGTTGCTTCCAACAGTTCCGATGCTCCCAAATCTGCGGGCCCCAAGAGCGCAGGGTTCCAATCGAGTGGGCTTCCGACTGGTACTTACGGTCCTGGACAAGGTCGCGCTGGCGAGCACCCGGTGCGTCAGCCGCGTGGGCCGCCTAACTTCGATGAGCTTGTCCGCAAACCTACTTCCAAGCATGAGGGAAGCTTGAACTTTGCCACTCGAACGCGGCGCTCGGCCTTGCACAATCTTATGCGGGCGGGCATGACTCGTCGCCAAGGGCATAACGGCTCAAGTAGCCCTGGCAGCATCAGCCCCGTGTCTGAGAGCGCCGAGGAGCTTCCGGTGTCTCTGACTGACGACGACTCTGTGTCTGGACGCAGTGGATCGGGCAGTCTGAATGGCGATGATGTTGAGTGCTCTCTTCCGAGCTCTCGGACGTCGACGGGTAGCTGGGGTGCTATTGGTTCTGAGCGGCCTGGTTCCCGTGAGAAGGCCCATACTCGTGGCGATTCGCCAACGCCTGCTTCAGAGCAGGAGGCCACGTGTGGCAGCTTCGCGGCAGTGTTCAAGTCAGCCGTGTCGGCCTCGGGCGCGAGCGAAGCTCCTCGCCGTGGTCCTATGCTCGTCCTGACGAACGCTGAGAAGCGCAAGACGGGTACCGCCTAAGCAAGCTAAGATGCCTTCCCCATTGAGGACAGATGCACCAAGGTGATGGGTCTTTTTTTCGAGAGTACGGGATAGGTTTTCTGTATGTTTTTGTGATGGCATTACGATTATGTACTACATGTTTTTTTTTTTTCGTTTTGGTTTTTTTCCCGTCTTTTTTTTGTCTATTCTACTTGGAGGATTTGTTTTTGTTTGTCAGAAGCCGTGCTTTGCCCTACGTGTGTGAAAGCCGTAGGCGAGTATGGATACAGAGTAGAATGATCATGTTCTGCTATATTCATTTCTTTATTTGGCACTCATTCTCTATCTGCAGTACGTTGTCTTGTTTGACTACTGAATTTAGGACAAGAAAGAGGAATGAGAACAGGCCAAAAAGTTGTATGTCAACATATATATACATATATATTTTTTTATATTACCAAAAAAAACATTACTAGCTAGCATATGAGGGCTTTCCTGGACTTTGTCATTTCCCCCTTTGTTGAGCCTTGTTGCCTCGAGTTACGCTCAAAGCTTTGAAGGGAGCCATCTATTCGTAAATTGAGAAGATGGAATCGACAAGCCCAGCCTCGTACCAAATACGATAAAGAAAAACCTAACCTTGAAATGGATTAAGCAATGGGAAAGAAAGCAAAAGGAAAGAAATGAGCATTTTGTTTCGACAATCGCAGCAAGAAGAGGCCGTGCCCCACAGGTGGCTGTGTACTTTCTTTTGGGTGATAAGTGTGGTCTCATATGCCTTCGACGACACGATGTACTCGTAAGCTGTTTGACCCCTTCCCTTTCTGCGACAAGGGGAGCACAGCCCGAGTCCGGTATCGCATAGAGGTAAGGCAGGTTCGACTAAAGACACCAACTGATCAGGTGCCCCTTTTCCTCCCCATTTCCCTTTTTTTTTTTTGGTTTTCGGTTTCCCCAACACTTTGGGTAGATTTAGATGTTCATTCCCTTATTTGTTCAGCTAGCGAGCTTTCCAGGCCGAGCAAAGCATAGCCGGGTTGTGCTTTACGTCGTGTGGTCACAGAACAATAATACGCCGGCGGTATTACGTCGCATTACATGCAGGTGTTCCTTTTTGTTGGCCGCAAAGTGCGAACTCGTCGAGTTCAGTGTTCGCAAAGGGGGCAGGTATTATTGCGGAGCACTTTTGTCATTTTAGCGCAAGTTCATTGGCCCAACAGCCTGCACAGTCAGCTTTTTGGGCGAGAAGGCCGAGGGGAGGGGGAAGGGGAAGATTGGGCAGCTGGAAGGTGCCACCAACTATCTGAGGAAGGAACAGAACGCCCCAGAAAAGCCGATGCAATAACCTCAAATCTTTCTTCTCTCCCTTCCGCCACGTAGGCAACGGGATCAGGACCAGTCTGAGCACGAATTTTTACCTTCCTTCTTTCCACAATAAGAATACCGGCCACGAGCACAGCAGCCATGGGCCAAAAAGGCCAGCGAGGCCGCGGGGCGGCGGAAGAGCGCCTGCCTTGGACAGATTGGGGGCAGGAACACACAGACTGGGAGCAGGAACACACAGATTTGGAGCAGGAACATCGCAAGGAGCCATCGTCCATTTCTGGCTTGCCTGGCTCTAACGAACAGAGCGGCGACCGCACGCTCTATTTCGCCTATGGCATGGACATGTCCTTCAAGTACATGGCCAATGCCTGTCCGCACAGCCGCTATGTCGGCGTCGCCGTCCTGCGCGGCTTTGAATGGCATGTGAACGATCTCTGCATACCCAACATTGAGTCCTGTCAAGACAACCGAGTTCCCGGTCTTGTCTTTGAGCTGACGGCCGCCGATCTTGTCGGGCTTCGCAACAACCGGCCCATGTTCTACTACGACCTCTTTGAAGACGCCAAACTGACCCGCGCACCCCCTTGCCTATACCGCCGTCTCACCGAGGACATTGTCGAAAAGGGCGGGCCGGAAAAGCTGCTGAACAGGGCAGGCCAGATAGCCACGGCCGGCGAAGCGGGCCAGACGATCGAGGCCAGTGTTATGGTGTCTGTGTGCACCCAAGCGACCAGGCGAGGCCAGCTAGAGGATTCGAAAGACGCCAGCGCCATGGACCAGGCGGCTCGCGATGCCATGACGGTGGGCGTACCGCTCCGGTTCTTTGAAAAAGTTGTCCGGACATTTATGCCAAGCCAGATCTTGCCCTGTCTGTACAAGGTGACCGTGGCGGAGACGCCCGAGACCGGCGTTGTCGTGCCCCGTGCCCATGGGTACATTTTCAACCGAAGCGGTGGTAGTCCTAGCAGTGGCGGCGGCGGTGGCAGTGGTGGCAGTGGTGGCAGTGGCGGCAGTGGCGGCAGTGGCGGCAGTGGCGGCAGTGGTGGCAGTGGCGACAGTGGTGGTGACAGCGGTGACAACAGGGACACCAAGGTCAGCGAGGGCGGCAGTAACAACAGAACATACAACGGCGACAGTGACATCGTCCACGACTATTTCAACGCCCTCAAACAAAAATTATTGAAAGGCAAAGGAAAGGCCAACATTGACAACAGGGACACCAAGGGCAGCGGGGGCGGCAGTAACAACAAACCAAACAACCATGGCAGTAGCCAAAGCGACTTCGACGGCACCGACTATCTCAACGCCCTCATGAAAGCCCGGGACAACATCAAATACCATGGCAGTAGCCACAGCGACTTCGACGGCGTCGACTATCTCGACGCCCTCATGGAAGCCCAGAACACCATCAAATACGGGAAAGGCAAAGGCAATGCCAACATGGTCGAAAACGGACGCGCCCCAAAATCTGGCAGTAGAGGCGCACCAGCAGCACACCTAAGGGACTTCCACGCGAAAGACGCGAAAGACGACAAAACTAGCAATGGCGATGCCTTGGACAGATCCAGGAGGCGAGCACGCGATGCCTTTGGCAGTGCAAGACGCAGCATCAGCAGTCTCAGCAGCGACAGCATCAGCAGTCTAGCTAGCGACTCCGAGCGCCCGGCGCGCGAAAAGCCAGCGGCAATGCCAAAGGCCGTCGCTGCCACAGAGACAGCACCGACAGCACCGACAGCACCGACAGCACCGCGCAAACAACGGGGACGACCGCCACGACAGCCACAACAGCCACGACCGGCACAACCAACACTGACGCCTCGGCAAAAGAAACCAACTCCAGCAGCTCCTGCTCCCCCGCCCTTAGCCGCACAAACGCCACTCCCAACATCACCGCCCGACCCACCGCCGTCACCGCTGCAAAAGGCATCCACAGCACCTATTCCACCATCCTCGCTCGAAGCACAACCACAGTCAGAACCTCGCCGGGCGCCCGCAGCGCTGCGTTCGCACACATTTTCTCCAGCGCCACCACCAGAGCCATCACAGTTACATATATCAACAGCGCTGCTCAAGGCTCTAAGAGCATTTGCCGCAGAAAACGTTACGGAGAGGCAATCCATGCCGAGGGGCGATGGGCAGTCCTTGTCCGACCCGATAGAATCGGGCCTGGAACAACTCGTGAGGCTGCTGAAAGTCAGCGGCCCCGTTGATGCAAGCTCGTCTGGTGGGCAACCGCCAACGGCGCCTTCAACGACAGCAAACGAGGCGCCGATGCAAGCCAGCGTTGGTGCCACTGCTTCGCCTCCTTCCGTACCTTCTCGTGTTGTTTCGTTTTCTCCTTCTCCTCCTCCACCTCCATCTTTTCTTCTTCATCCTTCCGATCTGGCCGCTGCTCTTCCACGACCGCCGGCACCCCCTCCTGTTTCTTCTTCTCGCCCCAACACTGCTGCCACTTTTGCTGATCAGCAAACCCATCACACTGTTCTGAATGGCTCTTCTAGCCCTGCTTTTTCACCATCTCCTTCGTCACCTCCCACACCTTCTCCTATTGCTTTTCCTGCTCACACACCCTCTCCTACGCATATCCCTTCGTCTTACGGCTCTACTCTTGTTACTCGTCATCCACAGCCATCTCCTCCGTCCCAGCCTTCCAATGCTGCTGCGACTACATCCACCTCCACCTCCACCTACACTAGAGCTGCCGATTCGCACGCGACGCTCATTTCCACATCGACTTGGGCCTCTACTGCATCCCCTAGCCGCGTGTCCGACAGCCGGGATTCCGGTCCTGTGCTTCACCCCGGTCGTGAAAGACACCAGCAACAGCAGCATTTTGTCCACACCGGTCAAAACCAACACCGCCACCGACAGTACCAGTACCAATACTATCCCGGACACCAGACGCCTTTGCACGACCGCCACCGCCACATCCATGGCCTCAGCCATCGACAGCCAAGGCGGCTGGCGGAGCCACAGCTGGTCAGGCGCTCCTCCTCCATGTCCCGCTGTGACCGCATGTCCCGACTCGATCGATTGCTGATGCGCGTTGCCACCCACCCAACGGTTGTGTACCGTCCTTGGATGGACAAGGTGCGCGCGAGACAGCAGAGCATGATGCTGTCATCGTCGTCGTCGCTATCGATATCGTCAGCGGTGTCGTCATCTTCATTCTCGGCGTCAGTTTCCTCGTGGCCGGCTTCAGGCCCGCCTACTTTATTGTCTTCGCCCACTCTTCCGATGGGGCTTTTTTCAAGTTTCCAAGATCCAGAGCGGCAGATGCGGAGAAGAATGTCCTTTTAATTATAGCTTTTTTTTTTTTTTTTTTTTTTTTTTTACTTCGTTTTGGCTTTGGCTTGCTTCTGTTTGGGTCTCACGATATGTTTTCTTTCTGCGTGCTACTCTCGACAGGCATAATACCCCATTTTGTTTTTGGTTTTTGTTTTCATCTTTCTTTATAATCACTAGAGGCCTTTTTATTTTATTTAAATTTCTCGAGCCTAGCCTTGATTCACAATTCAAACTACAAGCTATATTTTTAGAAAAATATCTAAGCTTTCTCAAGTTTCTTCAGTTGTAGAAAACCTGATGTTCGAGAGGGAAGGCTGAGCCGGGCCCAAAGCTAGATATAGAACACAAGCTTTCAACCCTATGCCCAATGAGCTGCGATGCGTACAGGTTCAACAGCAAAGGTAACCAACTGTTAAAGAGGCGGATGTTTCTGCATGAGAACGAGCCGCGGTGGTTCATATCAGTCACGTGACACGTATCTTGATTGGCTACGTAATAGGGAAATAAAGGATACAAAGAGCTTGGATCCTGTGCTCAACAAACTCCAAACAACAACCTTGATATACTCGGTCGCGCACTTTTGTCGATCGGACTCGTCCTTACTTGTCTCCTTTCTTTTTTTGCCACACAGAGCACATTCGGGGTACAGCATTGACCGGAAAAATTAAGGCACAGTCAAATTTCTTCCATGGCGGTCGGTCCAATGGTGTCCACAAACCACAGCTCGTTTTTCCATCGCTTCTCCTTTGTCTATCACTACGCAGCACAGCCAACGTCTTCTGTTGACCGGCTGCGGATTACTTCTGATCAGCCGAATTGATATGATTGACTGGCTAGCCTGAATTTATTTTTGGGTTGTTTTCAAATTCACTCTCTTTTCGTTCCCACCCGTCATTTCTGGGTGGACTTTTCAATCTTTCCTCCCTTCCCTTTTTTTCTTCACGATTTTCACGCGTGTGTGTTCTGGCAAGCATGTTTCCCGCAAACGACGGCGGTCGCTCCGGCGCCCCTCTGTTGGGAAACTACGGGGCGGCTTCAGAGCGCGGCCGAGCAGGGCGACGGTCGCCACGCGTTATTCGCGATCCGGGCTATGTTGACGACGACAGCATAAGAACAACCGACAACACCGAGACCGACCTGGCCGAGCGGAGGACACCGGCGGCCTCGCTTTCCCGCCGAAGCACGCTGCGGTCGCGCAGCCCGGTGTCTTCGGCATCGATGCCGAATGCGAAAACAGCGGTTCGTCAGCGCTACACGTACGCCGCCGTTTTTCTGGTGGTGTCGCTGGTGTCTTTTACCGTGCAGACAGAGCTGGCAGCCTGGGTGCAGAACGCCGGCTGGGACAAGGCATACTGCATGCTGTATCTGACGCACAGCTCGTGGACGCTGTTGTGGCCCGTGCAGCTCCTGGTGCTGCGGCTGCAGAAGCGGTCGGTGCCTTGGCCGGCGTTTTGGCGCCGCCATCTGTGGCTGATCCGCACCACCGTGGCGATGATCGAGACGGGCGATGTGGATGGCAACCGCGGCCGCCACCACGTCCGCCGCCATCACAGCCACCACAGCTACCACAGTGCTCGCAGTTCTCGCGAGCGTCGCGACGATTACGACGATGCGGCGCTGGAGGCCACCGGCGTTGGCGGCGGCGCCCACGTTCTACGCGGTATCTTTTTCGCTCGCAATGGCTGGCACAAGACGTATCTGGTGCGGACGACGGCCTTTATCACGCTGTCGCTGACGGTTGCCGGCCTGAGCTGGTACTTGGCCGTGAGCATGACGAGTCCGAGCGACCTGACCGCCATCTACAACTGCAGCGCTTTTTTCGCCTATGCCTTTTCGGTCCCGCTGCTGCACGAGCGCCTCCGCCTCGACAAGAGCGTGGC
Source organism: Raffaelea deltoideospora (assembly GCA_019925385.1). Classification (NCBI taxonomy): domain Eukaryota; kingdom Fungi; phylum Ascomycota; class Sordariomycetes; order Ophiostomatales; family Ophiostomataceae; genus Raffaelea; species Raffaelea deltoideospora. The sequence goes on along the minus strand of JADHKP010000034.1, from coordinate 307,218 downwards.
CGTGCTCGTGGCCATTGTGGGCGTCCTGGTCGTGGCATATGGCGACGCAGCGCCGCCGGCGGGCGGCGCCGAGCAGGTGGACTTGCCGCTGCCGTCCAGCGACGGCTCCGGTGGGCGCCGCCTGCTGGGCAACATGATCATCGGCGTCGGAAGCGTGCTCTACGGCCTCTACGAGGTCCTCTACAAGCGCTATGCCTGCCCGCCGCCGACGTGCAGCCCAGGACGCGGCATGATCTTTGCCAACACCTTTGGCAGCTGCATTGGCCTCTTCACCCTGACCGTTCTGTGGATCCCCCTGCCCGTCCTGCACTTGCTCGGCATCGAGACCTTTGCCCTGCCCACGGGCCGCGTCGCCTGGTTTTTGTTCTTGTCCGTCATCATGAACGCCACGTTTGCCGGCTCCTTTCTGGTCTTGATCAGCCTCACCAGCCCCGTGCTCAGCAGCGTGGCCTCGCTGTTGACCATCTTCATCGTCGCCCTGTCCGACTGGTGGCTTACGGGTAGGCCGCCCAGCGCAGCCGCCATCTTTGGTGGAGGCTTGATCATTGCGGCCTTTGCGCTGCTCAGCTGGAGCACGTTCAAGGAGATGGTCGAGGACGAGTCGAAAAAGGAAACCGACGATCTGGACAGCGAGGACGACAGCAACAATAGCAGCAGCAGTACCCATGGCGGTGAGGAATAGATAGCGGTCGGCCTCTGACCAAAGGATCTGAAATTGGGCATTCCTCGTAGTCATTTAGACGTGTTTGTGCCCACAAGTCTCTTCCATTCTTTCGTTTTATGTACTCAACCTGTCCACTGGCTGGACAAGTTTTTTTTTCTATTTTTTTTTTCTTTTTTGTCTTAGACTCTTTCTCATGAATCATCTGCATTTTGGATAGACCATATAGTTTCACAGCTGTCTTTTTTTAAAAAAAAAACAACGAACAGGTCAAGAGGCATTAACAAAGTGATTGTGCAAAAGCTTTGCGCACAAAGTGATTGTCGATTTGGTTACTAAGCTTTGATACTCTGGGCCAGCCAATCAGAGCTAACTGAATTTGCAAAATAGTCACGTGATACTCTTTGCTGGCCAGTGGGCTGGCTCGGCTGTTCCCTAAGCATCCGACGATGGCTTTCCGGTCTTCAAACAACTCGAGAAGTTGCTTGCTCATTTCAGCACCCTGATCGCTTACCGGGCACGAGACCGCTTCAGTCTTCGAAAATGACGGGAACTACCGAAGAAAGCCTTCCGAGTGAGTTGATTGGTTTTGTGCGAGTCAATTGGGTCTCCAACATGCGCATTTTTTGTGTGGGCACCCGTGGGAAAAGAATGTAGATGGCTGACCTCTTCTTCGAAATATAGAGGCGACTCGCGCCGAGATGAGCGAGGCCAAGCTTCCACTGGCATACCGGGACAGCTGTGCAAATCTTCTGATTCCACTCAACCGATGCCGGTTTGAAACTTACTATCTGCCATGGAAGTGCGAGGTTGGTGTTCCCCCCCCTTCCGATTGCAAGATTGTTATGCATCCAGCTTTGATGCCTACATGATGTCTCTCTTTTCCATGCTTGACATGCTCCGATTGACTAACGATACGATTTTTCTGTATTGCCTCCCGCCCCTCAGACCGAGCGACACAGCTACGAGAAGTGCCAATACCTCGAGTTCAAGAAGCGAGTGGCAAGGATGGACGAGTTACGAGAGGCCAAGGGCGGTGCAAGGAGCAATTGAGAAACGAACAGGAAGGGGGAAACCAAGGGGAGAAACTAAAAAAGATAAAAACCATACAAATTAGGACAATACACTTTGCCAATCAAACTACGTTTACATCGCTCCTACGCCTGCGGCTTTTCCGGACTGCTGCTGTGGAAGCTGTTGCCCTATTTTCGTTTCTCTGGCATACATCCGCGAGACCTAAAAGGCGGTTCAATGACATTGCCTGCCAGGGTTGCCTATTTTCCTGTTGGCTGGCTATCGCACTGTCCATTCGCTTAGAGATTCGGCGCTCAGAAGAGTGAAGACATGGATTGGTCATGGCGTGGGGACGAGAAACTCGTCCGATAAAAGGAGGCCTGGCTCCAAAAAAAAAAGAGAAGAGAGGAAAAAAAGAGAGAAAAAAAAATCTCTGCCCTCTTGCACCCATGCGTCATTAGGGGGTAAAACGGAGAGTGTGATGTTTTTCTTCAAATGACATGCTGCACAGCCCAGATTTTCTCAGGTGGCAACGAAGGATGGACGCATGAGTACGGAGTACGACGTTGCCTCGCATTACGCCGTGAGAGTGGTGAAAAGGGCGAGTGATACACTGTGATCTGTGATAAGCTTTGGCAACGCTTGGCAAAAAGACGTAGGATGTGAACATAATTGCAAGAGAGGCTCATGCAGAGAGGACGCCCGAGAGCCCGGCGCTTTCCTGTGCTTTTGTTCGGACTAGAGCTTTATGACCAGACATCAATTTCTCATCGCTAAAATGGAGCGTTGCGAGTTGCATTTGCGCTCCCCAAATGGGCCATCTGCAATAAAATGGAACAGTGCGTTTTGCATTGCTGCCCAAAAATGGAGAACAGCAAACGAGCAGTCCCAAATAGAGTCTGGTTTGGGCAACCATCTCGAAATGGGTAGCGGCGTTGATGCGAGATGCAAGAACGGGCGGCTTGAGCGCGGCACAAAACCTTTTCAGCCCACAAACGCACTTCTTCGGATGAACAGGGGAAGACAGACTCCTCCGAACGGAGCCCTTCGTATGCTGATCTGAAATGTGATGTGATTACCTGTCCATCCCTCCCGTATTACTTTCCTTGATAGGGCGGGTCTTTTTTTTTTTGGCAATAAATAAGGATATCTGACATGCAGCAGCTAAAATAACCCCATTTCCTTTTCCCTTTCCTACCCTGGACATGTCATACGAGAGGTGCTTGGAAGGCGTTTGGGCTGAAAGCCAGTGGATGGATGGCATGAACAAGACCGACATTCTTGGAGGACGGAGTGATACGGAGTGATACAGGGTAAACCGAGTTGTATCCATATCATCTCTCGCACGAGCACGAAGTAAGGTGAAGGGCAAGGCGTCAGGATCGGCGAGCAAACGGACATACTTGTGATTTTTTCCTTTTTTTTCGTCTTTTGTCTTCTTGTCTTCTTCTTGTCTTCTACTTGTCTTCTTCTTATCCCTTGCCTCATTTACCTTGTTCAAGACAAGTACCTTTTGAAACTTGCTGATCCCTCGCTGCGAAAGGCCCCCAAATTGATCGGCTTCCGGATGTGCAACCTTTGACTTGGCTCTCTTTCTTTCCTTTTCGGTTTAGAGCTCGTATGAAGGAAGCAGAACGGCTGGGATGTGGCTGTCTTACGTGATCTTAGACTCTAGATACGACACTACATTCCTCAGGGGTGATGGCAGGCCGGCCCGAGCGAAGGACAGATGTTTTTTTCTGCTGCTTTCTTCGAAATGGGTGTTAATAATGGCTACGACCTCCTGCGTGCTGCACAGCCTGGACATGCCACGATGTGAGGCGAAAGCACAAGGGGGAGCAAGAAGAGCAAATCGAGCCAAGGTGGGATACACTGGAGTTCCTTTCTCCTTTATTCCGTGTGATGACGGTCGGGGAATTCGACGTCGCAGTGCATCTGCAGGAGCAGAGCAACGCAGAGCGATGCACAACAATGCATAGCAATGGGGAGCTAGCTGTGATTTTTTTTTACTCTTTGCTCTCGAGCCTCACCGGGGCAACAAAAGCACAGGGAGCTCCGAGGGATGACCGCTGATTTTATCAATTTAAAAAAAAATTAGAAAAAAAGAGAAAAAAAAATTGAAAACCCACACGGATGCGTAGAAAAAGTACTGAAAAGAAAAAAAAAGCAAAATAGCTTTCCACTCGTAAAAGGCAGCAAAAAGTCATCGCCATTATATTACCGTAACACAGCTTTTTGTAAGGCATTTCTCCACTTCTCGCTCCGCTCTGCTCGCAGAGCCCAATCGGAATGAGTGCTAACAAAGGTAGCTGGCATTTGACTGAGCAGCAGTGGGGAGCTGTCTGTTCGAACACGAGTGGATTTGCTCATGCCGAGAAAAAGCCAAATCCTTCACAAAACTGTGTACGGGGGAGCATGCAGCAGCCCTTAATAAATTCGATGAGGGTGTTTCTTCTCCCCCCTCCTCCTTGGCCGAGATGTTCGTGTTCATCCTCGGCTTGAGTACTCGTAGCAAAAAAAAACAGCGTGCAGGTAGCTATTGTAGCCTCCGCCGCGGAGAGAAAGCCACACGACTCGTTCCAAAGTACGCAAGAAGACAAGTCCACAAATTGCGGAAACTCCGTGCTGCAGGAAACGTCTAGCAAAAGACGACTGGGACGAAATACGGAGCAGTTTACGATACCTACAGACGTGGGTCGAGCCGGCTTCATTTTTAAAGCATGAACTTATCCAGGCCTTTCTATATTTCAATCAGCGTTCTTCGGCCAATGGCCGTCAAGCCAGCGGATCATGGTGGGCATGGCACTGTTGCCGCCATACAAGTGCATGTACTCCGTACGGAGTTCGCAGCACGAAATACAACGTGATAATACCGCAGAGGCCATCTCTGTTCAGCTCTATGCTGGAATTCATTGTGCACTCTCGTACGAGTACGGAGTGCGTCGTAATAACTCGCGCACACAGATTATTCCCAACTTCATGCGTCGTAATACTATGGCTACTTTTGTGTGCCTCTTCTGCAGTGTGGTCTTCGCATCCCTGTCGGCGCTAATATAAAAGAGGCCATTTTTCAGCTGGGTAGCTGCCAGCGGAGAAGACTATTTTGGCAAAGGGAGAGGGCGGGACGGCGAGAGTTGCCCAGCAAGGTACGGAGTAATACGACAGCATGCAGGCAATACGAGTATTACGGAGAACCGCCGTGGCAACCAGAGACGAAGCAAGACAAAAAGACACAGCCGGGGACAGCAAAATGCCGGACGTGAGGAGAGCGACTCACGACGGATGACTTGGGACATATCCGCACAAAAAAAAAAAAATGACGTACGACGGAACGCCTATAAGCTACGATCAACAGATAGGCACCGACCGCTTGATGCTCGTTACCAAGGTCTCGTAGAGGCAGAAGAAGATTCGGAGGGACAAAGAGCCCACCATGGAAGCCGCCATACCAAAAGAAGGCATCAGGTCACTCAACCATCAGATATGTCGTTTGCAAATGTTGGAGCGTCGTACTCGTACTTTTGGGGAAGACTCGGACACATTGCCTCTTCCTCTTGAGATGTCAGACATGCCGTCTGCTTGTTGTGTGCAACAATACAACGTGCATAAGAACAAGAAGTCTTATTTGCCCAGTGAGTATTCAACGTCTGAGAAATTTCTTTCATTGTCGCGAGGCTCGTGGTTTGGAGAAGTCGTGGGGCCGAGCAAGTTTGGCATCCCAGCGTCTGTACTCCGTACGTCGTACTGCGACATCGCCGCGGTTTTTTGGGGGGTTTTTTTTCAACTCCGCCGTATCACTCTGCCTTGTTCTCAGGAGAGGCGGAGAAGAGAATAGAAGGGTGGTGGCTGAACCGTTGCAGCTCGCTGAGTGGTCCATATGGCCGTGTCTTGCTTCTTCGTCTCATCTCGTCTCCTGAAGGCTGCAGTGTGGCAATACGGCGCAGAATTGGCGTACTCGTGGCTGTCAAATGCGAGAGAGAGGGAGGCGGGGGCGAAGGAGAAAGAAAAAGAGAAAAACGGAAGCCCAAATGCACCAAATGCACGGTTGCTTCATGGCTGCCCATCCAATCCTAAAGTCATTATCTTTCCCTCCCCCCTGTTGGCCTGCAGGGCTGTCCGGGCAGCCGGAGCCAATCGATGGACGGCCAAGGCAGCCACTTGCAGCAGAAGAAAACTGCAGCGGAAAATAGGAAAAAGACTAGAGCAACTCTCTGCGTCTTGCCGTCCCGTATTGGGATTTTTATTTTTATGTTCTATTCGATGTGTTTGATATGTGCGGTAATATATGTTATAACCGTTTCGGCTTCCCTCACAGGTTCCTGCAGACGCATGGCCGTTGCGGGTTTTATTTGCTTCTGCCGGTATACTGCTCGATTCGCAGCAGTCCTCCTTGTAGAATTTAAACTCTGATGCTCGTATACGACGCACGCCGGAACAAGTAAAAAAGACTCGCTTGTACGGAGTAACACGGAGTACTCCGTATTACTCTGTTCTTCTGAAAAGTCCCCTGCATATTACCCCCCCACCCCACTCCCCTGACCAGGATGGAGCGCAATACATCGTACGGAGTACTTGTACGAGTAGACTGAGAATCGGAGGGAGAAGATAGAAAACAAGGCGTGGGAACGTTGGCATAAATAAGTACGAAGTAAGGCTTGGCAATCCGAGTACGTCGTATTAGCACGCCATTGGAAAAGGGTCTGAAATGAGAAATGCGGCGGCAATGTATTCTCCGTTTCTCGTCCTCTGCTGCCCAAGTACGCCCCCGAAAGAAAAACGAGTACGAAGGATGTTTGCGGGACGTAAAGAGCATAGCAGCATGTCATTGTGGTTCCTACGTACATGTGGAAAAGAGACGACTACGTCTTAAAGAACACAGCGTCAAAGTGGTCTGAGCTACTCCAAGCGCGCTTCTGTAATCCACTTCTGCGAGCACTTTGCCTTCTTTGAGGCCTTCCTCTCCACAAAAGGGCTGGCATATCTGCAGCAGGTGCTGGTGTGCCGGGAAAATATATTAAGCGTCTCTTTGGCACCTGCGCACAACCAAATCAGAAAGCCAGGCGGAACTGGGGGATGGCAGAAGCTTGGGTCGCTTCTGACTGGCACCGTACCACTATTGCTCCGTAGTTTGATGCTGGACTCGTAGAAAAACAGAGAACCGAGCAATATGAAGAAACGAAGTAATAATACGGAGTAAAACGGAGTACGGAGTACGAGAAGTATTACTCGTAGGCTCTGGCTTTCTCTGACTAATAATGCAGCAGTACTTCTACATGGGTCCCCTTCTACATCTGCCGTATCATTTTGTAAATCTCCCATCCACCTCGTAATACGGAGTATTAAAGCATCTCCCTGGCACGAAGCTTCTCCCTTTCGGCTCTCCACTTTGTGGGTTTGCGAGTATGGATATTCGATACGCCGTCCGTGTCTCCGGTCAGAAGCACAACTGGCTTGCCGTTGCTACAGTACCGCCGAGCTCCGTGCTGCGTAATAGACGCCGAAAAAGAAAAAAAAAAAGCCGTGCTTCTGCCTTTAGCTGCCAAGTCTAGAACACGGTGTCTCCGTTTGCCCTTGGGATATATGGGTTATATCTGATATGGCCTGCATGGAACACGTATAGTGCTTAGTATGGTTTTGTCAGCCCAGACGAGAGAAGGGTGGGCTGAGGAGGCCAGGCGAGCAGAGGCTTTGCAAGTCTTACGACGTGCGGAGCACGAGCTCGAGTGTTGTGATGACTCGAGTTGAAAGTGCTAGAGAAGGAAGAAGGGCCAAAGCTGCATGCTAAGGATCTGGGCGGGGGATGCCGGCTCTGTGGATGTCCCCTCACAAAAGTGGTGATGAACGCATTAGGGCTTTATAGTGTGTTGACTTAGCGGGCAATTACCGAGCGCTACGGCGACTTGTGCATAATACGAGCTGCTAATTATACTCTGGGCTTCTTGGTCATACAGTCTGCTTCGATTAGCAAAAAGGCAGGGGCTGCGGTCCACGGGAGTAGCTGTAGCATTGCACGAGAGCACCAAAGCTCGACGTATAACGGAGTACGACGACGTACTCGTACTCCGTACGTCGTACAGAGTATGGGCAGTAGAGTAATGAGATGATACGTCGTCGACAAAAAAAACATTGGGGCACATCACAAGCACATGAAATACGGTGCGGAGTAATAGTACCGGAAGTTGGGTTGTACTCGTGAATGTACTTGATGGCCAGGCCGTCTACCGAGTATTCTTTAGAGCATAGTTGTGGTAATATGGACCCTTATTCAGCCAGTCTTCGGTTTCTCCGCCCCAAACAAACTCGGCCGGTCCCAGGTTTTGATACACCGGTGGCACTGGTTGGTTCAGGGGCAGCGACGAGTCAGACGGGACAAACGGGCGCGAAACGAAACATGATTGGCTGCGGCCAGCCGTCTGCAAGAGGGCCTTTTCTGTTCGTTTTTGCATGATGCCAACGACCACTCGAGTTGTCGTTGGTTTGGCAGCCTGTCGTTTCCATGCAGCTGAAATGATTTGCTGTCGAGTTTACGTCGAGTACTTTTCAGAGGGGGCTTTCGGTGCTTCTTCCAAACCCGAACCCCAGGGCTCCACTGAGTATGCATTGCCTGCAAAGCTATTATCACGGCCCCTTCCTGCCCACTGGAACATGCTCCATGAGTGGTAAAGTGAGACCGCTAATAGGCACTAACACTCGTATTACAGCACCCTCCCATATATCGTATTAGTGCACTGATCGTCCAAGCCAGCCGAAGCGATGATCAGAGTGATCACTGGCGTGGTTTTCCCTTTAGGGGTGAGAAAAAAGAAAGCAAAAAATAGAGCGATATTACGACCTCTCCCAAGCTCTCAAGCTTTCGAGTTCGCACGCAACATACTCGTACTCTTCTGTAATATGGCGTACGAGTACTCGTAAATACTTGTCCGAGCATTTCGTAGTAGTATTTCGTCGTAGTTATATCCATAGGTCTTAATATTAACACTCGTACTGTACTTGATGAGCTTTCTCCCGACTCACCCGTTCAAGTACGCTAGGAAGTGCCCAAGCGCTACGAGCAGGTATCTCCCGACTCGCTGCGCAATAGCAGCAGCACAGTACCGTATTTTCAGTGTTTGTCGGTAGCCTGGTGCTGCTTTGGTGGGCAACTTCGCCATCGCAGAATCGCAGTACAGCAAAACCGTATGAGTGCCCATACTGAGCTCGAATGCCTCAGCGCGGGATGCTTTTGCTTGGTCTTGCGGCCATTTTGGCCAGAAGCATATTGCATCATCTTGTGCCTCTATTCTGCATAGCCCGTTGCGTTCAATACGATGACGACGTAATAATTGCCTTTAGTAGAAAGCTCGCTGTGTCCGGCCACGGAAAGGAGATGCCCTAACAGCGCTAAATGCCCAGGTCTCGGCGTTCGCATGTCTCGGCGTCTTCGCCCCTAATACCCAGCATTTTTCTCTTTTTCCACTATTACTGGCTCTCGGCAAGCTCCCAAATACGCCGTAGCGGTTAGCGCTTAATGCCCTTTCCCATTTTTTCCACCCCCCAGTAATACCACTTGCGTCCGTATCACAGCGTATTAATACTCCCGTACGTCGTAATACGACGTACTCTGGCAGAGATGCTTGCCTTCTCCCTTCTATCCATACGGCATACGGAGTATTATTACTTAGAAAGTCGTCTTTCCTTTCACTAGCTCGCCCTCAAACGACACGTTTTGGCTTTTTATGTCTCTGTAATAGCTCCCTGCCTCTCGCAATGTTGCCATGCCTCCTTGCTTCCTAGTTAGCATGCTTGTACGTCCTACGGCGTATTAATACACTCTGTCCAACTATCTGTCTCTCTCTGCTCGACATACACCGTAGCTGGCATTCTGGTGGTCCACATGCCTTGTCTGCTGGCCGCTCTTTCTAAATATTATTGTTCTTTAGTGTTAATTTTCCCTGCTCGATTGCTCCTTCCTTGCTCTGCGGTTGCTTCCTTCCTTTCTCAGTATGAGTGCGTCCTCACATGTGCTCGTGTACTCGTACTCCCTTCTCCCTCAAATTAATACTTCCTATATCGTCTCTCCGATCCCAGTTTTCTTTCCTTCTTTTTTTATATGCTCTTGAGACTTCTTCGGCTGCAGCTTGTCCGTCCACCACGAAACCCCAGAGCCCTACTGGTATACGAGTACGAGCACAAGCAAGTTAGTGCAGCCATATTCCAATATACTCTCAGGCTCTTTATTATATGTCGAAAACGGTACTATTGTCCCAGGTTTCTCCTTCGTCTCACCGTTTTATGCCTGCCCTTCCTTGGTTCTTCCTCCGTGCAGTTCTCACGCCTCGGCGCTTCTCTCCGTTTTCCTTTCTGCTATCTCTCTCTCGTCTTTCCTCTTCTCCATCTCTTCTTCTCTCCACGCCTCTGCTCTCCGTTCCTCTCATCTCCTCTTCCTCTCTCCTCTTCCTCTCTCTCTCTCTCCCTTCTCCCTGTCCAACTAATAAGCTACCGGCTCTGTTTCTGCCCCTCTTTTTTGCTTGTCTGACTATCTCGTCGTTCCCCAGTTCTGGATTGCCACTTGCGTTCCGTCTGCCCTTATTTTTTTTTCTCTATCAGGTCTTACGGGGAACCACCAACCTTGTCCCTCAGCCCTCTTCCCACTTTTCCCTTCCCGCCTCCCACTCTGTCCTCCTCTTGCCCTTCTCATATATTCTTGTCTGTGCCCTCTTTGTATCTCTTCCCTATTCGGACTTGTTCCTCTCAACCTTCTTTTATTCAACCCCATCGTCCTCTACTTTACCTTTCCTGGTCTTCTTCTAATAACTTTTTCTTTTTTTGTCAACCTAGACTAACGATTCACTTTGTCGCTCTCTCAGCTTGTTAGATGTCAGCAATCTTTCCCGTCCTCTCATTACTTATACAGCTTTACCGGCCCTCGCCATTTTTGTTTGTTTGTCTCTTGGTTTACGATCTCTCTTTTTATGTCTCTTTAAAACCTTCTCTTTGCATCTTCATGTAACGTCTACGAATATCGAGTAATGACTACCAAAAACGATCTACGCCGCACAGCATAATTCAAATCTACGTCGGGCTTGCCAGAAAACGAGACATCCAAATACACAGCAAGACTGCGGAGAACAGAAAAACAACTCAAACCGTCTCTGTCCTGTCGAATATCACTTGCACTTACAACATTTGCCTTTTCTCTCTTGATTCCTTGGGTTTCGTTCGTATCTTCATTTTTATATAGATTTTTTTGGTGTCAAGCCCTCACGGGAGCAGTCGTCCAAACTCCGAATTTTTTCACCAATTGCTTGATCCACATCGGCTGTCTTCCCAATCCTAGCCTGGTTTGTCCGCAAACTTGCATTTGAAATAGAAAAGAAAAAGGAAGACTTCGAAAGTTGAGAGTCCGACTACAGAGATTCGTTCTCGACCGCGGTTCTGGATCTCGTGTTGGTGTGGTATGGTGTTGCATTAGATCTGTCCTCGGTCGAGAGCCCTAGGTTTTTGCTATGAGCGCGGATCAACCAGCTACCAGGTAAGATTTTTGCTGTTTCTTTTTGTTTTATGCCATTTGCACTTCTTAGCCGTCGTTTGTCTCCTTTTTATATCGCGCTTTCTGCTTGCTACCTGCGGTTACATATAGCAGCAAGCAGCCTTTGTTTCTGCATGTTATATGATAGTTATGTATTTTCTCTTCCCGCCTTGTGTTGCTGCCTCTGTCATGCCGTGTGTTGCCTGCTTTGCTGCCGTGCCGCTGTGGGCAAAACGCCGTTGCTTCACACCAATTTGGTTGTTCATGTCTCTGTTGTCGTTTCGTTTCATTTTCTCCCTTTCCCCGTTTTTTTAGATTCGGCAACTCTTCTTGTCTGGCTCACCTTTTTGTTTTGTTTTTTTATTATTTTGTTTGATTTTTTATTGATTTTTCATAATAAATTTTTGGGAAGAGGGGGGGGGGGGGGTAAAAAATCTGCTGTGCCTTTTTTTTTTTTTTTTGCGTTGCTCGGTTTTCCCCCACAACTCTTGCTGAACGAAAATTAATCCCTTTTTCTCCAACCCCAGCTTTGGCGATCCTACCGCTCAGCCGCCGCCCACGCCTAAGCAAACGCCCTCCTCAACATCCTCCTTCTTTCCCAGCCCAGTCTTTGAGACGCCAAAGATCGGCTTTGACACCATCTCGGGCAACACAGCCAACACGTCTGTTACTGCGACCACCACGCCTGGCGCTGATTGGACGCCTCGGTTTGCGGACGAAATCTCCGTCTTCAACACGACCCCAGGCAGCCTCAGACGTTCACAGGGCTCTTTCACCGAGTTTATTGTCCCCTTCACACCGCCAACCACCCATCACCAGCATCACGCCCCTCAGCTGTCGATCTCGTCCACTGCCTCCTTTACTCCAGCGAGCCAACACCGCAAACGTCCGCTGTCAGCTGGCAGCATTGCTGCTGAGATAGCGACCCATGTGAACCACTTCCCGTCAAACCCGAACCTTCCCTTACCACCGGTAGAGCCGTCGAGGCAGCTTGCTTCCTCGCCCACAGCTCTCTTTCCAGCAACGCCAGCTGAGAGCGAAGGTACCGATAAAAACGAGAACACTGTAAACAGCTATCACAGCGGCGACACAGCCAAACCGAGTTGTAGCCCACGTTCTTCGCAAGCCCAGTTATCCCTCGGCAGTCCTCGCGTGACTAGGTCGGCTAAGAAATCTCGCGGTGATAGCAGCCCGAGTACTGCGCTTACGGCCCCTGGCCAAACCGCCACCCCGCCGCCGTCGGCTAAGAAAGGCGGGCGCAAACTGGCGCCCAAGCTGCGGATGAACATCATGAACGCCAATGACCAGGGCTACGGCCACCAACAACACCTCCAACAAACGACCCAGTCAGATTTCGTCGGTGCGCAGCACCACCACTACCAGCAGCAGCAGCAGCAGCAGCAACAGCAACAGCAACAGCAGCATCAGCAGCAGCAGTATGCCAGCGGCATGACTGGTTTTGTGTCAAACCCTGGCGATTTGTTCAATTATCCTATATCTGCCCCACCTACTTCCTCTGGCTTCACCGACGCTGACGCAAGAGCATTTTGGGCTGCGAATAATCAGGCAATGAGTGCCATGGAAGTGGACTTTGCCACAGCAACTGAAGCTGCTATGTTTCAAACACCAACCTCTGCACATCGTCAGCTCGAGTCCATTGACTGGTCACAGGCTGGCCCGGCTAGTCAAATGTATATGGATGCTGCAGTTGCTGCCGTCACATCGTCAATGGCAGATGGAGGTGTTAATGGCGTAGGCGTTCCCGGCCTGTCTTCCGGCCCACAAGAACACACCCTTGCCAACATGCAGCACGTGTCGCAGGCCGATAGTGACAGCGCCAAGCGGGGCATGGATTCTATGCTTCATGCAACGTCAACTGGACCCAGCCAGCCATCTCTATACACAGACAGTTATCAGAGGTCTATGGACGATTCTTATAACGTTGTCAGCCCAGGAGGAGGCAGCGTGGACCCGGGTCTTCTCTTCAGCCGCCCCCCTTCATCTAGTATGGATTCTGCAGCAATGAGCGTTATGCCAAGTGTTCCGACAAACAACACCGTCACCGGCCAGTCTCGCACGTCCTCTGCAGGCTCCATGTCTGCGAGGAGTAATCCGGGCTATGAGTCGCTTTCGCAGCTGCCCAGCTCCTCGGCTCCTGCGGCCCTTCAGGCCCACAGCAGTCCGCCGGAACAAAGCAACTTCTCCGCCTCAGCTGGTTTCTCGGCGCGAAAAGAATTACGGCGAAGCGCTAGTGTTAAGGAGATAGCACCAAAGAAGAAGGGCGGAGACAGGTCATCTGCCAGCTCGCCGATAAAGTATATGGCTCGCCCCGGATTGTCACGCAGTATGAGCGAAAATCGGGGTCCGCGTCTGCAGGGTCGTGCTTCGTTGCCGACGCTTGCCCCTGCGATCAAGCAGACCAATGCCACGACTCTGCAATCCCAGAACTCTGGACCTGGAACTATGGCTTTGGGGCTTGGGATCAGTCGGTCAGCCTCGTTCGGCGGCAGTCGGCCTAGTGGACGAACCTCTCCCATCAAAGCGGTCCACCAGCAAAGGCAGCTGCACGCTCAGTATCAGCAGCAACAGCAAAGCCAACACAGTCAGCTCCAGCAGATGCAGCAACAGCAGCAACAGCAGCACCAGCGACTTTCCAGCCTGACATCGATTCCGGAGGTGAACACACCGGGGTCACGAACGTCAGTCAAGTTTACGATTGATGCAAACGGCCGCGCGCGGGTAGAAACTATGGTTGAAATGCAAGGCGAGGCAGCACTGCCATCAAGTTTACGACGCAACCAGAGCGCTCGTACTTTGAAGACGAAGTCACAATGGGACTCGTCTTCAGGCGAAGACGAGGATTCGTCTTCGACAGACGACGAGCCGATTCTCATTCCGAGCCGCACAACGTCTTTTGCACTACCCGACCCTGTAAAGCCTACGACGGGCCGGGGTCCGCAGCATATGTCACGGCGAAGCAGCGTCAGCGAGCGGACTGTGAGCATGTATGAGAGCTGCGGCGGTGCCTCGAACATACACAGCAACAACACTACGCCCTTTGCTTCGCATGTTGCAGGGAACGATGTTTTGATGTATCAGGACCCGGAGAGCGAGGCGGAAACGGTCATAACCGACGGGACCACGGGTGCGGGCGATGCGGCAAGTGAGCTGGAAAAGCTTCGGCAGTCACGCCAGAAACGCAGCATTGGCGGCAGCAGCGCCAGCAAGAACAACGCAGGAGGCGTCTCACGAGGCCGTCGGTTTGGCGGCGCACTTGGAGAGAAGGGCCCTGGAGGCAGGAGCAGTGTCACGGTGGGACTCGGCTTGAATGTACACGCCATCTCGCCCACGACGCTGACCGATGTCAGTCTGCCAACGCCGTCGTCGTCGACAGACTCGCGCAACAATGGTATCCGTTGCGTGTGTGGACAGGATCTGCCGCCTGGCCCAGGCGACGACGGCTTCATTGTGCAATGGTGAGTTGGCCTTGTTCTTTGTGCATGGTGTGCATAGATGTGCTTCTTCTAGACATGTTTCCAATTCTAATTTGCGTAGTGACCATTGCGAGATGTGGCTACACGGCAGCTGTGTGAACATCACCAAGCGAACGCTGCCGTCGGTTTATATCTGTGCATTCTGCGGACAAACGACGCCTGCTACGGTGCGTGGTATGCGTCTTCAGCCGGCGCTGGCTGGGTCTTCGCCACTGGCGCACAAGTCATTCAAAAAGTTTCGATGAGCAAAGCTTGAGAGGCGTGAGGTTTGGAAACAGGGTCTTTGTCTCTCTTTGTCAGCCTTGCTGGACGTACCAAAAAAGAAAAAAATGAAAAAAAATGAGCCCCCCCACCCATGTTGTAAGCCCATGACGGGGAAAACAGTGAGGTGCCGGCGGAATTTTTCCGTGGAAGAGACCACGAGATACAGGCGGGGGCCATAGTAACTTGTAGGCCTATTGCATGATCAGAAGAAAACGTAGGTCGAGGAAGGGAAAACGGGAGAGATGACACGAGAAGAGGCGATCTACGGTTATAGAGAGGCAATTGCATGTGTCTTTTCGATAATGTTATATTATCCATATGGGTTGTATTATCATCCCTTTTTTGTATCATACGCGAAGTAGATATGTATCGGGCCAAAGCATCGCTCCATACTCGTATGTCGTCGTACACTGCATTCCCACAGAATCTCATAAAAGAGATGTGCAGGAAGCCCTTGGCACCAGTTTTCCATAGCAATGTGAAGAAATCCGGTTCGTGAGTTGTGTGCCTGTAAAATGTCGAAAGCTATCACGTGGCAAATAATGCAGAGTATTATCACATAGGGATATTATATCGTCGGGCTGTAATAGCTACCACGATGACAAGCATAGGGCATCCTAAGCAAGAAGTGGCATGAAGGGACAGGCACGACTGAGAGGAAAACGGAGCTACGGCGAAAAGCTTTAAAGTCGTCTGCAGTTGCCAGTACGGTAGTCCTAGTCCCGCAGCCGTGGCCGATTTCGGCACGCGGGGTCGCGAAATTCAAACCAGCTCAGTCCTTTACTCCAACTCGTGCTTTCCGTATTGAGTACTCCGTACACACGCGGCTATTGTGGGGGAGGCCACAAAAAAGTCTTTTAAGCTTGCCTTTTTGTGCACCGAGGTAAACTTTTGAATCAGTTGCCTTTTTTCTTTCAATTTTTTTTTTGCTTTTTGCTCAGTCTTGCCTCTCCTGCCCTTTCATTGAGCTTCAGCTTACCTGTTTCTCACTTTTATATTTTGTGTCTTTGGCGGGACAGTCATCAATTGCTCAGGACTCCATTGCCAGATCAGAACCCATCTCGGAGTCAAGTCCCGAAGTCGCTTTCTTGCACTGCCTGCTCGGTACAGCATTTGCAGGGGCATCCGACAGCAAACTCGCAACACACACAGCGAGAAAGAGGAAGAGAGAGAGAGAGAGACAGACACAGAGCGAGAGAAATACGATTCACTATGCCGTCCTACAACATTGTTGTTTTTGCAGGCGACCATTCTGGTCCGGAGGTGCGTTTTGCAGTAATTCTGGGCCGCGTTATCAGTGTATATCTGTTTTGAGCTGCGAATCAAGACATGGAGACGGCCAAAACTTGAGAATCTCCCTTAGCTGTGCTTTTTTTTGTTTGTTTTTTGTTTCCAGTTGTGCCCAACCTTTCTTTCGCTGACGAGGTTTGTGTTTTTTTGCAATAGGTCGTGGCTGAGGCCGTCAAGGTAATTTGCTCCCAACCCAGCACCTTTGCGAGGCAGTGGTATGGAGGGGGCAGAAACTCTGGGGATCAGAGAATGCACAAGAGCACAAGAAGAATGCCAGGGTCTAACGCGCAGACAGGTCCTCAAGACCATTGAGGCGCACAGCCCGTCGAAGCCGGTCTTTAATCTCCAGGACCACCTTTTGGGCGGAGTATGTTTTTTTTTTTTTTGTTTCTCTTTGCGTCCGCTTGCTGCCCTTTGCTCTCCTTCTTGTTCTGCAGGTCGGCTCGGTTGCTAACTGGCGCAGGCGTCGATCCAGAAGACGGGCCAGGCGCTGACGGACGAGGCGTTGGCGGCGGCCAAGGCGGCGGACGCGGTGCTGCTGGGGGCGATTGGCGGGCCGGAATGGGGCCCGGAGGCGGCGGTGCGGCCGGAGCAGGGGCTGCTGCGGCTGCGCAAGGAGATGGGGACGTTTGGCAATCTGCGGCCGTGCTCGTTTGCGTCGGAGGCGCTGGTGGACTACTCGCCGCTCAAGGCGAGCGTGTGTCGGGGCACGGACTTTGTGGTGGTGCGGGAGCTGACGGGCGGCATCTACTTTGGCGAGCGGCGCGAGGACGGCGGCGACGGCACGGCGCTGGACACGGAGCCGTACTCGCGGCCGGAGATTGAGCGCATTGCGCGGCTGGGCGGCCATCTGGCGCTGGCGGCAGCCGCCACCAGCCCCGACGGCAAGCCGGCGCCCGTCTGGAGCCTGGACAAGGCCAACGTGCTGGCCACGTCGCGGCTGTGGCGCCGCACCGTCAACGAAGTCTTTGCCAAGGAGTTCCCCCAGCTGCAGCTGGGCCACCACCTCATCGACTCTGCCGCCATGCTCATGGTCCGCAACCCGCGCGCCCTCAACGGCATCGTCATCACCAACAACCTCTTTGGCGACATCATCAGCGACGAGGCCAGCGTCATCCCCGGCTCCATCGGCCTGCTGCCCAGCGCCAGCCTCGGCGGCGTGCCCGACGGCAAGGGCAAGTGCAACGGCATCTATGAGCCCATTCACGGTAGGTTCTCTCCCTCGCACGCTCGGCTTTCTTTCCCTCCCATCCTCTCTCGCACCCTCGGCTTTCTCTTGTCTTTTTTTTTTTTTTTTTCCTTTTCTTTTTCCGTTCCCGGTTTGCTTGTCCGCCCTCTAACCTTTTGGCAGGCTCGGCCCCCGACATCTCCGGCAAAGGCATCGTCAACCCCATCGGCACCATTCTGTCTGTGGCCATGATGCTGCGCTACTCGCTCCAGCTGCCCGAAGACGCCGTCGCCGTCGAAAAGGCCGTCAAGGCTGCCATCGACAGCGGCGTGCGCACCAAGGACCTGGGCGGCAGCGCCAGCACGTCCGACATGGGTGCTGCCATTGTGGCTGAGCTGACAAAGGCATACCAGGCATGAACAAGACAGAGGGGGGACAGAAAACAGGAATGGAGGTGGGAAGGCCTGGGCACGAGGCTGGGGAGGGAAGCAAAAAAAAAAAAAATAATAAATAAATAAATAAGAATAACAAAAACAGATACAAGAGAAAACTCGAAAAGGGCAAAAGGGCGGTTTGAATGAGAAATGGTATGGGAAGGCAACGACATACGAAGGGGGATTGTGCATGGCAAACAGGTCTGACGACGCAGGGCTATAGAAGACAAGCTCTGCCAGTCCGTCTGTGTTGATAAAAGCGCGATTTTTCTAGCGCAGAGAGATGGTGAGAGAGAGAGGGAGAGAGTCGAGTTTACGTTCAATGCTTATGAGTTCGGGTCGAAAGGACTTTAACCAGAGAGAGACAATAAATCAAGAAAAAAACAAGTAAAGCGCGTCTGGTGTGTACAATAAAATGATTTGACTAGTAATAATAATAAAAATGCGCCAGCAAGCATTATTACACAAAAGCATAGCAAGTCATATGAAAGACGAAATCAAAAGCGTTGTGTATATAGGGGCATTGCAATCGTTTCGGTCATTATCCTCTTTGTTCTCATCTTTCCTCTTTTGTTCCAGCCTTTTTCCGGCCCACCAACACAGCCTCCTCCGCTCACATGGTGTCCCACCGCTTCGCCGACACGTCCCCGGCGAGAACCCAGGTCTTCTTCCTTTCGAGTATCGTCGACAGAACGCGTTCTTCCAGATGTGGGATGTCTTGCGCGATCTTCTGCTCCTCGTCGGCAAAGTGCCTTTCGCGCCGCTTCTCCCACCATAGCAACAGGCCCAGCACGACCAGCGTCAGCGGGATGGTGATGACAAAGTAAATCCACAGCGTAGGTGCCACCGTGGGCTGGTTGGATGACGACGAGGAGCTGCCGGCATTCCCAGCATTGCTGCCGTTGCCGTTGCCGCCACCACCGACCTGGAAATCGAAAAAGGTCATGGAGAAGAGCGAGGCAAGATAGGTGGCTGGCAAAAAGACAGCACCCACGACAGAGAGCGCCTTCATGCTCTGGCTGTCGCGCTTTGCGGCCAGGGCCAGCAGACGCTGGTGCTGGGCCATTTCAAGGTTGAGCTTGGATTCCTTTTGCGCAATGATGTTGTAGAGCTGCGGTGGCCTGTGAGTGCGACGAAGAGAAAGAAGAGAAGACTCAGGGGATGACGAAGAGAAATAAAAGCAAGAGAAGAAACCAGAGGATTAAAAAAAAAAAAAAAAGGGAAACCCCCCCCCAAAATAACACAGCAGGCAAAGAAGGGGACGTACTGCTCCTCGCTGAATGTCCAGACGAGCCAAGGTGGTCTGGGTATAGTGCTGGATGCCGCGCAGCTTCTGGCGGTAGAAATCGAAGCGGTTGAGCATGCCGCGGTGCAGCTTGTCGAGAGCCGCCTCGGCGGCCGGGTCGAACGTGTGCTTTTGGGCGGCGGCGTGGCGCAGAGGCGGGCTGTCGCTGGCGGCGGTGTCGGAGCTGGCCGAGGCGCCGCCCCTGCTGCTGGAGTCTCGGCCGTCTCTGTCGTCGTCGGCATACAGGCGGCCGTCGCGCAGCAGATGCTCGCGGGTGTCGCAGAAGAGCTGCATGGCGCGGGTCAGCTCGTCGAGCACGTCCATGTAGGACTGAGGCCGCTTCCACAGAACCTGGCTGTGGCACTCGACCAGGACGCGGTTCATATGGTCGAGGTCAAAGGTCTCGCCGGTGTCTTCGAGCTCGACCTCGTTGCGGTCGGTGATGAGCTTCTCGAGCCGGCGCAGCAGCTCGCGGATGGACCGCTGCTTGTCGTCCATGTCCACGTCCAGCTCCCGGTCCAGGACGATGGTCGGGAGCAGGAACGGGTGCGCCACCGGCGACGCGCACGCCCGCAGGTGCTCCTCGATCAGCACCTCCAGCTTGCTCGAATCCGTGCCCTTAGCATAGCCCGTCGTCATGCCCGTGCGGAACTCGTGGCTCAGCATCAGCTCCCACCCACGCGTGCGCCCCTTCTTGCGGACATCCGACTTGCGGAACAGGATCTGCAGGTGCGGGTTGGCATCGTCCATGTCCACCGCGCTCCAGAAAAACGGGCCGACGACGCTCGAGGTCTCGATGCCGCGGAACGGCAGGTGCAGCTTGCGCACCATGGCAATGTACTGGCTGTGCGGCAGCGAAATGTACCGCGTCGTAAACGTTTCCTTTTGCTTCGCGCCCACGTGCAGGCTGGGAAAGGTCAGAGTCGGTTGGGTGAAAAAAAGGATCCCAAAAAAACCTCTCGATCCAGCCAGACCAGGAAGAGACAAAAAGAAGAGCAGAGAAGACGGGACAAAAAGACGGGATAAGAAAAGGGCTTCCCACTTACACAAGCCGCATACCGCTCACTATTGTTGCGCCCTTTTTCCTGGGAACTTCAAATACGCCCTGCACTGACATTAGCATTTCCAACAGCCTGACAGGCCCCCATCGCAAACTGGCCCCTCTATGCTAACAGGTCACAGTTCCCCCCCATCGACTCTGCTCACTCACCCTTTGCTCCAGAAAATTGTCAAATTCGCTTTTTGGCAAGTGTCCCAGGTCTGTTTCGGACTCTCCATTCTGCAGAAGAAGCGCAGCTGGTTAGCAATGGCCAGCCAAAAAGAAAGAGGTGTGGGTGTCTCACGAGCGCGGCGATCCATTCTTACGGAGTAGTTGTAGACATAAAAGTACTTGGTGTGCTCCTCCACGACCTGGCAGCTCTTCACATGACTTTCAAAGTAGTAGTCGTCCATGGTAAGTCGCGCCGAAAAGAAGCTGGAAAGAAGGATTGTGGTCGCAAACTCAGGCAGGAGCAATCGATAGCTTTGGAAGGGGCGATTGAACGATTGAATGATTGAACAAGGAAAGAGCAGGAGCAAAAGAAGCAAGAACCAAAAACCAAGATGCAAGATGCAAGATACAAATTGCAAGAAGCACAGAAGAAGGCCAAAAAATGGGGGGGGAGGCCAAGCAAGCGCACGGTGGGGAGCTCTCTCCTTTTAGATCCTTTCCATAGACAGAAACGCTCAAACACGCAGATCAGGAAGCAACCGTTTCTATTAAGATTTTTTTGCTTTTTCTTTTATTTCCCCCCTTCCTCCCAGAAAGTGCCAAATCCTAGGGAAATCAAGCTCTATGTAGGAGGGTGCACAGAAAAAGGTTGGCTTTTCAGACCTATAAACATCGTCTCTAAGACAGACGAGTCTCCTAGATAAAAGAAAAGACGGCTCGGATCGCCTGTTGGTCCTCTCTTTGTATCCTTACAAGACAACCGTTATATCTTTGTATGAATATTACTGGTTGTTATACGTCGTATGGATACTTGCAGCACGAGTACGGAGTACGTCGTATTATGTGCTAAATGAACCCCCACAGCACTACTCTGTAGCTTCCCCACTTTCCCGCTCCCCGTTTTACTCGTCGGTGCTCTTTTGTCAGCAAAACGAGAGTGGAAAATCTCCGCCATGGCCAAATGTTCCGAGCTCCTGCGAACCGGTTCTTGGACACTGACAGGCCATGTAAGCAGTAACCAGCCCTTATGCCTGTTGTGCAGATGGCCGAGAACACCACCGAATGAGGTGGCGCGAGGCCCCGGTGGCGCAGTAGAAATACTCGCATTATAGGGCATGGCTGAGCAGTAGAAAGATGGAAGCAGCAACAAACAGGCAAATAGTACAAGTCTACTTTGTGGTTTGGCTCTTTTGACATCCCAATGTTGCATGGGACGGCGAACAACGGCACTTCTCCGCAGCCAAAGGCCCTTCTTGTCAGACGCTGCCAAAACTTTGAGAAATCCCGCGTATTTGCAGCCGCTATCGAACAGAGAGAGCCTTCAGAGATGATTGCATTGTTTATAATCGTACGGATGGCAATCCACAAGTTTTGTTGACTTGTTTCGCAGGCTTTGGCCCATTGCTGTATTGTAAGAGTAAGGGCATCAGAGCAAAGCTAACGGGACGAGGTGGCTGTGTTCTTTTTCTCCTTTCCTGCCAATGGGCCCTTTGCACGCATCCTCTACCTTCTCCATCACCGCCTTTCTTGCTATCAATTCCATGCATGCGTACGAGTGCTTCCATGTACGAGTACGCTGCTGCTGCATGTACGAGTGTGCTGCTGCTGCTCGAATAACACTAGCCAACCAAAGCTCACTGCGAGTTGTGGCGCAGCAAGAAGCTACAAAACTGACCCCACTAACACTCAGAAGCAAGTTAGGCTAGAAAAGCAGGTCAAATACTCCGCAAATAGGAGGCTCTGCTAAGCTATATTACAGGATGCAAGATGTCGGACATTGCTCATAGGCAGCAATATTCAATTTTTCGACCAAAGAAAGAAGCACTCTCGTTTAACCCGCAATGGCATCTTTCGAAGTGTACGAGTGTTTTTCTCAAGAAGCGGTCAAGGCCAAAATGCCCCAATGGTAACAAAAGAACTAAAAGCAACAGCATTATAAACCTATAGAAGAAGCCAAGATCCGGTAAACAGAGCCTCGTTGCCCTCCAGCCCTGCTCTCCAATGTTGCACATATCCCAAAAGCCAAGATCAAAGAGCAAGGCAAGCGTAAAACGAAAAACACAAAATGCAGCAGTCCATGTGCTGTTATCCAAAATCAATACGCAAAGATCCAATCAAACGTCATAATGCAAAATTGGTGTGCAATAACCATGCAAAGCCTTCCTTTGGCAGTCTATTCCTGCATGCACTGCCGTGCAACAAGCTTCAAAAGTCGTCAAACAGATCGCCATACCTGCATTTCTTCATGTCAGAGAGGCATACCGTAAACACAAAAACTAAACACACACACACACACACACAAAAAAAAAAAAACTCACTCGTCTCGTCCGGTTTGTCCATATCGCTCTGTCTCTTCCGGATATCGGTCGAACTGGCTCGCATCGCCAGCACCCACTTTCACCGGAGGCGTGTAGGGCGCGTCAATGTCTTTTCTAGCCAGCCGATCCCACGTCACCTCGGCAAACCACGGGTGCCTCTTCACGTCTTCCGATCCGCCGTACAAGTTGCCCAGACGCTTGGTGAGATCGGCTGTGATGAGACGCTCCAGCAAGTCCTGAGCATCCGGGTGTATGTAGGCTGGATACTTGACTTTGCCTTTCAAGATGTTCTCGTAGATCTTTATCGGGCTCCCACTGTCCCAAAATGGCGTATAGCCACACAGCATTTCGTATATCAAAATCCCAAGAGACCACCTAGATTCCGTTAGCACAGTCGCGCGCCCTATGGCAATAAGGTTGTGCGTGGCATTATTGTAGCACATACCAGTCCACAGATTTGTTGTAGCCCTTGTTCGATACCACTTCTGGGGCCAAATAATCAGGAGTGCCACAGAGCGTCCACGTCTTATCGGGAACACGCTTGGCAAACCCAAAGTCTGTTATTTTCAAATGTCCGTGATGGTCCAGGAGCAGGTTTTCCGGCTTCAGGTCGCGGTAAATAATGTTGCGCGAGTGCAGGTACTCCAGTGCCAGGGTAACCTCTGCCGCGTAAAACTTGGCCACAGGATTTGGAAACCGCTAAACGTGTAAGTTTTCTGATTTCAACCTGCGTCCGTTTCTCCAGCCCCATGTGCCCCCCCCCCAGCCTTCCCTTTCTTTCTCTCTCTTGCTCTCTCTCTCGCGTAACTTACAGCCGACTTCCGCAAAAGCGAGAAGAGCTCGCCACCTTCAACAAAGTCCATCACCATGTAAAGGTTCTTGGCATCTTGAAACGTGCCCCATAGTGTTATGAGAAACGGGTGCTTTACCTCGCCGAGCATTCGTCTTTCATCGTTTGTGTGCTCGACCTGCTTCATGCGAACTACCTGCGCTTTCTTGAGAACTTTGACCGCGTAAAATCTCTGATTGTGCCGCGACTGTACGAGATGCACCCGTCCGAAGCTGCCCGTGCCGAGGGTGCGTAGAATCTCAAAATCTGCCAGAGAATACTTTCCTTTTGTCACTCTCGACCCCTCGGTAATAGTGGTCTGCCTTTGCTGAGCCGCCAGGTCGGTCTGTTGTGCAAGCTGGGGATGCTGCTGGTATTGCTGCTGGTATTGCTGCTGGTATTGCAACTGCTGAGGTTGTGGCTGGCCAACCGACTGAGGCAAGGGCTGCTGCTGCTGCTGCTGCTGTATAGGCTGCAATACGGCCGGCTGCTGCGGCAATTGAGCTGGTTGACTCGGATACGCTGCAGCCTGTGCTTGCGGAGCTGTGACAGCCTGAGGCAATGCTGTACCCGCAGTCGAGACGGTTGTTGGGTAGGCGGGTTGCGCCACTGGCAGGGCGGACGCCCCGGGTTGAGAAGCGGGAGTGTTGATAATGCTGGAGATAGCTGGCAGGTGCTGACTATCGGTGCCAGGAGATGGGGTTGGCGCAGGTGGAGTGGGGAGCGTCTGTGGCAATTTGGATGAGTCCATGACTGGAACAAGACCGCCCGACACAGGAAGAGACGCTGTTTCTTCGTTGGCACCAAATCCCGCGGTGTCACCTCCGGGTTGAGAAGCTGCCGACGGCACGGCAGCTGCCATCGGCTGGGCTGTAGCGTTAACAGGTATGAAAGCCTGCTCAAAAGTCTTGTTTGCCGTAGGCGTTATAGGCGTGGTTGGCTGGCTGATAGACGAAGAGTCTTTAGACCCTCTTGTCCGCTTTTTCTTCAGAAATCCTAGGCTAGGCATCAGGGTGGCTCGGCAGAGCTGGCAAGAGCAGTGAAGACCGGATCCTCCACAGATTGGGTAGCGCTGATCGGTAACAGGTATTATCTTCAAATTCAGTGTCGAAAGTGGTGGTACTTCTCAGTACTGCTGCACCGAGTCAGATGCAGTATTCGAACTCGAGGCGGTGTAGATGCTCTTTTTTTTTATTTGGCTCGCCTTCTCAGTATCGCTTAATGAATATAACGCAATGCCAGCTGTCTTGCCAAAATTGTCGGACAGGCTTTTCTCTCGGGACGTTGTGGCCGGCTATGTTTGCACTTGCTTCGTTCCACGCCAATCCTGCTAGATGGTGTCCCACACCCAAACAAAAGGCTTTTGTCGCACAAGAAGTTGCTGACATGCAGTCGTAGGAAGGCCGCTGTTTTTTATATATTTCTTGTAACCCCTTACTTCAGACGTCGGCAAGTAATTGCAGCAAAGACGCACAAAGTTAACCCCAAAGAAACTGGGGAAAGTAGCGAAAAAAAGACTGGAAACTGGAAACAGAGCTGGCAATAATAACTAAGACAAAACCTGCGGTGGCTGGGTTTTGGTGTTACTTCGTTTCTTTCTTTTTGTGCTGTCCGCCCACAAACTTTGGTGCTCTTTATTTTGTCCCAGAGGGAATGTGTCGCAGAAAGAATGCGCCAATGATAAAACCTTGCATGCAGCAGCAGTTGTTCCACGCAAACACATGCGTTTGAGAAAGCAATAAGACTTTTTCGAGGTCAAAGCAAAGCCGGGAGGACCAGTGAAAAAATCCGGCTTTTTTTTTTAGAATAGACGTCACGAGCAAGTAAGAACCGTATTGTCTTGCTATCGCTGGAATATGGCCTTTTTGGTATCGCATGCGTCCTTTTCGTGCAAAAAAAAAAACTAAAAAAACAGCTACTTTGCCGTCTTTCCCTCTTAAGCTGCCAATCTGTCGGTGGTGCGGTAAAAGCTGAGGCAAGCGCCTCTTTTGTCTGTTTATTTGCCCTTCTTCTTGGGGTGTGATTGAGTTCACGGACTCTTGTCTGGGCGCAAAACCGAACTGCGGGCGGGCCGGTAGGACGACACAAACAAACCCTGCGAGACCTTTGCTGGCGCACTTTGGCTTGCAAAGTTTGTTATTTTTTATTTTATATTTTTTCAACAAAGGACACAAAGGACAGTTCCGCAACAAGGTTTCGAGAACAAATGCCCGAGATTTATGTGGCTTGCGCGAGTTAACTGTCTGCTGGTAATAGTCTATTGTCTGAAAACGGAGGGGCAATAGTCGGCTAGCGGGAGATGCAATGGGCCGACCGATTCAGGACTGCGAATAAACCGACGTTCAATGCGATGTGGCTCGTAAAAAAAAGACCTATTCTGTGATCTTGAAGGTGTATTTGTGTTCGTTTGTCCTATAGCAAAAGCAATTGCTGCCCTTTCCTTCTGGTTCTGTTTGGTTTTTTTTTGAGTCTTTTTTCGTTTCGGTCAGCTTCGGTTCATCCCAAATCGGGATTGTGATCTGCACGCAACTCTGAGCCCGGAAAAGAGGCGCAAAAAAAAAAAAAAGGGAAGAACAAAAGTAAAGAAGCTCAAGCACAAGTTGAAAGCTGTTTTAAAACATTTGGGGTGGAAGGGGAGCGACTTTTTAGTACTGTACGCCACTTACTCGCTGGGGGAGAGGGATTTGCGAAGTGGCAGCGCGAGAGCATATAGGCAGGTATTGCTGTCTCAATCAATGTAACGTAATGGCTGAGGTCGGGATAAAGCTGGTTGAGCGCCCAGAGTTTGCGAATTGAAGACGAATTGTAGGGGATGGTTGGGCGTGCGGGCAATAATAATATGGCGCGGCAGAAGAGACGACGACCCTGGGCAGGTTGCTGACCTTTGACCGAGCAATTGATGGCAGTTGACGGGAGAGGGACAGAATGTATATTTAGGAGGACCGGAGAGAGGTTTGGCCAAAGATGTGGGAGAATCGAAGAGCTGAGCTCTGGCCGTTCGGAGGCTCGCGGGATAAAAGTGAACGAAAACGGGTACAAGCAAAAAGGCAAGCTGACTGTTTGTCGGCTTTTCCTGAGGGTGAGATTGGGCAGGAGAGGGATTTCGAGTAAGGGAGAGAAAAGTAATGGGAGTCAAAAAGGCCCAAATTGCTTCCTCCCCGTACTCCAGCTTTGTCGTAAAAGGCGGAAGGAGGGGCGATTGCTGCTCTAGAGGAAAATGAGGGGCAGGTAAGGCAAAAGGTTGGATGCCCGCCGCCCGGCGGTGGCATATGGCCGACCTAGGGAAAGAGCTATCGACTAATAACCTCGAGAATATCTTTGTACGTCCTACATAGCTCGCAATGCATCGTACTACCCATTGCGATGTACACTTTTCTAACTAGCAGCCAAAAAAAAAAAGTGCCAAG
Source organism: Raffaelea deltoideospora (assembly GCA_019925385.1). Lineage (NCBI taxonomy): Eukaryota > Fungi > Ascomycota > Sordariomycetes > Ophiostomatales > Ophiostomataceae > Raffaelea > Raffaelea deltoideospora. The sequence goes on along the minus strand of JADHKP010000034.1, from coordinate 280,336 downwards.
CAAGGCTGTCCTGCTCTTTTCTGTTTTGCAACACCCCGGTGCCTTGGAAAATTCCCAGCTTTCCAGTGCTGTCAAGCCAGCCAATTTGCACGACCTTCGAGGCCATTGCGCATTACGAGGCACGAAGCACGGAGTAGCTTAAACAAACAAACGAAAGCCCACTGAAAACCAAAACAGGGGCTAAAGCGAGAGGTCTTTTGTGCCTCACACAACCCGCCAGTTGAGGCTTTTTCCTCCCAATTCGGCACACCAAATCCTATCTCCATCCAAGTGGCCCCCATTCCCCCCTCCTCTTCCAAGTACTATTACTGCTTAAAGCGCTCAGGTGTGAGGGATTATGATAAGCAACATACGAGTATGTAGTTCCAAGAAAAAAGCAGAACTAATGTTTCACGTGGCCATTGATTGGCCATGCTTTTTTTTTTTTTTTTTGCATCGGTGTATTGAGCTTGTTATGCTCACGACATAATATTACTACAACCTCGAGCTCGAGTAGGGCTGGGCACAGTAAATACCCCTTCAACTCAACGTCTGAGCGAGTCCCGTCAATTGCAAGAATTTCATCGCTCCTTTGTTAATAGTATACAGAATTGGCATATCATGGTTGGCTATGTCCTTAGAATCTTCTTATTTTCATGACTCTCTCGACTTTTCTCTCCCTCTTGTTTGTCCTTTCTCTCTCCTTGGCTTGTGTCTTTTCTTTTCTTTTTTTTTTTGTTGGTTTGTGCTTGGGTATGCTGGTTTCCCATCTCTCGAGTTCCTGCCCGGGTAGATTCGAATTTAAACCTCACCATCAGGAGACAACTGGTCCTGTTGCCCCGTTCTCTCTCATGCGCCTGTTTGCTCGTTACGTCGCTCTCTCCGTGTGGCGGGGGGGGGGGGGGGGGGGGGGGGGGGGGGGGGGGGGGGGGGGGGGGGGGGGGGGGGGGGGGACGGGGGGGGTTGCCCCGTTCTCGCTCAGGCGCCTGGTTGGTGGTTCCGGTCTTCTCCCCTAACCCCCCCCCCCCCCCCCCCCCCCTCCCCCTCCTTCACTACCAGTCCTCGGTCTTTCAGAATCTGTGTGATCGCTTGCTTGCGCGCCATGAAGTGTAGCCCACATAGCCACCGCCCAAGACGAGAATGAACAGAATGATCTTGGTGAAGAACCAGAGCCAGCCGCCGCCGCTCTTCTTGCCAGAACCCGCCAAGCGGTGCTTGCTGCTGCTGGGGCTGTTGCTGCCGCCGCGGCTGCCCGCGCCAGGCGAGCCCTTGTCGGGGAGGGTAGGGCCGTACAGACTGTTGACCGTCACCGAGATAATGTCGTGGTTGTCGCTGAGCTCGCCGGTTTCGGCGCTGAAACCAAGGTAGACAACCGGGGGCAGCGTTGGCGGCTCGTTGGTTTCGAAACACAGCGTCCACTCGCCATCCGCCTTGTACTGCAGCTCAAGCTTGAGGGACTTGTCCTGGAAATAGGTCAGGCGCATCAGCGTGGGCACTTGGGCGCCGCCGCGGATGCTGCGTGCTGAGCAGCCGGCCAGCTCGTTGGCCTTGCCGTCGTTGTCCTTGTCGTAGGATGTCTTGCCGTCACCGACCATGGCCATGACAAACGGGAACACCACACCTGGACGGTTGTTCTTGTAGGTGTCGACAAAAATGCCCAGCCCCTCGAATTTGTCCATGCTGCCAAACACAGGGCCCATCTTGGCCCGGTCTTTGGTCAACCACATCGCCAACCCGTCGCCAAAAAGTGTGTTCTTGCCGTGGATCTTGAACTCGACCTCGATCTCATAGTTGGTCGCTGTCAGCGGCACCCGTGACCACAAATTACCCATTTGCGACGGCCGGTCGGCTGTCAAACGAATGTACCTGTGCAAAAAAAGAAAAAAAAAGAGACAGCATGTCAGAACCAGCACAACCAGCAACCGCCCCCCGCCCCCAAAGCGCAAACAAGCAAAAAAAGTATTCAGGCAGTCATCAAAACTGTCTCAAATTTTACGAGACGGCGTGTTCTTACTGGTCTGTCCGAATCACCGTGTCTCCTCCAAAATCGTACCACCGACTTTGCATGTCAGAGTCGAGGTAGGGCTATAGGATCACGTACACGGGTCAGCCAAGTTTCTTTGGGTTGCCATGCACCATTCTATCGCTAGCATCCACCCCAACCCCCCCCCATCTTCCCTTTCTCGTCTCTGTCAATGGCCGGCCCTTCGTTCGCGTACCTGTCCTATTGTATGTGTCCTCAGCTGTAGAAAAGAGAGCAACTGTTAGCTAGCTTGCTTATAGTTTTGACGCCGCAAGGCCATCTGGCCCTCCCGAAAGCTCCAAGACACGCAAAGTTCCAGGCATTGCAGCTCACATTTATGCTTTTTATTTCATTCTCGTCGTTGGCAGCCCAGGCACCTGCGGCCAGGCCCAGAATGGGCAACAGACCGGAGAGCCGCATCATGTCTTGTCCCCTTTTTCGTCTCCTTTACGGAGTAACTCTCCGGCGATTCTCGCAGGGCAGGTCGGGCTGTCGAGTGGATTACAAGGTAGAAAACAAAGAAAAAACAAGCTGTCGGGTATCGGTGTGGCGCTCAATCGTTCAAACCAAGCAGATCAAAGGAACCAAAAAAAACTGAATAAAGATGATGTGCAAAGATGCAAAGGTGGAACAAATGAGTGTAACAAAACTTTAGGGGGGAGGAAGAGAGCAACAATGCGGCAGAGAAACAAAGTAAAGCAACGGCAAGCAGCAAAAAAGAGGGAGGGAGTCGGGAATGGGGGGGAAAAGGCAAGAAGATATGGCTTGTGGTCTGCACACAAGTAAAGGGTGTTAGTGCAAAGTGGTGCTTTGTGGCTCTGGTCCGTGCCGTCCAAAAGGATGAAGATTGTTAGCTGGCCTCTTCTCACCCATTTCTCGCGTCTTGTTCTCCCTTCATGTGCCTGGGGCCATGCACCAAATGTGGCTACTACCAGGAAAAGTGGGCACCTTAGGTCATACCTGTGCAGCTAATCCACTCTACTCGTATCCGTTTTTGGCTCACCGCCGTCGAATTAAGGCCGCCCCGCCTACGACGTATTTGCAGATTCGGGGTAATAATGTCGATCAACGTTCAATGACGGAGCATTATTGCAGCTGGCCATTGCCAACATGCCATCATCACTTCCAGCGTTTCTAATCCTCGTATACTATGCGACAATGGAGCGTTACTACGTGGTGGAAGTGTAAGAAATGCAAGCCAAACAGAGCATTAGTTAGCATGACGGTCGTGGATTGTCTTTTTAGTGCCGTTGGTGTTCGTTTAAGCCCTTTTGAGTTTCAAACCACGGATTAAGCTTGTCCTGTGCTTTAGGCCACAACATAACGAAAAGCGATATTGCATCAGAGGTCTCTCCGGGAACAGGTAACCCTTTACAATATGTGTCAAGAGTAGACGGGTTGTTCTTGCACTGTGCTAGCCGTTGTGCCAAAAGGCAGCTTTTTTATTCGACGAATAAATTGATTTTGACTGTCTTGTTTCCTTGAGATATTACTCCGTACACGAACAATGCTGCATGATCCAACTGATGTTACCAGCCTTGTGCAAATTCATGCCACCGCCGACCTCTTTAAACATGTTATAACAGAACAGGTAAAACCGCGAAAGAAAGAAAATTGCGTATCATATAAGCATCGTAAGTGTGTTTGTGTCTTTCGTTGTGAGAGAATAAACAGCTCTCTCAACTTTTTGAATAGTAGATAAGTGCATCTCGAGTAAATCTGCAGGTTTTTGAGCATGCGTCTATCAATAAATGACGAGTCTACCGCACTTTAAAAAGAAAATAGAAGCTCTGCTTTCTCAAGAACAATTTGTCGGAGGGAAGCAGATACTGTGGATCGCCAATACGCATACTTTATGCACCATTCGACTTGTTAGCTCCTCGAATCATCGTTGCTTGAGCCATTTGCCGTTGCGTGGCTTTTCGTCTCTTTCCTTCTGCTTTTGTCGCCATTGCCACTCAAGCAGGACAGGGACAAAACGCCATAAATCAAACTCGGGCCAAAAACACTTGAGAAAGAAAATATGCGTGTCCTGGTGGCACTGCCAAAGCATGAAATCACTGAGACGCTCCACACCGCTTGTTCGGACAAAGATGTCCAGAGGCGGATCCCCGGCTGTGTACATATGGTTGTCCAGTGTCTCTGCCGTGATAGTCTCCGGGTTCGGAAGGATGGTTATGCCTGCTGGCCCGGGGCTATGAGAGGGAGGCGAGTCCGGCGGCAAGGTTGTAGATGTAGAGGACACAGACTCTTCGGCCCCTTCGGACCGCGAGACAGACGGAGACGGCGAAGTTTCCCTAATAGTGGACAAAAGCTCGGGTTGATCCAGCTGCTTCGACAGAATCTTCTGCTTTATGCGGGTCTGTGAAAATGGGGTGTTTCGGGGCTGTGGCGGATTGGAGTAGTCTTCCACAGTGTGTCGGATAGACTGAACAATTTCTTCTCGCGACGTATATGGAAAGCAGATATTCAAAATGGCTCTAAAAGAAGGAAGAAAAAATGTTAGACAGCTCTATTTTTGACCCGAAGGAGCCTGCGCTCGGCAAAGAAGACGGAACAATTGTATGATGACGTACTTTTTGTTGTGTTTCGTCATGTCGACAGCACGCTCGACCACTTCAAGCACGTCGGCGCGGATCAGGTCTCGTTGACCAAGAACCCGGACGCCGGCACCATACCGATCGAGAAGTTCGCCGTGTTGAGAAATCTGTTCAAGCTTAACCTTGGCTAACTCCATCAAGCCGTCCACTTCATATTTGGGCCTTCGGAAGTTCTCGATGCTGAAAGCGTAAACTGTGACCACCTTGACACCACATTTGTAGCAAATTTCAAGAATCTGTCACCCATTAGTATGAGGCTACAAGGACACGGAGAGGACGTGTGAGGAACAAAGGGAAGAGACAAGAAAGAACGGGAAAACAGCAACAAAATAACGCTTACTCTGGCAAGAGCCTCAAAGCCATGGTGATGACCCTCAATGGTTTCGATTTTATGATTTCGAGCATAACGACGGTTGCCATCCATGACGAAGGCTATATGCTTGGGAATGGGTCCTTGGCGCAGAGCACCAATGACCAGCTCGTGCATCTGCTGCAAAGCCCATTCTACCGGCGGCGACCTACAAATCCAGCTGCTGAGATGCGAGATGTAGAGATCCGACATTTTCTGATGCGTCTGCCACGTTTGTGGACTAAATGGCCGTTTAGTAGTCTGGTCTGGGGAAGGGAATGCGCCGGAAGGCAAAGCATGCTAGATGCTTTTGCGATGGCGAGTGAAGGGCGAACCCGGTAAGACGATGGAGTGAAAAAAAAAGAGAAAACAAGAAAATTTAAAAAACTGATTTGCCCACAAAAATCAAACCAAAGAGAAAGGCTCACTGCTCACTGCTCACTGCTGTGGGATGGGAAAGCACGACATTTTCAACGTTTTTCTGGCTTGTGAAAGACGAAGTGAACAGGTCGTACTCGTATGGAAGAGGTGGTCCCACTTATTGTTTATGTGGGGCACATCGGACTTTCAGGGCGGCGTGCAAGTTTGGATGTGGCTAGCCAGGTGGCCCTTTCCCTGTGAAGGGGAGACAGCTCTGTTGCACCTGCAAGCTTCTTGTCGTTACCCCCAAAACTGCCTGCAACACCCTCTCATCCACGACTCACGGTTGTGCCTGCTAAAGATATTCGGTTAGAGGAGAAGCAGTGCCTGCCCTTGCATTGGGATCCCCAAGCGGCGGCTGCTATACGGAGTTACAGGAGGCCCTTCTGTTTACGTCTTTCGGTCTGTTCTTCGCCCACTTTTTGGGAAGCAACTTGAGATGATAAACTCTTTCGCACAGCTGGACAGACGAACAGAACAAGCCAAAGTGGCGCATTAAGGAGGAACGATTTGTTTGAAGTAGGAAGGACAGTAAGAGCAGGGCAAGCATTGGAAGAAGAAAGAAGAAAGGCAGGCAGGTCGGGTGCGTTTCGACATTTAACAAGTACAGGCAACTTGATTCTGCGTCGAGCCACAACCGGCAAGCCCTCACTCTTCGACGAGTCGAGGCTTTTGTTTTTCTTTCTTTTTTTTTTTTTTCCTTACTGCTTTCCTTGTTTGAAGCTGTCTCGAGTTCGGAGGTGGTGTGTGTCTGTTGCAATGTCTTTTACCAATGCTCCGGTCAGCAAGAGTCTCGTTCTGGGGCTCGTCTCGACATCTATCGGAGCAAGTCTTCTCGATGTCAAGCACTACTCCTACATTCTCATCGACCCTCACATTGTGCGGTACCATCAGTTCTGGCGCGTTCTGACGTACCAGCTATGCTACACCAACTCGTCCGAGGTGCTCTTTGCTTGCATGGCGCTCTACCAGTTGCGAATAGTCGAGCGGTTATGGGGGTCGAGGAAATACGCGGTAAGTTCAAACGAGCTGGGATACGATGACAGGCTTTTTTTTTTTTTTTTTTTTTTTTTTTTGCTTTTTCCATCAGGAAGAGCTAGGCTGACTTGTGCTGCTTTCTGCCCACTCTCCGGCTTTCTAGTCCTTCCTAGCTGTCTCTTACCTCGTCTCCTCCATCGCGACGCCCGCAGGCGCCGTCTTGCTCCGCGCCCTGTCTATGGGTCGTTTCAATTATCTGCCAGCCGGACCTACGGCTCTTGTTTTCGCAGCCCTGGCGCAGTACTACGCAATAGTGCCGCACACGTACACATACCGGGTTGCCTTCACGGCGGGCGAGCGACCGCCCGCAGAGAGCACAGACAACTTCGTCGGGGCTACGTTTTCGGACAAGTCTTACCGATACTTTTTGGCCGCTCAGCTGGCTCTCTTCCAGTGGCCCGGCTCGGTCTTGTCAGCCACGGTAGGCTGGCTCGTTGGCCACGCGTGGCGCAACGGCCTGCTGCCCGACCGGCTGACACAGTGGCGTCTACCTGGTTGGGTGGTCGGTGCACCCACCGTCAAGCGCCGCGACGAGTTTGAGGGCCTGCGTCGGCGCTTGGAGGGCGAGAGTGCGAGGTCCAGCAGCAGCAGCGCGCAGCCAGGCGATGGCAGCGGCGATGTCGGCCGCAGGCGGCCAGGGCGTTAGCTAGAGCAGTTCAAAAAAGAAAAAAAAGGGATACGACTTTGCACGGCTTTCTTCTTTCTTCGGGTGGCTTCAAGGGTGGCTACGTGTGACTTTGTGTGGCTATGTGTGACTTTGAGAAGAGCATTGGCGGCGTTGTTCGACTGATCTCGGGGCTCGTGATTTGATCTGGCATTTAGTTTCCCGCCCTCTTTCTTGTGCTAACGTTCTCGGCCTTGCATTTTTGTAATTGTGAAGCAGCCATTTTAGACGCATGCCAGCAACCACCCCACCGTGGTACGTTTTGACAGTAAACGGACGATAGAGCAAAAGGCAAGGTGATTGTGACTGAGAATATACGAGGGGCACCTTGCATTCCTTGACGACCGAGCAGTCCGTTTTATCTGTGTGTGTGTGTTTGTGTGTGTTTATTTGTTTGTTTTTAATACGACATACGAGTCACAAAACTCGATAACAAGGTTACGAGTAAGAGGGTTACAAGTGCAATGAGGATGCCACAAGAACTGACCACAAAGTGTCACTTCATGATGTGACGTAGACGACTTCATGTAGCACTCGGGTATTCGTTCTTGATACACTGTGACAACACGGGAAACCGTTTAGTTTATGGGCTACTTGAATTGACATCGTCCCAGGAGTCCCCTATTCCCAGGAATCACCGTTCTCAGACACGTTTTGTAGTTTTCATTGACATTTGAAGGCCATCTGATTGTTAATACGAGTTCGCGCGTTGACAAAGCGAGGTTGCAGTAGGAGACAGACTTGCCATTGGCATGGGAAAATCAATACGACGTATTACATCTAGGTGCCAAGATCCGTCGCTTAGAGGCTGTCAAATTGTGAGCAGCAGACTAAGGATATATCCCCGAACATGAAGTACACAGACCCAAAGTGTATTATTGCGGCATCACTGGCAGCCGATTTCCATCTACAAAATTTACGCGTCCCAATTCGAAAACAAGTTTCGCGACATTACGAGTACGGACTACGAAAATGGCATGCGTGTTGGGGTTTGGACACATCTTGCAGGGGGGGTCAGCCATCATTGTGACGGTCCGTGATGCTTTGTTGTTGAATCTTTTTTTTTTACGAAATTTTCTTTCTGTTTACGGAGCAGTTTGAATAGCAATCTTGAATATTTTGTCTCATTCTTAGATCCGAGTACGAGTATGCCTGCTTCGTGCGTTACGAGTACTCGTGCATTGCCAGTCTTCACTCTGCCTGTCTTTCTGCTCCCCTATCTGTCTGCTGTTGGCGCCCACAGCATCACTAAAAATAACACTGTCACAACACAGCGCGGGTGTCACGCCTGGTCAGCCTTCTTGGGCATCGGACTACGGAGTACGAGTACGGAGTATGTATTATTACAATGCATTGAACTCTCAGGCGTCCAATCGGTTGCCGTCAGAAGAGATATCGCGCTAACAGAGTTGGTGGGAACAGGCGCCAAAAGAAGTCATTAATGCGTCGTGGTACGGAGTACTACGACTACTCGTACGGAGTACAAGCACAGCGCAAACCTGTCAGCCTCAGCCACAAGCGATGGCTTAGTCCCCGGCCACAGCTAAGAGCACAGGCGTAATTACTACGAGTATCCATAGATACTGCATACGTTGCATAACGTCGTATGGTCTGTAATGTAAAGTACAAGAGGTGAAGTTGTGTTTTATCAACAGAAGTGTACCCCTAAGTACTTTTCAAGGATCTTTGCCGCCTAAAAAAGAAGCCCCAGAGACGCCTCGTGCCCCTCCGAGAAAAAGGAGGCCAGCAGTTACGGAGCACTAGTCCAGATCCGCTACAAACTCGCTCCACATTTGCTCCTTTTTGCGTGTGCTGCTTCCCAATATTCCGTTCACCCATTCCTCTCTGTAAAGTCGATCGACACTGGCATAACACAGTTAATGTCCACCGTCATTGTCTCGGGTCTTTTTTTTCCTTGGTTTCTGGGGGGGCGCTCCTTGTTCCCGTCTCTCTAATGCGGTCTTTTTGTTAACCTGCTTTTTTTCTATTCTCTGTCACCTTTTGGCTGGTTACCTGAAAAATGCACCGTTCAATCGAACTTGTTGGTTGACTGTTCCGTCTGCCTTTTTTTCTTGACTCGACTTTATGCCCCTTGGAACCATACGAGTAGGTCTCAGATTCGACGGGTTCTATTGTCTTTGTGTCGATTTGCTCAACCGCCGTTTTTCATTTTTGGGGCCGGCTCTGTTTTCCTTTGGACACTGTGAAAGCGTTTCTGTCTTCTCGATCCATTTCTTTTTCTGAAGCCGTCATACGAGTTTTATATGAGTACGATATTCCCCCCAGGGTCCTCCTTTTTACTGGTAACCTTTGAGCCACGCGACAGGAACCCAAAAGACAAACCAGTATACAACCAAGCAGACGCGCACGATTGCTCAAAGATCCAGATCTCCTCGCAATGAGTGACGCAACACGCGGCAACATGCTTGCTTAGTTGTTGTGCCACCTCACTTGTTGTCAGCGAAGCTGGAGCATAGAACGCTTTGCAGCGCACCAACGAAACCTTCAAACACGCCCGCACATCCTCACCCTCACCACTTTACACAATGAACGGCGTCGGCTCAAGGAAGATGTTCGGCCTCGAGCCACAGACACCTGCATATCTGCAGGATGTCCAGCCCAGCGGCCGAGCCATAGCTATGGGCTATCGGCAAGAAATCATGAACGGCTTTGAGGCCGAACGACCACGCTACAACCCGGTAGGTCGAGCGACATTCTGCGGATTGAAAGAGCCCTCGCCCCCTTTTTTGTGCGTGTGTGTGTGTTTGTTTCTGTCCTATGCTGACTGGTCCAGATGAACGACAACCGACCACAGAGCTCGCCGCTCGTCGATCTCAAAGACCCCATCCAAGTCCATCTCCTGACCGAGACCGCCCTTTCTGACAGCCGCCAATGGGAAATCCTGTCCCAGGAAGAAGTCGACGATTTGAAAAGGCTGTGCCAGTCGCTATCGCAGCGCATCGAGCAGACGCGCGCAAACCTGGCCATCCAGTCCAAATACCGCGATGCCGCCGTCTCCATGACCAAGCTGTACTCACCCACCGCAGCAGCGGGGCCGGGCGGCAAGCGCCGCAGTTTTTTGGGTGGCGGTCGCAGCAGCGGGGGCAGCGACGCCGGGCGCGAGGCCGAGGCCGAGCGGCTGGCGTGCGAGCGGCGGTGCGAGGAGCTGGCGTCCGAGCTCTTCATGCTGGAGAAGCGGCTGATGGAGCCGCAGCGGCGTTTGTTCCAACACACGGCCGGCATCCTGCAGTTGACGCATGCGAAGTCGACCAAAAAGGCGACCGCCGCAGGAGCCGGCGGCTTGGCCGGAGGCATTCCGGGCAGCCCCGAGAGCCTGTATGCTTACAACGCCAACGGCGAACGCGAAAGCCTGGAACTGGCCCCGGCAGGCGCGGTCGGAGCAGGGGACGGCCTCTTCTTCGACGAACGCAGCTTGTATTTCCCCATGGAGCAGCCATCGGGCGGCGGGCGCGGCCGGAGCAACACCATTGAAATTCCGCAGAAATCGCCCATCCGCAAAGAGACGTTGGTGTTGCGCGAAGAAACGGATCGTCTGCGCGAAGACAACAAGCGCCTGCAAGCCGAATGCGACCAGCTCCGGGCATCGACCGACTCCTTGAGCCTGGAGCTGGCTGCGCTCCAGCGTGACGAGGAGGGCCGTCAGCAGCGCATGGCCGACGTGGAGCGAAGCGTCCAGAACGTCAACAGCCGCCTTCGCGACATTTTCGTCCGCAGCACCCCTGAGAGAAACGGCTCTTATCCCATGCCGCCACCGGCCGGCAGTGATCCGCGAGACGACACGGGCGTGCGAAACCAGCTGCAGTATCTCGACGACATTTCCGTGGCCGTCCAACAGGACCAGGGCGCCGCCAGCGCAGAGAAGATGGAAGTGATCGAAAGCCAGCTGGCAGCTGTGAACAGCGAGGTGCAGCGCATTTTCGGAGGAGCACCGGGCAGTGCGGTTCTGTTTGCGCCGCTGCCGGGCGTAAGCGGTGGCAGCGGTGTTGATTCCCAGCTGAACTGGCTGCGAGGCGCCCTCCCCTCGGTCGAGGCGGAGTTTGCCCGGAATCTGGACGCGTCTCGCGGATCGTCGGCGGACCGGCAGGCCTTGGAGCAAATGGAAGCGGTCCTGACGAACCTGTGGGACGTCATCCAGTCTGGCTTTGCCGATCTACAGCGCCAGCAGCAGGAGCAAAAGGCTCTCCGCGCACAGCGCGGCTTGCCCAGCGACGACACGGACGATGCCGACGCCGATGCCGATGGGTTTGCTGTCGATCTCGACGAGCCGTACTCGCTGCAGGCCTTCTCGGCCAAGGTGCAGTGGCTGTACAAGCAAACGGCGAGCCTGCGCGAGCACAAGTCGGTGCTGACGCGGCAGATCAAGCAGCAGCGCGAGCTCAACAACAAGTCGGATGCCGAAAAGGACCAGGCTTTGCAGAATGCGACGGCGGAGCTGCAGCGGTCGCAGCAGGCAGCCGAAGATGCCCAGAGCCAGCTGGCGCAGGCCCTGCTGGACCTCAACGAGGCGCAGCAGGCGGTCGCCAAAATGGAGGCCGAAACGGCAGCGCTGGCCGACGGCGCCAAGGCGATTCAGCAGCAGCAGCTACAGCAGCAGCAAGAGCAGCACCAAAAGGCGCTGGCCGAGCAGCAGCGCGGCGCAGACGCCAAGCGCGCCGAGCTCGAGGCGCAGGCAACGCAGCTGCAGGCGGCGCTCAGCGCCGCCGAGGCCGACGTGGCGCGGCTGACAGCGGAGCTGGCGACGGCGACGGACGCACAGGCAGCCGCGGCCGCCAGCGCAGAGCAGGCGGCGGCAGACGTGCAGAGCAAGGATGCCGAGCTGGAGCGGCTCAACAACATGGTGGTCGAGCTCAAGACAGAGGTCACCATTGCGCGGGCGGAGCTGGACGGCGCCTATGGCTCGCGCGCCCAGCGCGCCGCCGAGGTGGCCAAGCTGGCCAAGTCCAGCGAAAACGCCGAGCTGCAAGCCGCCATCGAAAAGCTGCAGAAGGAGCTGGCCAGCACCCTCAAGGAATACGAAGACCTCACGCGCGACACCATTGCCGCCGAGCGCGAGAAGCTCGAGCTAGAGGGCCAGCTGGACGACGCCCAGGCCGCAAAGGCCGCCCTCGAGGCCGAGTCGCGTGCCCTCCGCCAAAAGCTCGAGGCCGAGGTCACCTCGCTCAAGGAGCAGCTCGATGCCGAGCGCCTCAAGGTCACCCCCCTGTCCGCCGGCGGCACCTCGCGCGCCGGCGCCACCATGCTGAGCGAGCAGTTCAGGGCAACCATGAAGGAAGAGCGCAAGAAGTTCCAGGAAGAGCTGAGGGTGCGTTTTCTTTTTTTCTTTTTCTTTTTTTTTTTTGCCATGCCTTACGCTCTTTGCCTCGGACGTTGCTAATCATCTCTAGAACGAACAAATGCAACGACGAAAGCTGGAAGACGAGATCCGGGCTCTCAAGCGCGCTGCTGGACCAGGCAAGAGCCCTCTGAGCCCAAGGTAGAACTGGGGCCCGAATCGGGTAGCTTTATGCTTCGTTACGACGAAACACGAAAGACTTGCACACAGCAGAACATCTTCTTTCCGGCCGGTGTGGGACAAGGGGATCTCGCGTTCGGGACGAGCGCTGTGGTTTGGTTGTAAGACTACGAGTATTATTTGCCTGAAAAGCGTTTCTTATTTTGTGGTTTTCGTCAAGTTTTTCTCCTTTTATCTTTTTTTTTTTCATTTTGGGTTTGTCTCTTTTTTTTTCTGCTTTTCATTTGTGTCACGTAATATAGAAAGGACAGGACAGACGTCTTGGGCAGACATCCTGAGGCTTGGGGTTTTTTTAGCATATGGTTCTGAGGGCGTTTTCCTTTCACTCTGTTGTTCATGCCAGCCGGGTTCACGGCATGTATAGCATCACTCTGGAGCGTTGTATAACAGTATCGACTGCATGTTATATTGCAGAGATCATCGTCTACAAAATCCGTGCCTGACACGTGAGACCTGCCACCTCGAACTTTTGTTCACGAAGAGTGTGAAGAATTGTGATTTCGATTAAAAAAGATACTCACGTGACTCATAAGGTCACGTGCACAATATCGTGACATTTATGCGATTTCTTTTTAAACCAGCCAATCGATTGAGGGAAGGGCTGCCGAATAGTGGGGATTTTTTTGTGCCCACACAACTTTTTTTTTTTTACTAAAAAATTCAGATCGCCTTTTACGGACTGATTTTCTCTCCCACCATTCTTGTTGCATTTTGACAATTTCACCTTTTTCGAACAAACTTTCCCAGAAGTTATATTCGAACCGCAGCAATGGCCAAAGCTAGCAAGAGTATGTTTGTTTTTTTGGAGTTCTCTTGTTATGTCTCCAAAGATTGGGAACGAAAGTGCGGGAATGCTGACATTTTGCTTCTTTTTTTAACAGCCCTTCACTCGTCGCGCCGGAAGTCGCGCAAGGCCCATTTCACGGCCCCGTCGAGCGTTCGCCGCAACATCATGAGCGCCCCTCTGAGCAAAGAGCTGCGTGAGAAGTACAATGTAAGCTTGCTGCTGGCTGGCGGAAAGCAGGGGTGGAGAAGATGGGAACCCGCAAGGGACGAAGGGAGAGAGAGAGAAGAAAAAAAACACGGATAGTGTGCAGCAATACTCTGACACAGATTCCTACAGGTCCGCAGCATCCCCATCCGCAAGGATGACGAGGTCATGATTGTGCGCGGCACGAACAAGGACAAGGAGGGCAAGGTCACGGCCGTGTACCGTCTCAAGTACGTCATCCACGTCGAGCGGGTGACGCGCGACAAGGCCTCCGGCCAGAGCGTGCCGCTGGGCATCCACCCGAGCAAGGTGGTCATCACCAAGCTCAAGCTCGACAAGGACCGCGAGAGCATCCTGGCTCGCATCAAGGCCGGCCGGGACCAGCGCGCCAAGGCCAAGGGCAAGGCCAAGGCGTCGGAGTAACTTTGGTTCAGTCAAAGATACAGCCCAAGTCACCGAGAACGATTTTGAGAAAATAAGCGATTGAAACCCCGGCAAAATACATCCTCCTCGCGTTGGGCGGCCCACACCTCATCCTTCCGACGAATCGACCCCGAGTGACTTCGAATTCCGACGGCCTCTTTCTTTCAACCTCGTACCAACAGACCCCCTCCTTCTTCTCCTTGCTTATGTCGCCCTCTTTTTGGTTTCTGCCCCGCAGCGCAGGGCCATAAGTGTTGGCTTACATACTCGCACTCCATTTCGTGGTTCATCTCGGGTTTGATCCGCTTACTTACCTCTTCTGCTATTTTGGCGGCTTCCTACATCATTTCGGGCGTCTCTGTTTTTATTTTGCGGCATATGGTTTATGGCCGACGGAAACGGTACAACTGCTTGTTCAGGGGAACAGAAAAGGGAGAACAGACAAAAAAGTCAAAGAGGTGGAAGGAAACACAAGAGCAAAAACAAAATACGATTTTATTTTATTTTGCTCAATGGCCATTTCACACATGAACATTGGTGACACTGTGAAATGCTCCATGGGAGGTCTTCCCGAAGATAGATTCTATGCCGTCGTGTTCGTTTTCCCACATCTGTTATGCCTCTTGCTCGAGGCAGACATGAACCGGGAAGACGAAGACAACTGTGTCTGCATGTGGCAGCGCGTCCATCCCATAAGTCCCATCCACCGCTAGGATATCTCCGCGTTGACCACTAACTAGTCCATGGTTTTCGAGGTATACGACTGGCGAAGAGTAAGACGGCACGGGTTTTATAATCACCAAACTCTGTGCTCTCGCCAGCAGACCGTCAAAAGAGAGAACCCAAGAAATTCTTTATGATTTTGTCGGTTTGAAGGTGAGGAACACGTAAGACAAAAACCACATATATCGTAGGCAGTCCAACTCTGGCTGATATCAAGGGGTAAGAGGCATAAGGCTTAAACTACATCATTGTTTATTTATGTCCACATAAAAGAAAACTAACACTACACGTTGGGGAGTCAAATATCATAAAGTAAAATGTATCACTCTTGCTCATACCTCCCTCCTTGCCTTTCAACTGTGCCACAGTGCTCTTACAAAAAAAATATAATGCATTGTACGCCGGAGCGTCTCCATTGCGCAAATCGACGGAGAACATGATTTTGGCGTAAAGAAATAAAAATTGAGGCAAAAAAAAACGTTGATCTCACAACTTCAATGAGTCAACCGACATGATCGCATGCACACACTGATAGAAAACTGCTCTCGCTACCTGCCTGTCAGTTGTAGAATTGACAATACAAGGGAAACCTTTTTTGCAACGCAACTCCTTCAAGCATCGCTCTGTGGTGGGTGGAACCAGGCTGCAGCATAATGGCATAAGTATGCTACCTCGGCCGTCGATTTTCATGCCTGATACAAATTCATATTGACGATAAGGCTGTCAAGAAAAGAGCTGAAACTGGCACAGGGCATTCGAATCGCCTGGATCTTTCCATGATGGGTGGATTTGACTTTCCACTCTAGACAATGTTCCAGTGCACAGGCAGGGCAGCATTTTGTTTGTTCTCCAACGAGACTATATTCCGAAACTTTTGCTCCAAGGACGCAGGGCCGACCTCGTCGAGAGGGGGGCGGTTTTCCCCAATCTTTCTGGACGCAGGAGTAAGAAACACGCAGCTGTCATCTGACTTTGCTGGTGAAGCATAGCCAACTGTTCTCGGCGATGCGGCAATGGGACTTAGGGACGCTGCAGCAAGGCTCTCATAGCCCGCCCCGTAATGGGGCAGAATTCCTTGAGCAGTTACTGGAGTAACAGAACCAGGGAGGACATGGCTACTGCCAGAAATGCTTCGTCTAAGAACGCTTTGAGGAAATTTTCTACTCGGCAATTGTCAGTCAGCCAAAGAAAAGCTAGCAAAGCTTTGGGGGGGTGTAAGAAATGAGAATAGCTTACCCGCTGCTCTCGCCACCCGGTTGCTTGTCTGGACTTTTACCGTTTGTAGCACCGCCGTCTGAAGCATCGGCTGACTTGGATGCTTCATTGGATTCCTTGTCACCACTAGGCCCGGCTGTAACAACATCGTCGGGCTTCCTCTGTAAGAACACACTGGGTTAGAACGGGGCTCGCTTCGTTCCTATTAATAGACGGCAAGTTTAATACTTACCAATGTGACCTTGACACTTTTCGGTCGACGGATCTGAAGGCCCGAAGTCGGTGTTAATCCGTTCAGTTGCCTCATTGATCTCGGTCCTTTTGGCGCAACTGAGACTCCGATATTGTAGTCTATTTCGGGGTTTCTAATCGGGATTTGACGATCCGAAAACAGATACGGCAAGCCGGGTTGCTGAATTTCCCTCTTCAGAGGCGGGTGATAGAAATCTTTGCCATCAAATATTGGTAGATCTTTGCGAGTGAATGGCGCCGCCTTGCCCCAATACAAATAGCGGGCACGAAGCTCATCCCCGGTCAATTCTCGCTCATATATGTAATCTTCAGCTCGAGCAGTCTGTGGATTCACATTTGCTGGGAGTGTTCCGACAAGGTATGGCTTTCCCAGGTCCAGATGCTGGTCTGAAGCGGAAGAACTACGACTGGGTCTCATGCTCCTGCTGCTGTTGTTGTTGTTGCCAAAGCTTCCAATGCGGCTGCTTCCAGCTGCCATATTCTGTGCCGGTACTGGCCCGCCAAAGGGAAATGCGGCGACCGCCGGGACATTGGAGCTCGAGACTGTGGTGTTTGCCTCAGACTGAGGGGCCGCCGATTTTGGCTTTGTACTGGCACTAGAAGCGTAGCGAGGCTCGAACGGTGGAGCAAGTGCAGCTTTGCTTGGAAGTGTGGACTTCTTTACCGGATCAGTGACTTCAACAGAAGGTTCTCCAACAGTGCTGAGCGAGAGATTGGCCTGATTTTTCCACGCCGCCAGTATGGATTTTCTTGAACGAAGACTTCCCGTTCGCCTTCCATCGCTTAACGAGTCTTGCTTTGAGCTGGATTGTGTCGTCGTATCGGTGGTAGATCTTCTGCCAGAAGAGTTGTTCGATTTTGGCTTTGCTGTGTCAGCTGGGGTGTCGGTCTCCTTCTTCGGATAGTGGATTTCCTCAAAGAGAAGCTGGCTTCTGTTGAGCTCTTCAAACTTTTCTATCTGGCCCCGCAGCATTTGAACAGTTCGCTCCAATTTCTTCTCGTCAATTTGGTGCTTGTTGTACAGCAGCTGATCTTCATGATACTTCAGTGAGCTTCGCAGCATATCAATCTGCTTTCTGCTAATTTCACTCGGTCGGATCGACGAGATAGGTGGAACCGTAGGAGGCTGTATCGTGGTGAATGTTGAGGATGATGAAGCAGGCACCTGTGATGGCATGGCAGCCTGTGATTGCTGCTCATTTCCATTCGTGATCAGCGTATTGCACGGCGCCGAAGTCTGAAGTGCGGCAAAGTTAGCAGGTATTGCCATCATATGATTCATTGCAACTGCTGGGCTCTGTGCGAGCATTGCGTTTGAAAAGGGCACTACAGGAAACCCTGAAGCAGCCACAAATCCTGGTGCAAGATATTGCGGATGTGCACCGGAACCCAGTTGCGATTGAAAGGAAGATGCTGGAAACGGGTATGCAATCTGATCTTTGATGATGAACGGTCTCATGTGCTCAAATTGATCCGTATGAGGAGCCTCCGGGAACTTGGCTACCCTATCCGATGTTGAATTCTGGGTGTCTGATGAGCCCTCTGCTGTTTTCCTGGAGCGCTGGTTCTCCTTTTCCAGAGATCTGAAGCCGCTTGGTGGTGCTGCAGATGAGTTGTTGGCCGCCATAACTGCTTGGTGGTTGAATGGATACCCTCCGGGAAGTCCAAAACCCATCGGAAAAGGCATTACTGGAATTGGACCCATGGGAGTGGGAAACGACGGGTAATAGTTCTGGGGGCAAGCAAAAACAGGCGCTGTGGACGGCTTTGTGATCGCTGGCTGGGAGACGTTTGGACCGTGGTTCGCCAGTTGATGCATTGGGTGGTCGGTTGCTGAGTGATGGCCGACACCGTCAGGCTTGTCTTTGGAATGCTTGTTCATAGGTGAGTGGCTTCGTGTGTTGGGCACAATGCGTCCACCAGCGGTCACGCGAACATGGGTTGGCGAAGCGACCGCCTTGTAGAAACGCTGGAAACCCTCATTTTGTTGAGCATTGAGACCTGATGGCGCTGAAAGCGGTTCGACGACGGCGGGTTTCTCAGGTTCAGTTCTCCCACGATACCTCCATTCTGTCTCCGTGGAAACAGCACCAAACATACCCCGACGAGGCTGTTGGCCTGCGAATACGGTGTCGTCTGATGCCATCGAGGCGTCATTGTTTGGTCTTCTAATGAAAGCCTGCTGTGAGAGATGAGGCCTCTGTCGGTGATGGCGACTGAGACTTCGAGTTTCGCTGGGGATTGCTCGCCCGACTGTATGGTTGACTGTGGTGGTCAGTATGCGTATGTTTTTGCCACACAAGAACACAAGAACACAAGACTGATTTTTTTTTTTTTTTTCAAGATGCTTACTTTCAAGTTGGTCCTTCCGGGGAACTTTTGGGAGTGTAGTCGGAACGCCGAGACTACGCATGCTCAGCAGTTCCTGAATGGTGTATTTGGGTGAAGGCATGGCGGCTTCGTTGTCAACAAAAGCAAAAATGCAGAATGTCCGATGGGTGCGTGCGTCTTGCCAAAGAAACAATGTTGGCACAGCGGTTTCTCCTGACAAGAACGTAGGGACAGAAGTAAGAACAAAGTAGACGAGGGGGCTAATAAGGGTCGACGGAGCCGAGTCTTGACATGTTAACTTTTGAACCTCGAGTTGTGACAAAAAAAACATTGGAATATCTTGAACATCAAAGGGAATAGTAGGCTCTGTATCACTGCCACCCAAAACTTCAACAGCTCTGCAGTGCTTGCTGTTTCGAAGGTAATGCTTGGCCTTAAAACAGTGCGCCGCTGTCATCTCAAGATCAAAAACTTGGAGCTCAAACAGCTGCAGAACCAGGTTCTTTGCTCTCCTGCTCGACGTCACTGGTGCCATGCTTGTAACAAGAAAGTGATCGTGCAAATACAGATGGCAAAGACAAATTTGTGGCAGGACACAGCAAGAAGAGCAAAATTTGACAGAATGACAAGGACACAAGTACACAATATGAAAACAAGGGTCAAGAAAAACCGGAACTTGAATACTCCAATTCAAACAGACAAGATGGAAGGCTATTCAGTGAAGAGAGAAACAGTAAAAAAAATAAAGCAGACCGAGAGGAGAAGGGATTCAAAGAGACGAAATTGAATCAGAAAAACAGGATACGCCTAAATAAGATTGCTTAAAAGAATTTGTCTTACCGGGCAAACAAGGAGCTAATATGAGGTGCGACAGGATCGAAGCATACGGCAGCAGAATGGAGTCGAAGCACGCATGCACACGATGGCAAGGAGCAGATTGCGTTTGACGACTTGAAACAGCTATCTTTTTGTGTTTTTCTTTGGCAACGGAAAAAAAGATTGAGAAATTAGGTATTATACACTTTTATGTGTCAAGAAAAAAAAAAAAAAAGCAGAGTTCCAAGAAAGACGATGATGTTTTAAAAACAAGGCGAAAGGCAAAGAGGATTTGAAGAGCACATAAAAGAGGCAAAGGAAAAGAGTGAGGCCAAATACGCTCCAACAGATGAAAGCCGAAGAAAAACAAACAAGCAAATATAAGAGGAACTCTTGACGACCCAGGAGCGAAACGAAGGCAGTTGGTGTTGTTTTTTTGTTTGTTTTTCACACATGATAGGGCGTGACTGCTTCTTTTCAAAGTGCAAACAGCAAATACATCAGCAAGAAAGACAAAAGACACAAGCAGTTGCTCTTTCCCACGCCAGCCCCGAAGTCTAGTGTTGGCAGATAGAAGGGACGACCATCTTGGTCTCCCTGCAACTTTAAAAGGGGAGACGGTTGACGTGTAACTCCTATAATGGTGACAGCCATGTCGCACCCCCCCCTAGAATTTGGCAGTTGCTACAGATGTTCTTTCCTCCCAGGTTTTCTGGTGGCATTTTGGCTACGGCATCGTATTACTTCCAAAAGTTTTTGTGAAGAAAGAGCAACCGACAAATTAGATGGTTCTACAATCTCTGCAGTGTCTTGTGGTTGCCGAGGCCACTTCAGTCAATGTCAAAAAAATGGAGAGAGAGAGAGAGAGAGAAACCCCCGACACCTGAATTACTTCTGTCTTTAGTTGGATTCTGCTCCAAAGGTCCAAGTTTTTTCTATGACAATGGGAAAGAGGTAGGTCGTCAAAGGCATTGAAAACCGTTGACATTCAGTCACGTGTGATCCAGGGGTCTCTTTTTGGATCAGGCAGTTGCTGGGAGCCAAACAGCCAATGGTACAACGGCAGTGGGGCGGTTTGAGAAACAAGCGGCATGCAAGCTGCCACGGTCTACTCGTACGTACTCCGTACAGCAATATCCATACGCGTGCCAGAAACAGAGCGCCTCCTTTTTTGAGCAGCTCAGCAAACGGAGCCTGCAAACGATAGTGGAAGCTGCAAAAAATTACCAACGGTGAGCATTGCCTCGACGAAGAAGGCCACCGAGATCGAGTCATACGCCTTTGCTTTCTCTTTTTCTTCTTTCTCTCCTTTATATTATTTTTTGTTATTGCTTTATTTCCTCTCCTTTAATGCACACATTGAAACCTGCCATGTCTGGCCACGCAGTTCAGACGACGCGTCGACGAGCTTGAGTGACCTTTTTTTTTCTTCTTCCTTTTGATCGTGTTTCCGCAAGCCTGTGTCTATTTTTTCAGGCATGGATCTTGCTGCCGGCCAGGTCATCCAGATCCAGGCGGATGGCCGCCGCGGCATCATCCGCTATGTGGGCCAGACGTACTTTGCGCCGGGAACGTGGGTGGGCGTGGAGCTTGAGACGGCGACGGGCAAAAACGACGGCAGCGTGCAGGGGGAACGGTATTTCTCGTGTGCCATGGGCCGCGGCATGTTTCTGAGGCCGGCAGCCGTGACGGTGGTGGCGGCGGCTGCTGCTGCGGGAGGGCCCGAAAGTGACGACGACATCAACACGGGCGATGCCGACACGGACGACGGTGCAGCCATGCAACAGGCGCGGCCGACCTCATCTGCAGCATCGCGGCCGGCTGTCGGGACAGTGGGAGCAGGAGCTGGCCGGCGGACGACAGCGGGCGGCAGCAGAACCAGCATGGCAGGCAGGACGAGCGATGCCGGGCTGGCCAAGCGAATGAGCCTCAATGCACCGAGTCCCAGCCCTGTACCGCGTTCGAGGCCATCAAGCATTGCAAGGGTAAGTTCCAGGTTGCCCCGTTTTTCTGTTGTTTCGTGTTTTGTCCCAAGATGTCGCTAACGGCAGCCTCGCCCGATAGTCTCCCACCAAGTCCCCAACAAAGCAGCTAGGGACTGCTTCTTCCAGTGCCACGACATCACGCACCGGCACGCCGTCGAACGTGGGTGGTGGCCGGCTCTCGTCTACGGCAACAGCCCGTACATCGCGACCTTTGGCTGGCAGCGCAGCGGCGCGGACGTCGATGGGGCCTCCACCGACGACTGGTTCGCGCGCAACTCGCCAGTCATCCGCGTCTGGCCCAGGAGCGACGACGAGACCGTCCAGCGGTGGTCTGAGTTCGCGCGTTGGCGCTGCGGCTGGGGCCAGTGGACGGTACAGCATTGGAGGAGGAGTGGGTGCAGCCGGAGCAGGGTCAGCAGCAGCAGGGTCAGCGGCGCGGATGGGAGCCCGTCCATCCAGCACGCGTGTGACTTCTGGCGATTCGGGCAATGAGAGCGGAAGCGGCGGCGGCAGTGGGGCACGGGCCAAGGCGCGGCCGCTGCGCACGAACATGGATGGGCAGGTGGTGTCTCCGCAAAAGACCAGCGACGACGAGATTCTGTCGCCGCAACCGACAAGCCCTGTGCGGTCGCGGGCAGCGGCGCTGGAAAAGCTGACGTCTACGCCGACTTCGGCAGGGGCGGCAGGGGCAGCAGGGGCAGCAGGGGCGGGCGGCGGCGCATCCAGCCGATCTGCAGGCGCTGCCGGGGCAGGGGCAGCAGCACCAGCCGCTGCGGCAGCGGGGTCGTCGGGGACTGGGACTGGAACTGGGACTGGCACCGGGACTGCGCGTGCTGCGGCGGGGACCAGTGCAGCGGCGGCGCACCGCGAGATCGAAGACCTCAAGGCCAAGCTGCGGGTGTTGGAGCGCAAGCGGATGGAGGACCGCGACAAGCTCAAGCAGCTGGACAAGGTGCAGGCGGAGTGCAGCAAGTACCAGGGGATAATCCAGAAGATGCAGGCCAAGTACCAGCCGCAGCAGCAGGAGAACGTGGAGCTGCGGCGGCAGCTCAAGGAGGCGGAGGGGCGGCTGTCGTCGGTGGAGGCGATGCAGGCGGAGCACGAGACGGCGATGGAGCTGGCGACGCTGGACCGGGAGATGGCGGAGGAGACGGCGGAGGTGTACAAGGCGGAGCTGGAGGCGGCGAAGCAGAAGAACGAGGAGCTGGAGCTGGAGGTGGAGGTGCTGCGGGAGGAGAACGCGGAGTTCAGCCAGGGGATGAGCAGCGAGGAGAAGGCGAGCGCGGGGTGGCTGCAGATGGAGCGCAACAACGAGCGGCTGCGCGAGGCGCTGCTGCGGCTGCGCGACCTGGCGCAGCAGCAGGAGGAGGAGCTGCGGGAGCAGATCAAGGGGCTGGAGGCGGACGTGGCGGAGCTGTCGGCGGAGCGGCAGCAGTACGAGGCGACGCGGGACCAGCTGGCGCAGGCGGAGGCGGCGGTGGAGGATCTGCGGCAGCAGCTGGACGCGGCGCAGGCGGCGGACGACATGATCATGGAGCTGACGGAGCGCAACATGAGCCAGGCGGAGCAGCTGGAGGAGCTCAAGGCGGTGATTGAGGATCTGGAGAGCCTCAAGGAGATCAGCGACGAGCTGGAGGCGAACCACGTGCAGAACGAGCGGGAGATGCAGGAGGAGCTGGACTTTAAGGCGGCGGTGATTGCGGAGCAGGCGCGGCGGGCGGGGCAGCAGGAGGAGGCGCTGGAGGACATGGAGTATGCGCTGTCGCGGTTCCGCGAGATGGTGACGGGCCTGCAGGGCGACCTGGAGGACATGCGGGCGTCGCACGCGGTGACGGAGCACGAGTCGGAGCAGCTGAGCAGCAAGTCGCGGGCGATGATGGATCTCAACCGCAAGCTGCAGCTGTCGGCGGCCAAGGCGCAGGTCAAGACGATCGATCTGGAGCTGCGGCGGCTGGAGGCGCAGGAGGCGGAGCAGCACCTGGCGATTGTGCAGCTGTTTTTGCCGGACGCGTACGTGCAGACGGACCGCAACTCGGTGCTGGCGCTGCTGCGGTTCCGGCGGCTGGCGTTCAAGGCGCGGCTGCTGGGCGGGTTTGTGCGCGAGCGCATCGTCAGCAGCGGCAGCGACGACAGCGGAGGAGCCACTGTCTCGACCACATACGCCGGCCACGAGGACGACATTCTGGCGGGCTGCGACGTGGTGGACCGGCTGACGTGGGTGGCGGCCATGTGCGAGCGGTTTGTGGGGGCGCTGGGGCGGTGCTCGACGGAGCAGTTTGCGCGGTTTGACGCGGCGCTGTACGAGCTGGAGCCGGTGGAGCGGGCGCTTAACAACTGGATTGACGGGCTGCGGCGCGACGAGCTCAAGGAGCGGGCGTGTGCCGAGGAGCTGCAGCGGTCGATGGCGCTGCTGTCGCACCTGGCCGAGGTGCATCTGTCGGGCGACGGGGCCAGCGGCAACCGGAGCGGCGATGGCGACGGCGACGGCGACGGTGAAGACAAAGTTCAGCAGCAGCAGCAGCAGCAGCTGGTGCAGCGGAAGCACAACCAAAACCAAAGCGGCGCAGCCAGCAGCATGGCGGACGACGACCAGGCGGACGGGCAGGATCTCGAAGGCTTTGCCGACGACGTGCACATGCGGGCGGTGCTGGTGCAGAGCCATCTGGAGGCGGCGGCGGCGGCGCTGCACACGGCGCGGGCGGTGGTGCAGCGGGCCATTCCGGTTGGGGGGGCCAAGCAGGGCGACAGCAAGGAGAGCGACAGCAAGGAGAGCGACAGCAAGGAGAGCGACAGCAAGGACAAGAGCGATGGTGCCAACGGCAGCAACGGCAGCAACGGCATCATCGAGCGCAGTGCCAGCGACGACGACAGCGCGGAAGAAGCGCAGCGGTTCGCACGGACGATGGAGGCGGCGATTTCGCAGACGCGCAGCGCCAAGGTGGTGGCGGGCAAGGCGGTGCGGGCGCTGGAGGAGCTGCAGGCGCGGTCGCTGACGCTGGCGGCGGACGCGACGACGCTGGCGGCGTTTGCGCGGTGCGAGGCGGCGTCGGCGGCGCTGGCGGCGCTGGCGCGGCAGACGGGGCTGGCGCTGCACGGGCTGGTGCACGAGGACGGCCGGACCGAGCCGCTGACTTATGGCGAGGTGCAGGCGGCCGTGCACGCCGTCGGCGTGGCGGCGCTGACGGCGTCGGTGGTGGCGGCGCAGGGAGGAGCAGCGGCAGGCACAGCCACAGCAACGGCGACAGCGACAGCGACGGCGGCTGCCACGCCAGCGGCGACGCCGACGACGCCGGTGGCGCTGCTGGCGGGCGACCCGGCCAACGAAGACCTGCTGGCGGCATACGTGGCGCAGCTGCGGGTGGTGGCGGGCCAGGTGGCGGACCTGGCGGCGCTGTCGGGCGATCTGTCGCAGACGGTGGAGTTTGAGCGGCCGGCGGCGCCGTGGGTGGTGCGCAGCCAGGAGCTCAAGGCGCCTCGGCGGCGGCAAGGCGGCGGGCGGGCGGGGGCGGCGGCGCTGGAGCCGGAGGAAGAGCTGCGGCGGCTGCGCGACGAGCATGCAGAGGTGCGGCGGACGCTGGCGCGGCGCGACAACGACCTGGGCACGGCGCAGCTGCAGATTGCCACGCTGGAGAGCCGGATGCGCGATGCGCAGAAAAAGGCGGCGGCGCTGGCGGCGGCCGAGACGGCGGTGGCGGCCGAGCAGCGGCTGACGGCGCAGCTCAAGGAAGACATTGAGAAGCAGGACCGCGAGCTCAAGAGCCTCGAGGCCGACCGCGACCGCTGGAAGAAGATTGCCAGCGACGCCAGCCTGCTGGGGGCGGGCGGGGCGGGGCGCGACGGCGACGACGACGACGACGACTATGGCGACGAGGGGGGCGACTGGGGCAACGTGGGCAACCTGGGCAACCGGGACAACGTGGGCAACCGGGGCAACCGGGGCGACGGCCGTCGGCGGCGGGGCCGCGGCGCGGCGGTGGCAGCGGCCCGCGAAATCGAGGCTCTCAAGAGCGAGATTGCCAGTCTGCAGACGGTGGTGCGGTATCTGCGCGAAGACAACCGCCGAGCCCGCCTGGCCGAGCAGGCCGATCATGCCTGGCTGGCCGAGCCGCTGCTGCGCCGGGACCGGGAGAAGCTGGCCCGGCAGTCCAGAGGCGGTGCCGACAGCGCCACTACTACTACTACTACCACCACCACGAGCACCCGCCGCTGCGCCGTCGTGGCCGCCGAGGCCCGCGACGCTCTGGGCGAGCTCGTCAAAATGGCAGCTGCCGCCTCTGTCTACGATCTGGCCGCGGGCCTGCCTGCCGACCGCCTGGCCTGGCGCCCTGCCCACACGTCGCCGCGCTACCATGCCGCGCGCCTGGCCGAGGACTATGCCGCCTGGAAGGGCTGGCAGGCGGCAGTGGTGCGCAAGGCCCACGACGTCGTGCTGGTGACGCGGGGCGGCGGTCGCGATGGCGGAGTTCGCGACGGCTCCGGCGGTTCTGGCCCGGGCGCTCGCTCGGGTGCTCGCTCGGGTGCTCGCTCTGCTGGCCCGAAACTGGCCACGTCGGCTGACCGGCGCGTGGCGCGCAAGGCGGCCACCGACCGGCTGCTGCAGAAACAGACCCGCCTGCCCGATGTCGGCAACGGCGACGGCGACGACACGGCGACGGGCGGGACCAAGCAGCCCACGTCCAAGACCCGGACCGAACTGCGCGTTGTGGGCCACGTTGGCGTCCGCGGCATCGGCACGCAGCGCTGGTGGGACGAGCAGGTGCACCAGACGGACGCGGCCTACCGATCGTGAGGGGGTAGAGACAGGCTGGTGGCTAGCAGAGATCAAGCTGGCAGAGGCTGGTGGCTGGTAGAGGTCAAAGCTGGCAGAGGCTGGTGGCTAGTAGAGGCCACGGCTGGCAGCGGTGCAGACAAGTCAAGGGTGGTGTAATATACATAGTGTGGCATATACCCTTGTTGTTACTACGAGACAAAGGCGCAACATATTTCCTTTTTTTTGGATTAGCGTTTCAATTCCCAAATGTGTTTGCTTAACACTCCGACTGGAAGACGTCAGTGTCGTACTGTGGATGTTTCATAGAGACAGGCAATGCATGTCTCGGCTCAAAGCAGACGGTTTTGACAGGACTGCCCTTATTACAGCTGCTGCTGTCTTCCGTCTCGCACACGCCAAAATGCCGCCTGAACTGTGTGGTATGAATTGTGACGGTCTATCTATGCTTTTACACTTTCTTCTCTGGTCTGCTATGATGGCCCCATCAGGCCTTCCGTGTTTGTCTGTCCATCTGCAGTCTGCAGTCTGCCATCTGCCGTTTGCAGTCTGCCGTCTGCCATCTGCCGTCTGCCGTCTGCCTGCCGTCTGCCTTTTCGGCCGTTTGCGCCGTCTCTCAGACCCCTTTTATGGCCGTCCCTGTCGCTCTTTCTGCCGTTCTCGCCCGGTCTTTATAACACCCGCTTCCCGTCCATATGCCTCTGCTTTCTGCTTTCGCTTTCCCTTGGCCGCCTTATTGTCACGCCCTCCCCTTGCCCTTTTTTGCCTTTTTGCTGCTGTCGTTGCCACCACCACCACCACCGCCGCCGCCGCCGCCACCGGCTCCGCCGCCGAGCGCGCCCATTGCCTGCGCCATCCTGGCCATGTCGACCGGGCCGCCGCCGCCGGCGCCGCCGCCGCCGGCCTGGCCCTGCATCTCCTTCATGACGTCCTGGAACAGATTCTCGGACACGCCGCCGCCGGTCATGGCCGGGCTGAGGTAGGGCACCAGCGCCGGCATTTTCCAGCCGCGCGGAATGGCCGGCCGCGGATACGGCTCCGTCAGCGGCGGCGGCGGCGGCGCCCCGCGGATGTGCTCGCGCAGGCCCAGGCTGTGCTCCGTCGTCGGGTGCTCGGCCAGGTAGCGCGCCACCAGCAGATACAGGTGGTGTTTGTGGGCGGTCGGCCGGCGGTCGGCAGAACCGGCGGCCGTCCCGGCGGCTGTCCCGGCGGCCGTCCCGCCGACAGACCCCGAGCTGCCGGCCTTTGCTTTCGTGCCGCCCCCCGCCAGCAGCGCCGCCGCCGCCCCCTCCCGCAGGTCCACCTTGACGCGCCCCGGATTGGCCCAGTCCTTCGGATGGGTCTTGGTCGGCTCAAACACCACGCGCAGCCCCAGCGACGCACACGCCGACACAATGTCGCGCGCCAGCGGATTCTCCACCGCCCGCGCCCGGCTGACCCGCCGCCCCTGCGCCCGCGTCCGCGCCTTGTCGAAATACACCGGATACAGCGCCGAGAAGCCGGCATAATGCGGCGGCGGGCCGCCAGGGCCAACACCGCCGCCCGGCGCCTGCTGCTGCGGCATCGGCGGCTGCCTGTTGATCGACGCCGCCGCATGGGCTGGCCTTGTGCCTGCCGCCGCCGCCCCGGCCGTCGCCGTCCGCCGGGGCTCGACCCGTCTCAAAATATCAGACTCGGCAAAGTCGTCAATGTCGTCCTCTGACGGGTCCGACACCGAGCCGACATCGTCGTCGCTGTCGACAACCTCTTCAATGCGTGGATGAGACATGGTGGCTTCGTGGCCAGAAGGCGTGTCTTTTTTGTTGTGCTGCTGAAGCTTCGCCCGTCACTCTTCCCTGGCGATTTTCTTTTTTTGGCTTGTGTGTGTTCCCAAGCTCTGCTGCGGGCGGGGCACGCGGTTTTGGCGGCTGCAGCCAGTCAGGTGCCGCTACAGTGCAAAGTGGGGAGAGCCTTGTGGGTGACTGTAGGTACATAAACAAGTATGCAACAAGGCGTATTAGCATTAATACGTGTACGGAGTACGGAGTATGGATACTACGTCGTATTACGCTAACATCTACGCGTACAATGCTCCAAAGTAAATAACATTCAGGTTGTCAAAAAAGTATAATAGTTATAATAATAATAGTAATAGTAGAAATTCAGTATCAAAACTTCACATGGCCAATAGATAACTTGACTCGGGCCAGCCGCGTCGTCGTCGTGTGTTTCGCTTATTCCAGTCCCACGACGCCCTGACAGAGTTCGGCTCCGTAATAATCGTCGTTCCTGTTGTGTTTAACTATATTTGGTGCCAGGCGGATGGTCTTTCTCCTGAAAGCGGCAGGAAGGGTTCATGCACACCCCGTTGACCACGCTCGGACACTGGGACGTTAGCAGGGACAGGACAAAAAAGGACAGAAAAAGGACAGAAAAAGGACAGAAAAAGGACAGAAAAAGGACAGAAAAAGGACAGAAAAAGGACAGAAAAAGGACAGAAACAGGACAGATACAGAACAGAAACAAAGGAGCGGATAGCAGGGGATAAGGACAGAAACAAAAAACCCCCCAAGGCAGAGAGAGGCACTCACATGGTGTCCGTATATGCAGTTGTCGACCTCGCAGTTCTGGCCCATGGTGCAGGGCTGCAGCCGCGCCATGTACTCGAGCGCCTTGCGCTCCTCGGCCGTCGGCTCCTGCTCGTGGTTGAAGGGGCAGTTGGGCTTGGAGCAGTAGCCGCGCAGCACCTTGTTGTTGCAGAACTTGTCGCCCGCCTGCCGCCGCCGCACCACGTCGTAGACGCTGTGGTTGAACGTCACCGCCGGGTCCAGCCCGCGCGGCCGCGGCACCCATGACGACGCCGCCGCCGCCATCGCCCGCTGCTGCTGCTTGGCCGCCGCTGCCGCATTCAGCTGCTTGAGCGTCTGCGCCGGCAGCGAGATCGTCGGCGGTGAGCTGGACGCCGCCCCCGCCGCTGACGACTTCTTGGCCGCCGCCACCGTCGCCGCATACAGCGCCGGCGGCGCGTTCGGGCCCTGCCGCAACGTCGGGCTGGCCTTGCCCAGCTTGGGCGACGCCGCCGCCGCCGCCGCCGCCGCGTCGCCACCCCCGTTTCCATTGCTGGCCGGCGAGCCGTCGTTGGCGTAGCCGTTGGCCGCCAGCTTGTTCGGCCGGAAGAGCGTGTCGCTGAGATTGACCGTCGCCACCCGCGTCGCCACCAGCTCGCGCACCGCCGGCACGCCCTCAATCATCATCACCCGGCTGCGCGCCTCGTCGTCCTGCAAAATCTCGTCCAGAAAGGGCGCATAGCCCGAGTCGTGCGAAATGCCCAGCACCACCATCTTGCAGTTACTATTTCTAAGGTTCCATCGAGTGATTTCTGGCCCACCGCCCGGATCAGCACAAACACAGAAAAGAGTCGAGCCAGGCGAAGGAGAGGGAAGTAGGGGGGGGAGGGGGGGAACAAGAAAGGGGAACAAGAGAGCCGTTCGCCCACAGCCACCCCCAGACCAACCTTTAATTTTCGAATCGGCCCGCTCCTTGCCGTAGCCGACGTCGATGCAGTCAAACGACGCCCGGCTCTGCGTAAAGCCCTGCATAAAGTCCCGCAAGTCGGCTTCGCTGTCGATCGAGCCGTCGCGGCGCATGGCGCGCGCCAGCCCCGAAAGATTGACAAACAGCTTGGCCACGATCTCGACGTCGTCGCCCTGGTCGACGCCGCAAGCCTTGGCAATGGCCGCCCGCAGAGCATACCCGGCGCTCTTGCCGCCCTCTAACCCCTGCTTGATAAACGATTCTTTAAACTGGCCTGTTAGCAAGCCAGCAGCCCTCCAACCCCAAACTCGCCAGCACGGCCAGGCAACAAACGATAGCCCCCCAACCCCAAACTCGCCAGCCCAGACAACAAGCGACAGCCCTCCAACTCACCAGTAGACCATCGCCGTCCAACAAGACAGCTATATACGGATTGCGATTCTGCAGCCAGTCAGCCGTCGCTCCAGCGGCAGCTTCTCCCCATTTTCCAGCCTCTTCCGCCTCTTGCTCCCCTGCTGCACTCTCCCACCCTCCTGCATGCGCACTTCACCTTTAAAACATCATTATCCTTGCTCAGTTGCTGATACGCGTTTTTCTGAGAGTCCACTTGCTTCTGTAAGTCGCGCCGTAATTTCGTGGCCGCTTCTAAATCGAGTCGAACGTCGTTGAGCTGCGTGCGCATCTGCGTCGTCTCCGTTTGAAGCCTCGTTTCCAGATGCTCGCAATAATGGAGGAGGTCCTGGCGGTTGGAGGCAGGCGGTTGGAGGCAGAAGGGAAAGAAAAAGGCCCTTGGTTAGCAGGAACGAGACGAGACCGCAACGCAGCAAAGGACACCGGAAGACAACCGCAAGGCACAGGCAAAAAAAGAAAAAAAAAAAGAGAAAAGTCTGAGAAGACGGCTCACCTGAACTAACTTGGAACTACTGTCCTGGTAAGCCTGCATGTCTATGTAACGGTGCCAAAACTGTCTAAACTCATTCGACGTATTGCCAGCCGACACGGCGGGCGGCGATGGCGCGGTCGGCCGTTGCTGGTCCCCGGGCAGCATATTGGCATTCATTTTTTAACTTGTCTCCGTCAGCATACGACGTTCTCTGCGGCTTTCGCGCTCGAGCAGCCAGCCCGAGGTTCCCTGTCCCAACCACAGGTTTCCCGCTCCTGGCTCCAGACCGTCGCGTCTCCCCGGCGAGAACCGCTGCCTTTTTTTTTTTTTTTGCTCTTTCTTCCTAGCTCTGCAGAGGCGTAAGCGCCTTGGGCTCTGGGACATACCTTAAATCAAGCTGGTGCTATCTGTCTGAGCTATGTCAGCAGCCCAAAGGAACATGAATGGCAACAAAAATGGCCGTACTTTATATGGTTTATATCGGTTGCAGCTTGCAGTCCAATGTTTAACGAACAATGGACAAGACAAAGGGAGGTTAAAATAACTTTAAGAAGAGGAAAGCAAAAAAAAGAGGTTCGATTCATAACAGAAAAGAACACGACGCTTAAATATATAAGTTTGTGCTTGACGACGCGAGAGCAGATAAGTCGCGTGCTCTCTGCGAAGCCGAAAAAAAAAAAAGGAAGAACAAAGTAGCAATCGTAGAAAAAATTAGGGGTCCCAGAATCCGTGCTTCCAGGAAGCAGCTGCCCGTTTGTGGAATAGCTCTCTCCAGCCGACGCACCCCATATATTACGTATGCAGTAAAGGAGGGCGTGCGTCGCATTGGAAATAGAAATTCCGTTTCACAAACATATTATCGACGTCAAACAAGCACACATTGTAATACACTGCAGAGAGTTTGTATCACTTTGGACTCTGATAGCATTACGTCGCCGAGAGCGTGGGAGGGGAAATGCTCCGGAATCCGGGAAACACGGCGCACGAATCGCAAGCGATTTTTCTGCAGACGGCGGCAAAGAGACGCGCTCTTGGGTCTATTTACGGAGGAATACTTTGTAGCATTGGCACGAAGGATTGCGCCGATGGATTCGGCACGAACAAACGTGCAGGAAATACCCGCCGCTTCTCGAAGGGGGTGTCTTCTGAGCAGAAGCAAAGAGTCTGCTCGTAGTGTATCCATATTATCACTCATATTTACTCGTACTTTGTCCTGAAAGACCGCCAATTCGGCGGGCAATCCCGGCGCCAAAGGAAGGCCCTGAAACGAGGACGGCTGTTACCACCGAGCTGTGTCTGGTCACAAGACTCCAAACTGTCAAATAAAAACCACATCCTGCATCCCGTTTCCCGGATTCTGGATCTCGCCTGGACAAAGTACTCGTACTCCGAACGTCTAGTTTTTGTATTCTCGCCTGCTCGTCGTATGCACTTTTCCACTTTTCCTGCTATATCACGGAATGGCCAAAAATGTGACCATAATGAGGCCTACCCATAATGAGGCCAGGCCTACCATTTTTCCTTTTTTTTGTCTGCAATACCCAACTCATTTTGCCCCACACGCAGTGTTGCATTTCCATAATACGACGTAATACGTCGTAAGAATATCCATACATCGAACCGAAAAACAGGTCATGTACTCCGTGAAACCGTGAAACGGGAACGCACCACTTTTGAACGCCTGCTTCTCTCCCAGCTCTCTTTTTGCTCTCCTTTTGCTCTCTCGCTGCCGCTTTTGCGTTTTGTGTTATCCAAAAAAAATCAGACCGTTGCACGGCTGTTTAGCAATCCCCACAGGCTGTTGCTGGCAAAATCGCCCTCAAACTGCAGTGGAAAGGTCGGCTCTGCTGCTGCTGCTGCCGCCGCCGCCGCCGAGTCCCCTGCATCGGCTACCACCGCCATGGGTGCAGCTGCAAAGCCAAGCCCGTATGCCCGCTGGCCTGTGCCAATGCCGTTGTCATCACTGCCATTGCTGTTCATACGACCACTGTTGACGCTGCTTTCTGCCGCCATTTCGTCGTTGTTGAAGCCCCACAGAGAGGCTGCCGTGCCGCCGCCGCCGCCGCCGCCGTAGTCCAGAAAGCTCACGCCCATCAACACGTTGTAGGTCAGATCGCCCGTCGGGTGGATGGGCTGCAGCGGCAGCGACGACCAGTCAAACTCGTCCAGAAAGCCAGAGGCATTGCCGCCGGGGCCGTCCAGACTGCCGGTGGTAGCGGTGCCTGAATCGGCGGCGGCTCCAGCAGCGGCGGTCATGCCACAGTCACGGGGCCCTTTGGCGGGTGCCGAGGCGAGCTCTGGATCCAAGGCCGAGCCCAGTCTCGGGTCAATTGCCAAATCAGCTGCTTGAGCTTGGCCAAGAGCTGGATCGAGAATGGAATCAAGAGCGGGGTTGATTGCCGAATCACTCGTAAGTGCTGGGTCGAGGACTGGATCGAGGGCTGGATCGAGGGCTGGATCGAGGGCTGGATCGAGGGCTGGATCGAGTTCCAATATCTTTGACTCTTGCTGCAGCTGCTGCAGCTGTTGCAGCTGTTGCTGTTGCGGTTCTCCAAACGCGGCATAGAGGCCCGCCGTGGACGGCGGCTCTGTCGCAGGCGATTCGTGGCCTGTAGAGACGGAATGGCTGAAGACATCGCTGCCGGCACTGGACGGAGCCGCCGACGTCGACGAGAGAGCGCCTGGCGTATGGAGCTGTGGCTGCTGGGGCAGCTGAGCAAGCTGCGGTTGCTTCGGCTCTGTCGTCGTTGCCGTCGTCGTCGTCGCCGTCGTCGTCGCCGTCGCCGTCGCCGTCGGGTGTGTGCCCAATATGGGGCCCTCGTCTTTGAGGCTGGGGTCAATGTTGCGCAGCGTCTGGGGGTCGATGGGGACCGAGGCGCTCTTGCTGACGTTGGCCTTGCCGTTCGCCTGGCTGCTGCCCAGCCCCCCGGCGCCGGCGACGGTTTCCGATGCCGGCAAGAGGCCGTGGGCGGCTAGCGTTTTGCACAGCCGCTGGAAGATGGCCCGCAGCACGCCGAGCCCCGAGCGGGCAAGGTAGAAGCGGTCCATCATGAGCTCGAAGCGTTCCAGGGCCCAGCGGAAATGCTGCAGCACATCCGGCAGCAGTTCGTGGTGCTCGCGCGGAAAGATGATGTAAATGGTGGACATGACAACGACAGCGTCGAACGTGCCGAAGAACAGCACAAATCTGCATGGTCAGCAAGTCGACGGACAGAGCCACAACAGACACACAAAGCAAAGAAAAACAAAAAACGAAAGAAAACAACCCCCCCCCCCCCACTTACGTCCTATATTGCATGGGCCGCAGCGTGGCAAATTGCACACGCTGCAGCTGCAGCACGGCCAGACAGGCCTTGAGAGCCTCGGAGCGGCTGTGGTCACGCGTCAACAGATGCGATCGGTGCAGAGACATGATGCTGAACAGTGGCCACTGCTCCGTGGACGGCCGGGACTTGGGCAGCCAGGTGCAGCCGGGCACATTGTCGAAGCGAGTGTCGGGATCGGTGTAGCGCAGAAAAGGCGGCATGCTGTCTCTGATGGCCACCATTTCGGCATGCAGGGCCTCGACGCGAGCCGAGTTGCTGTTGTTGCTGTTGTTGCTGTTGTCGCTGCTGTCGTTGATGTTGTGACTGCTGTTGCTGCCGCCGTCTGTCTTGCCTCCGTTGGAGCGGCTCCGGTCGGTCCTCTGCTGCATTTCCTTCTCCAGTTCCAGCACGGCCAAAAGATGCGGATTCAGCTTGCACATGCACAGAAGGCGCGTCAGCGGCGTTGGCGGGTCGTCGGGGCCGCGCTCTCGGACGGGCATGGTGGCGCGTTCGGCGGCGCTCGACGGAAGAACGCTGTCGACCGGCAGCGTGACCAGGGTGGAGGCGCTGACGGTGACGGGGCGGCCCAGCACGACGCCCATGTGAAGGTCCCAGCAGACGAGGATCAGCCAGATGCGTCGGCGCCGCTGGATCTCCCACTCGTTTTCCCGCTCGGCCTCTCTGGTCGGGGACCACGGCTTGGGGTCGGCGTATGGCCGGTCGAGGCCGATTTCCTGGGCATCGCGAATTGTCACGCCGATGGCGTGCCACTGGGCAAGGTTAGCGGGTGGATATACGAGAAACGAAAATCAAAAAAGAAGGAAGAAAAAGAAAGGGGCGTACAGATTCGGTGATGAGCGCCACGTATTTGAGAAAGGCGCCACGGACAAAGCCAGCCAGCACGGTGGTGATGGTCATCTGGCGCTTGCCCAGCAACGACAGGATTGCCATGCCGTTTTCGCTGTAGCCCATGGCCATATCTTCGAGTGCTGCGATGGCCGGGTCGGGGTTGCTGGCGCTGGCGTCGGCGTGGGCGCCCGAACTGGCGATGCCGAGGCCTCGAGCGATCTCGTCGAAAAAAACCGCGTCCGCGTGTGGCGCCGATGCCGACGCTGGGGTCGATGCCGATGCCGATGCCGATGCCGACGCCGATGCCGACGCCGATGCCAGTTCCAGAGCGGGCGTGGGTTGCCGTGCTGACGCAGCCGCCGTCTCGGGCAGCACGAGCAGGGCCAGGGCCAGGACCTGGAAGAGCAGGGCGGGGAAGACGCGCAGGTCGGGCGGCAGCTGGTTGAGGGACTGCAGGTTGCCAAAGGGGCCGGTGGCGGCGTCGGTCCAGTCGGCCAGCTGTTTGCGGAAGATGTCCTCGTCCAGGGCAAAGTACTGCCAGTTGAACTCGCGGAAGTAGACGGACACGAGATGGTCGATGTGCGCAGCCGGCGGCAGCTGGCGGATGAGCGACTTGTAGCGCTCGGTCATGCTGTAGGAGTCGCCGCCGCCCAGCTGTGGCTGCAGCAGGTCGTGCGGGGGCTGCTGTTGTGGCTGCTGGTGGTGCTGGTGGTGTTGGTGTGTTTGGGTCTGTGACGAGTACGGCGGAGGAGGATACTGGGCAGCGAATGGCTGGGCGACGAGGTTTGCGGCCGCGGCCGCGGCAGCGCCGTTGGACGACGACATGTCGAGCAGGCCATCGGCGGCGGCCACGGCCAAGCCCGTGCCGACGCCGCCCATTCCCACCGCGTCGGCGCCGTAGTCTCTGCTCTTCGGCCTCCGGCGGCGCTTGCTCCCGTTGGCGTCTGCATGGTGGCCGTTGCTGCCGTTGCTCATACTGCTGCTCCTGCTGAAACTGAAGCCGCCGCCACCGCCACTGCCACCGCCACCGCCACCGCCGCCGCCGCCGCTGTCGTCGTCGCCGCCGTCGTCTCGGCTGCTGATCTCGCTCAGAAATCCCAGCGTGCTGGTGTGCGCATAGCCATAGCTGGCGACCTTGACGGGCAGCGACCCGCCGGCCTGCAGCGCCCGGCCGTAGGCAGCAGCCTCAATGACCCGCATCTGGTGGCGCTCGCGCGACATGGCCGCCGTCTCGTAGTAGCAGCCGGCCTCCATCTTGCGGTCGACGCAGGCCTTGCACGGCTGGTTGCGGTCGCACTTTTGCTTGCGGCGGTGGCATTCGGCACACGAAACCACGCGGCGCTTGCGCTTGCGCGGCGGCGGCTGGCCGCCGCTGTCGAGCCCGTCGGACGCGCCATGGGCGGCTTTGGCAGCATTGGCAGCATTGGCGGCAATGGCTCCTCCGCCCACAGCCACGTGGATGGTGGCATCGTCGTCGTCCCCGCCGCTGCTGCTGCTGCTGCTGCTGGCGCCACGCTTGGCCACGCGGGCAGCCATGACTGGGATGCGGTCTTTTTGTTCCTGAGAGCCGGGGCGAGGGCTTCACGAGAACCAAAAAAACCAAAAACCAAAAACCAAAAAAGACGTCACTCGTCTGTCCGTACGAGTATAGCTGCCAAAAAAAGAACGCCACCCGTTTGCTCTAGACGAGTACGAGATAGCTACCAAAAAAAAAGACGTTAAGGCCGAAACAGCCTCGACTGCTTGCAGACGGATCAGCACAAATCTGACATGCCAATCGACAAGGCTGGCACGGATCTTGTGCGTGCGCTGTATTGTCGCGAGGAATAACGACGGAAGACACAGTTTTGAGCCAAAAAAAAAAAAAAAAAGACGACGCAGAAGAGAGAGGAAAACAGAAAGGCACAAAACACACCACTGGAGGCAGGAATGCGGTCGGAAGAACGCTCATCAAAGCTCGGCGGGGAAAGAGGGACTGGCGCAGGCCGGCAAGCAATTTGAATTATTAAGACAGCCTCCACTCCTGCCAAAAAAAAAAAAAAAACTCGACCAACAAGGAAAGACAGACGGCTTGCGACTACCCCACCTCCCACCTTCCCTCAAAAGCTCCCCAGCCGCCGCAATCGCAGATAGCATTACGTTATCTCCGGGAGCTGGATCAGTAAGACAATGGCGTCAGTGGTCAGGGCGCTGGAGCTGTTTCATTGGCGAGCCTCGCCGTGAGAGGCGAAAAGAATGGCAAAGTACTCCGTACTGTACAAAGCAAAGGCATGCGGAGTATGGAGAATGACTGAGCAAGGCTCGGCAAATGCAAGGACACAAAGCACACAAAGCACCTAAGCACACACAGCACACACAGCACCTCTCGAATTGACCATGGCATAGATAACATTGAAGAATACAGCAGTAAATATTTTGGTATGCCGCCTCGCTTTTGTATAAACGCAAAGATCACCTTTCTTTCCCCTCGGAAGCGAGAGAACAAAAGAGAAGCGTAATGAAATAAAACCAAAAGGAAACGGACAGCAGAACCGTTGACACAACACATGCGGCAAAATACCCATCCCAAACAGCAAAATCCAAATAGGTATTCCAAGTATCTAGTTTTGTTGCGCAGCCTCGCGAAAGCACGAAGTTGTCTCGTCGGTTGTTTTCCCTCGCAAAAGCACGTAGTCGTTCGCCCGTCGTCGCCGTCCGTCCCACCGTGCGCAATCGCTGCCCCCGGTCAACCGTCGTCGCCGTCCTCGGTTCTGCGCTCTTTTCTTCCCTCTCGCACTCCTACTGTAGCCACTTCAGGTATGCCTTCCAGTCACGCCCTTTTCTTCCTCCCGCACTCTACTGCAGCCGCTTCAGGTATGCCTTCCAGGCCTTGCGGCGGTATCGTTCGGCCTCGGAAGCCGGGTCGTAGGCGGCGATGATGCCGCGGCCCACAATGACAATGTCGGATCCGCGCTCGCCGACGAGGCGCGCGGGCGTGTTGTACTGCTGGCCGAGGCCGTCGCCGGCGAGCGGGCCTGCGGCTGCGCGCGCCGGGTGCTGACCACTGTCGTCATCGTCGCTGTCGTCGTCCTCCTCCGGCGGCAGCTTGCAGCCGGGCGTCAAGTGCACAAACGAGTCGGTCGGCAGCTGGTTGAGCGACTCCTGGGCAATGAAGCCGGCCACAAAGCCGGGGTGGGCGCGGGCCGCCTCGACACAGGCCTGCGTGTAGGCGGGCGTCATCAGATTGCCGCTGCTGGACATCTGGGCCAGCAGCAGGATGCCGCGGTCCAGCGGCGGCTCTTCAATGTCCGGAAACGCGCTGTCGTCGGCCGCCGCCGCCACGCCGTTGTAGGTGCCGTGCACAGCGCTGTAGTGCGGCGGGAGGTCGCTGCTGCCGGCCGTGTTGCTGTTGCTGTTGCTGTTGCTGTTGCTGCTGTTGTTGCCAGCAGTTGCCAGATCTATTGGCTCGACGTCAGCACCACCACTGCCACTGCCACTGCCTCCAGCACCCCCGGTTCCGTCGGCGCCAAAGCGCGGCAGCCGTGGCGAGTCCACCGGCTCAAAGTGCTGGGTCACCGTGGTGATGGACACGATGCTGCCCTTGCGGGCGGCGTAGTCGGGTCCAGAGCCGGAGCCGGTGCCCGACGGCGGCGGCGGCGGCAGGCCGTCAAAGAGCCTGTCTCCGGTCGAGGCTGTGCGCTGCTTGGCGCTGGCTGCCGGTGGCGGCGGGCCGAGACGGCTGGTGGAGGTGGGCGAGGGCGGCGTGGCAGCGGCGTGGCCGTTTTCGTTTTCGTTTTCGTTTTCGTTTTCGTCGTCATCGCGGAAGCTCTCGTGCATGGGCGTGCCGACGCTGACGGACGTCTTGACCTCGTAGTGGACGCGCTCGCGCCAGCGGGCCGCAGCGCTGGCCAGGGCGGCCACGGCGGCCGGGCCGGCGTCCATGTTGACGGTCACCAGGTGGGCCCAGTCGACAATGCGCGCCGTGCCGGCCGTGTACTGCTGCTGCACCGTCTTGCCAATGTCGGCAAACTTGCGGTCTTCAAACAGCAGAAAGCCGTGCCGCCGCGCCAGCCGCGCCAGCTGCGCCGCCGTGCCCGTCTGCGGATTGTAGTCCCAGCCGGCCACCAGGTCGTAGTGCGTCTTGAGCACGACAATGTACGGGCCCACGCGGTCCGCCAGCAGCAGCAGCTCGCGCGCCGAGCCCACGTCCGCGCTCAGACACAGGTTCGACGCCTTGCGCTCCATCAGCCGCAGCAGATACGCCGTCAGCGGGTGCGCCGCCGTCAACGCCCGCTGCCCAAACGGCGTCGTCACCGACGCATGGCGAGGAGCTGCCATGGGCAGAGACGAAGGCAAACAGACAAGCGTCGACCGGTAGAGCGGAGCGAAAGAGCTCACAAGAGTGGAGGTGTGAAAGCTGCGTGGAGTGAGAGCGTCTGAGGAGAGCGAGCGAGCGAGCGAGCGAGAGAGAGAAAGTAAGAGAGAGAGAGAGAGAGCGAGAAGCGAGCGAGAAGCGAGCGAGAGAGAGAGCGAGAGAGGGCGAGAAGAGGCAAGCGGACAAGCAGATTTTTTTGCTTCCTTTCTTTTCTGATAGTCTGAATTTTGTGACTATTGCTTTTTTGTCTTTCCTTCTCCCAGTTGGTCGAGCGCGACAGGCCGCTAAAGCGTTAGCGGGCTCCCAGGGGGCGCAAAAAAGGCAAAAAGATAGGAGGCACCTGAAAAGGTGGGGTCGGAGGCGGGCTGGACCTTTGGATCTGAACAAGTGCTGCGGCGCAGTCTTCGTGTGTACGGTGTACCAGCAATAACTGTATACGGCGAGTGGCGTCCAGGATGAAC
This sequence comes from Raffaelea deltoideospora, assembly GCA_019925385.1. NCBI lineage: Eukaryota > Fungi > Ascomycota > Sordariomycetes > Ophiostomatales > Ophiostomataceae > Raffaelea > Raffaelea deltoideospora. The sequence continues at coordinate 240,861 of JADHKP010000034.1, read as the reverse complement.
GGACAAGCCCTAAAAGATGCAAGGAGGTGGATGGCAGTCTTGAAAGAACGACTTGACGGCACTGGAAAGAAGACTCGACGGCAGCATGGAAGGAGCCTCGATGAACCAAGGAAAGCCGCAAGTATTTATACGCCAGAAGCCCAACACCAATCTCTTTTTGCCAGATGAGCGGTCGTGCACAAAATGAGACAGGCTCCGGGGGTGTGAGAAGGGAAAAGGGGGGTGGTTCTCTTGGGGAGGCCTTTTTCCCGTGGTGGAGGTTTGCTCCGTATTAACATGGTGAGAAGCCAGCTGATCTTCAGATTGGTGGGGTTTTTGGAGGGGTGTCTATTTGGAAGGGAGCAAAGGGTTTTTAGGGGGTCTATTTGGGAGGGAGCGGTTTGGTTGGCAAATATGGATACATGTCTCTACGCCAGAACCTGCACAGGAAAATAAAGTAGAAGTGCAATGCTCGTACACACACACACACACAAAAAAAAAAAGAGAAAAAGAAATGACACAAATGAGGCTGTCGGTGGTCCCCAATCAATAGACCCAGCCCGGTGGCGTCCTAAATGATACGGAGTGCAGAATAAAGACAAAGGATAAAGCAATACGACGTATGACAGACTAACAAGGAGCAAAAAGCAAAGCACCCTGGACCAGGACTGGACGTGCGACGGACACGGGCTCTCGGATGCAGCCCTTTTTGATTTGAAATCCCGGCACCTCAGCATGATCCCGGGTCTGATCCCAGCTCTGATCCCAGCAGTCGCATTTCTTGTCGATTTTGGCTCGACAAAGCTGGCGCCCAGTCACCGACAGCCTGTCTTGACCGTAGAACTCTACAAAAAAAAACGCATTGCAGAGATGGGCTGCTCATCGGGCTGCTGGCCTCTAGCGCGTGTCACAAAAAGTCAGAGTGATGGCACATCAAATATTACAGAGCAGTCGCTGCCTTGAACCTCCTGATCTGCACGCCAAGCCGTGCCCAACGGCCCAGAAAACTCCCAGCAAAGAGAGAGGAGTTGTGGGAAGACGAGACGAACAGGCGGAAGAGGACCTGAGCAAACCCAGAACAGACGGAGACGGGAGACCGGAGGCAAAGGGGGACTGTAATACGGAGTACACACCCACAAGAGCCCGACTCAGCCTGCCAGCTGAAGCGAACTGTCGCAGACTGTCGCCTTTGACTTTTGGCGTTGTAGATGGTCTCGCTCTGTTTCATAGGCCGATCGTTTGCCTCGCGACCGAAGGAGAGGCAGTTCTGGAGAGGGTATTGGACTTCTCGTTCGTCTCTCGTTCGTCATGTCTCTGTGGTGTTATGCTCTGACAGCAAAATGTATCACAGCACACGTTGGCGCTGAAGCGAGGCAGCCACGGCTCTCTTTGAGAAGTTGTCGCCGCGACGCACGAGCACAACCACACTGTTTGTTCACGAACACAGCGCTGTTGCCCACGAACACAAGCTGTCGTTCACGAACACAACTCTGTTGCCCACAAACACAACGCTGTCGTTCTCGGGATGTAGATCGCGGTGTCGCAGTGCTCTATCACTGGATTGCTGCTGCATGCAATTCTGTCGTATCATCCTTGCCATACACCCGCTGCAAAAAACACCCACACAAACCCACTGTGATGCATGCGATGTGTTCCGCAACATGCATGCCGATGCTGATACTTCACGCTTGCCACTTATCAATACCACCTTTTTGCCAACAGGCGCAGACGCCGTCTTTTACCGCAAAAACCCGCCATGGGCTGCTCCGCCCTGGCAGCAGGAGCGCAGGCCTTATCGCAGCTGCCTTATCGCTTACCACACCACCCACGCCCCCAAAAGCCCAAAAGGCACAGAGACGCCCCACTCTTTTCTGCCCTGCAGTCAGCACGCCGGCCGATCCGTCCGTCCACTGGGGGTGGGCAGGTAGCAAAGCAAAGCAGCTTCGCCGAGCGGAAGCACACCAACGCAATCTTAACGCGCTGTACGAGCACTCCTTTTTTTCTCGTTTTTCCTTTTTTCGCTATCTCTGTCCCCATCTATCATCACTCTTTCGCCTTGATTACTTTGCCTATCTATCGGTCGTACATTCTCTCTGTCATTTGTGCCTTTTTTTTTTTACTCTTTTTTTAATTCTCTTTTTGAAATCGCATTTCCCCTTTTTCGTCTCATGAATTGTTCTACCAGTTTCCTCTTCTTTTAGGCAGCTTCCTCACCCGTCAAGAGACAGCTTTCATTTCTCTCCCTCTCTCCTTTCGTTCTTTCGTCGCGTGCCTCCATACTTTTAGAGCTTCCCACACAGCAATACGGAGCACTCGACCGCCGGATCGCTGACTCCCATCATCGGCTGCCTGGGTTCCTCCCCGTCGGCTATGACCTCGAAGCGACTGTGCTCTCAACTGTACTGATCCTGCCATAGTCGACCAAGCACGACGACTGCCATCGCTGTTGTGTCGTTTCTGTTGTGTCGTTTCGATTGCGCCGCTGCCGCCTTCTGATTTCTGCAGATCGACATCGAGACAAGGCACGGCCGTTTTCTCTTTTTTTGCCTCGGCCGACAGACGAAACACGCCGACTTTCAGCTCGCGCAAGCATCGGTCTGATTAGCTTTTTGCCAGCGTCCACTCGTCCACTCGTCCACTCGTCCGCTCGTCCTCTTTCGTGCACGGCGTCCCCGTCGTCTCCGTCCCCATTCTCAACACCCAGCACACACAATGTCCGGCGCCCGCACACGGCGGCAAGCCGCTGCGGCCAAGGCAGACGAGGCGGCCTCGGACGCGGTCACAGCCAATGGAAACGGCAACGGCAATGGCCATGCCGCCGCTGTCGCGGCCGACGACTACCCGCGCGAGAACATTTTTCTGTTCTGGCCCAACGTCATTGGTATGTGATTGTTTTCCAGCCTTTTTCCAGCTTTTTTCCAGCTTTTTTCCAGCCTTTTCCCAGCCTTTTTCCATTTTCCAGCCTTTTTCAGCCTTTCCCACCCTTTTCCAGCCTTGCTCTTTCTGTCTACCTTCTATTCTGACTCTCTTGTCAACGTTCCCAGGCTACTCGCGCATCGTCCTCGGCGTGGCCTCGCTCTACTACATGCCGCTGCATCCGCGCACCTGCTCGATGCTCTACAGCGTCTCCTGTCTGCTGGATGCGCTCGACGGCTATGCGGCGCGCTACTTTGAGCAGTCGACCCGCTTTGGCGCCGTGCTGGACATGGTGACCGACCGCTGCACCACCGCCTGTCTGCTGGTCTTTCTGTCCACCGCCTTCCCGCGCTGGGCCATCATCTTCCAGGGCCTCATCTCGCTCGACCTGGCCAGCCACTACATGCACATGTATGCCACCCTGGCCATGGGCGGCCGCGAAACGAGCCACAAGTCCGTCGACCGGTCACGCAGCTGGCTGCTCAACCAGTACTACACCAACCGGGTATGTTTTTGTTCTGTTTTTCCTCGCTTTGCTCTCTTTCCTCGCTTCGCTCGTTTTTTTGTTCTCGCTCTTTTTCCTCGCTCTCTTCCTCGCTTCGCTCGTTCTTTGCTCTCTCTTTTCTTCTCGCCGTCTCTAACTCACCAGACCGTCCTCTTTGTCTTCTGCGCCCTCAACGAGCTCTTCTTCATTGCGCTGTACCTGCTGTCCTTCTCGTCGCCCATCCTGTCGCCCCAGCTGCTCCAGCCGGTGGCTGCCACCGCCAGCAGCGGCAGCCTGCTGCCCTCCGACACCCAGGTCAACTCCTCTCTGCTGCGCCAGATCTTCACAAACCCCTACAGCGCCGCCGCCCTCGAAATGGCCCGCGCCAACAAGATGGACTCCTTCTGGCCCTGGGTCCTGGCCGGCATCAGCTTCCCCGTCATGGCCGGCAAGCAGTTCCTCAACGTCGTCCAGCTCGTCAAGGCCTCCAAGTGGCTGGCCGAGGGCGACGTCGTCGCCCGCCGCGCCGCCGGCCTGCCGCGCAAGCCCAAGAAGGCATAAACGAAAGAAGGACGGGCGGCATGCGAGACGAGGCGGCACAGCATGCGAAGACGCGCGCGCCGGCGGCAAAACGAGGCGGCACAGCACGCGGAAGACGCGCGGGATCAGGCAGCGACGGCACAACAAAAATGCCGACGTTTGCAGCCGATCCCTTACTCGATCCCGCCCTCCTCTGGCCTCCTCTGGCCCTCCGAACCTCTTTGTGTCATCCCGCGCATAGCACGATGACCTTTCTTTTTTGACTATTCTCTTGATGCTGGCTGGCTGATCGACCTTTTTTATTATTAATTTTCCTTTCTTTTGATCCTGCTCGCCGGCCTTCTTCCCATTCGACTTTGTTTGACCCCTTTGACTCGTACTTGTTTAATATCTTTTCTACTTCTCTACGTTTGCTTGTACCACGTCGTTGCATAATTCTGTTCTTTGTTAAATGTCTAAATGGGGAACGGGGCGGTTGATTTATTTCACTTTCTAACCTTAAGACTTGTCCCTTCACCCCGAAATACGATAAACTTTTGCTCATGTTTTGTATTGTTATTCCATCTGTCCTGATGCTCTTTTTTTTTTGTCCCTGGTGTTTGCTGAACAGGATTACACATTTGAGAATATTGCTGTCAAGCTTTTTGGCCCTTTGGCTTTCTTTCTCTATTTTTCGGGTTTTTTTTTGGTTTTTGGTTTGCAGACGGCGTGGGCTATGTGGCGGTTGGAAGCAATCCAGGATAGAGATCTAGGAAAGCCAAAGAAGAATGCAGAAAGATCTATATAAACATCAGAAGGGAATGTGCTGTGCCAATGCATCGTATAAGCCACGCTCTCTCAGCCAGCTCCCGATCAGCCCTTCATCAGCTCTCTGGCGTCCAGTTCCACTGCTGGGCTGTAAACAGCTGCCGCGCCAGCTTGTCGGCGGCCATGTTGCTGTCGAAGCGCAGGCGCTGGTCGCTGGCCAGGGACCGGGTGAAGAGAAAGACGTGTCTGTTCTTGGGGTCGTGGTCGTGGTCGTGGTCGTGGCCGTGGCCGTGGCCATTGCCGTGGCCGTGATGGCCGACTGCTGACCCATTGTTGTGGTGGTCGTCGTCGTCGTCGTCGCGACGAGGTATGACAAAGTCGGGCTTCCGTTTTCTCCGGCTTGCCGCTTCCCAAGCAGCCTGGGCTGCGGCCAGCCAGGAAGGGGATGATGGCGTGGGCGGCGGCGGCGTTGGGACGATGGAGGAGGTCGTAGCAGCTGCTGCCTTTGCCGGTTTCGGCGCACGTGGTGCCGGCGCTCCTCTCGGACGGCGCGCAGCGGCGACGGCGGCGACCCAGTCGCGGCGGCGGATGGCCACGCAGCTGGCGGCCAGCATGGAGTGGATGAAGTCGAGGATGGGCAGCATGCGCGTGCGCAGGCCGCAGTTGACGTGGTCGCGGTCCAGCTGGTAGGCCGGGCACTGCTTGAGCAGGGCCAGGACGTGGTAGATGTCGCCGTGGGGGAACTGGCGGCGGCTGCTGTCGCTGCTGTCGCTGCTGCTGCTGGCGCTGGCGCTGGCGCTGCGCTGCAAGACGTGCATGCCGGCCGTCGACAGGCCGACGACGCCCCAGACGAGCAGCCGCTTCTGGGCCAGGAACCGGACCATCTCGCCGAGCTGGAACGAGTCGCAGGCGGCGCTCGACCCGTAGCCCATGGCGCACTGGCGGCTGTTGCGGGCGGTGTAGCGGGCGAGGAAGTGCTGGGGCACGGAGGCGATGCAGTTGAGGATGCAGGCGCGGCGGAAGCGGAGCTCGTCTGGGCTGGTCAGTCGTCGACGTCCGACAGGGAAAAAAAGCCATACCTCCCCGAAAAAATAAAATAAATAAATAAATCAGGACTCTAGAAAAAACACACCTTCTAGCCCGTCTGGCAAGTCCCACCAGGCAGCCGAGTACAGACCGGTTCGGCTGTCGTCATGGCCGTAGTCGTCGCCACCACCGTAGTCGTCGCCATCGCCGTCGTCGTCGTCGCCGTCGTCGAGCTGCTGCCACCGCTCCGACCCGTACAGGATCAGCTCGCGCGTGCCGGCGTGGAACGCGAGGGGCTGGTCCAGCAGCCAGGCCACAAAGACTTTCTGGCGCAGGGCTTCTTCGTTGGCCAGGGTCGCCGCGCCCAGAGCAGCGGCTGTGTCTCCGCTGCTGCCGCCGCTGCTGCCGGCGCCGCCGTGGTGCTGCACGACGGCCTGCGGATAGCGGGTGCGCAGCGTGGCAACGAAGGCGGCCACCGTGCTCACGCAGGCAAAGCGGTCGGCCTGCAGGGCCAGCGTGGCCAGCTGGGCCAGCGTGGGTGGGGTGCGGGCAGACCAGGACGGTGCTGGCGGCTGTGGATGCGACGGGTCGTCTGCAGCAGCAGCAGCGGCGGCGGTGGCAGCAGCAGCGGCAGCAGCAGCGGCAGCATCAGAAGCTGCTGTGGAGCCAGCCTTGGTCTTGGTGGCTGCAGCGGCCGTGCGAGTGCCTGGGGCGGCTTTGCTGGCTGGTGCCTGGCCCGGCCTCCGTCCGCCGGCCTTGGCAGGCCTGGCTACTTTCAAAGAAGCCGAGCCTTGTGGAGCTGGTGCTGACGATGCTGGCGATGCTGACGATGCTTTCGATGCTTTCGCCGGCGATGCTGCTGATGCTGCTGCTGGCGCAGCCTCTTTGCCGGCGTCCCAGTGCAGAATGCGCAGCAGCTCGGCAAACACCAGCTCGCGGCCGACGGCGGCGCGGCTGCCCAGGTCGTCGTCGTCGATGCATACCCACGGCAGCTGCTGGGGCGCGGCGTCGCCCGGAGCCATGCCGAGCTCGTCCTCGAGCCGGGCCAGCGCCGCCGCCACGGCGCGAGCTTCCTGGAACCGGGTGTCGCCCAGCAGATTGGCAAAGTAGCGCGAGCGCGCCTTGAGCACGGCCGCGTCGACGCGGAAGGCCACGCGGAACGACGGCTTGAGCGAGGGCTCCTCCGCCGCGCTCTGCCGGCCAACACGCCTCGCTGCTGCTGCTTCGCGCGCACTGGCCCTCGTCTGCCGCAGCGCCTCTTTCGACGTCCGAAACAGAACATCCAGCACGACATCGCCCCGCGGCGCCACGGCCACCACTTCGGCAGGCTCTGCGGGTCTCGGAGACGTAGACGTCCCGGGAAGGGCGCTTGGATTCAGATCCAGAGTCCTGCTCGTAGAGCCAGAAGCTGCGCCGAAAAGAGACAAGGACGAAGAGGAAGCAGCCGGCTCTCCGGCATGCCGCCGCAGGGGCAGCGACCCGGCTTTGGCAGACGGCGTGCTGCGACTGCCGCCGTCTGTCGTCGCCTCGGCCGGCTCTTCTTCTTCTTCCATGTTGCGTACCAGATGGTCGGTCGATGTGCAGAGAAGGGCATCGGGAGAGAGGTGTCACGTGTATTACTTCCATTTCTGCCTGTTTTGGGTAGCAGCAAAATCCATGCAGCTAACGGTGTGTGGTGCTTTATCACGGGCAGTCGGCACCCCGCAAAATGCATATCGGCGGTCGAGGTGCGCCTTCCGCGGAGTGGGCCAGAAAACACGATGGGGACGAAAAAAGGGGGACAAAAACCTCTTGACGTGGAAGATTTGCTTTGTGCAACATACCGCAGCCCCCCTCGCCCGGCCATCCTCTCCCTCATTTTTTTTTCTTTTTTTTTTCTGCCGCTCCTTTTTTCCCTCTCCCATGCTTTGCACAAGAGAATGCACGATCGGCGGTAATTGTGGTTGTGCTTTAGTCGTCGCAAATTCCGCCGCAATTGCCGAGTGGATCGTCTCAGTAGACTAGCTGAGGTGTTTTTTGTCTTTTTTGGGGGGGAAGGAGAGAGGGAGGGGAGAGGGAAAGAGGCAATTCCAGCGACTTTTCTGGTGGGTTTTTTTTTTCTTTTTTCTTTTTTTCTTTTCCTCTTTTTCAGCTTTCTTTCTCAGCTTTCCTTTCCTCCCTTTTCTGTTGATAACTTGTTCTGCCAGCGCGCGCTTCTCACGAAACGCGCAAGTGTCTTTTTCTTGTGGTTTTCTGACCTTTTTGCATGTTCAGCGTGTCGCAGGCAGCCGATTGCTTCGACAGTCTTTGACGGTCTTCGACGGCCTTGGTCTCTGTCTTTGACGTTCACTGGAGCTTTTTTGGCCCGACGCGGCGGCCACGTGTCTTTCTCTCCCTTTGCCGGCAATGGCGCCGCTGCGGCCGGCGTCGTCGTCGTTGCGGTCGCTGCGGCCGTTGCGGTCGTCGTCGCGCTGGGCTGCCACGCCGGACTCGCGCCGGCTTGCTCTGCTGGACGCCTTTGTGGGCTATGTGGCGGCGTTTTGCGTGCACGGCGGGGGACGACGGCGATCGTTTTCGTCGGCAGCAGCACCGGAGCGGCCGCTGGCGCCCGTTCTTGCGGGAGGCACAGCTAGCGAAGGAAGAGGAAGCGGAAGAGGAAGCGGAGGAAGGGGGGGAGAGAGGGGGGGAAGAAGTTTGGGAGGCCCGGCGGCCGGCGCCGGACAGCGGCGGCTGTTCCACAACTACTTTGTCACGCATCTGCCGTCGTCGTCGCTGCACCCCGACTCGCGGCGGGGCGGCGGGGCCAGCCTGCACAAGCTGCCGCGAGCGGCGTCGGTGCCGCACACGCCGACGGGCGATGGGCGGTCGCCGCTGCCGGCGTCGACGACGACGGGGGCCGGGGGCGGCAGCAGCAGCAGCGGCGGAGGCGTAGCCGGCATGGCGGGCCCGGCGTCGCGCGACCTGACGGTGGTGCGGATTCCGCTGCGCAGCGCCAAGCACCACTTTGGGGTGGCGAATGCGCGGGGCAGCCGGTCGTACAACGAGGACACGCACCAGGCCGGCACGATCGACATGCCGGCGTTTGCGCAGCGGGCGCCCATTTCGCTGGTGCGGTCGGCCATGGCCAACAGCCGCAGCTCGGGCGAGGGCATCACGGCCGACGGCGCCGCCGGCGACCCGCAGATTTTCTACTTTGGCGTCTTTGACGGCCACGGCGGCGACGAGTGCTCGGCCTTTCTGCGCGACGAGCTGCACGGCTACATCGAGGCGGCCGCCGCCGACTTTGGCCTGGCCAGCAGCCTGCGCCGCAAGCCTCAGAGGGCGGTGCCGGCCGGCCCGGCCATGGCGGCCACGGCGACCGCTGCGGAGGCCGCCGCCGCCAACGCCGTGGCCGACGGCGTCGACGCCGCCTCTCGCGCCGTGCAGCTGCAGCGCCAGCTGCTGCAAGAGTACCGCGACACCGTCGGCGGCTATTTTCGCCGCTTCAAGCCGGCCTGCTTTGCCGATGGAGCGTCGCCTTCTACTAGCACCAGCACCTCCTCCTCCTCGTCGCCACCTCCGCCCGTCACCGTCGACAGCGTGCTGACGTACGCCTTTCTGCGGGCCGACCTGGACTTTGTGACGGCGCAGGCGCGCAAGCCGGACCCGGACGACCCGCGCGTGGCCGACGTGCCGCTGAACCAGGACGAGGTGCTCGGGGCGCCGCACCACCTGCCGCCGTCGGGCCACGGCATTGGCGGCGCCAGCCCGACGCGCTTCAAGGGCGGCTCGACGGCGTCGGTGGCGCTGATCTCGACGCCGACGCCGGCGCCGTTCTGGCACCCGGCCGCGCGCGCCAGCCTGCTGGTCGCCCACGTCGGCGACACGCGCGTGCTGCTGTGCGAGACGCTGACCGGCCTGGCCCGCCCGCTGACCCGCAACCACCACCCGGCGTCGCCGCTCGAGGCCCGCCGCCTGACCCGCTTCGCCGAGTCGCTCGTCACCGACTCCTTTGGCGAGGCCCGCATCTCCGGCCTCGCCAACAGCCGCGCCTTTGGCGACATGCAGAGCAAGCGCATCGGCGTCTCCGCCGAGCCCGAGCTCGAGCGCGTCAGCATGGCCCCCGCCCAGTTCGCCTTTCTCGTCCTCGTCTCCGACGGCGTCTCCGGCACCCTGTCCGACCAGGAAATCGCCGACGTCGTCAAGGAGAGCCGCACCCCCGACCAGGCCGCCCGCGCCGTCGTCGACTACGCCACCGAGGTCTCGCGCGACGGCGACAACGCCACCTGCCTCGTCGTCCGCCTCGGCGGCTGGGAGCGCCGCAGCGAGGGCGGCCTCGGCTCCCTCGGCACCAAGGAGCTGCGCGACGCCCGCCGCGCCGAGGCCAACGACCCACGGCGGGGTCGGCAGTAGGGGGGGAGGGGAGCGAAAGAACAAACAGGCAAGGAACGGGAACAAGCATGACAGAAGTCGAGGCGTGACACATATACCAAGTGTGCATGTACATTAGGCGGCATATACACCAGGCGGCATATACAATAGGCATATACATTAGGCATATACATTAGACATACGCCAGGCGTGGCATATACATCAACAGCATAGAATCAAACAGCGAGCAGAATGTAGACTGCACTTGTACCATTAGCTTACGAAACAAGGCCATGTAAAAGTTAACGCAAGATCTCAGCAACGACCGCCCTCGCTGCGTACATTCAATAAAACTCCCGCCAACTGGCTTCCCTGCCAACCTTCTTGCCAGTAGACTTCCCTGCCAACCTTCTTGCCAGTAGATTTCCCTGCCAACCTTCTTGCCAGTGGACTTCCCTGCCAGCCAACCTCCAGCTTGACCATTGACCTAGAAAAACACATTTCTCAAACTTGCCCTTGCCACAGCACAACACCACCCGTCTTTCGCAACTCTTCAGTACGGCCGACCCCAGCCCGGCGGCGGCCCCTGTCCATACGGCGGCATCGGCCCGGGCGGCGGCATCGGCGGCGCCCCGTATCCGTAGCCATAGCCCGGTGGCGCCATCGGAGGCGGCGCGCCTCCTCCATATGGCGGCTGGCCATACGGCGCCTGTGCGCCTCCGTACGGCTGGGGCTGGGGCTGAGGCGGCCCTCCGTACGGCCCTTGGTACGGCTGAGGCACACCGCCGCCGTACGGCGCAGCAGGAAGGCCTCCTCCCCCGTAGGCCGCCGGCGGAGTCGGACTGCCGTAGGGCATGGCTGCCTGGCCACCGTAAGGAGCCGCCGGTCCGCCTCCGTAGGAAGACGCCGGTCCGCCTCCATAAGAAGACGCCGGCCCTCCTCCATAGGCGTAAGAAGGCGGCCCGCCGCTGTAGCCTTGCGCGGACGCGGGCGGCGGTCCTCCTCCGTACCCGCCGCCGCTGGCGCCGCCTTGCATGTACAAGTCGGCTGCGCCGCCCGAGGGCGGCGGCGCTGTCGACGGTCCCGTGGTGTTGTAGCCGAACCCTGGCGTCTTGCTGGCGTCGGAAGCGTCCGGCGCCGGACAGCTCGACAAAAAGCTCTCGTCCGAACTGCCGTCGCGGCCGTCCATGGCACTGAGATCGCGCGTCCGGAACTGCGAAAACATGGCGTTGGCCATCGGGTTGTTGCCCAGACTGCTGGCCATGTTGCTAATGTTGCCCATGTGCGGAAGTTGGGACATGTAGTTCCCCCAATTGCCGCCGCCGCCGTGCGAATGACCACCACCGCCGCCACCGCCGCCGCCGCCGCCGTGGCCGTGGCCGTGGCCCCCGCCGCCGCCCACGCCGCTATGGTAGTAGCTGCTGCCCGTGTCGTGCACGCCGTTGGTCAAGATGTGGTTCTTGCCGTCCTTGACCGACTGCGCCGACAGCAGCTGGTTGAGCTGGTGGCGCCGCGGACTCTCGTTGGCCCACTGCTGCACCGTCTTGAACATGTCGCGCTGCACCTCGACGCGCTCGTCGCGGATGGCCGGGTGGTGGAAGGCCCGGAGCACGTCGTTGCAGAGCTCCTCCACCGGCACCTGCGGGTGGTCCCACGCATAGAGAACGCGTCTGCTGGCGTCAGTAAAACCCCGTAAAAAAAAAAAAAAAAAAAAAAAAAAACGGGTTTAAAAAATCTCTTCTCTGGCCACTTACGGAACAACATATTGAAGAATGGTGGAGGCGACTCGGCCGGCGCAGGAGTTGAGCACGTTGGTAAAGTGGTCTTTCGACAGCATCGAGTGCGTCGGGTTCGTGCAGTGGGGGTCCTTCCACGGGCCCAGCTGCGCGTGGGCGCTGGCGTTGATGACGCCCGACGAGCCGTCCTTGAGCGCCTTGTTGACCTGCGTGATGATGGGCCGCACAAACGGCGCCAGCAGGCCCAGCACAAACGCCATCAGCGTCTCGCTGATGTGCTCGATCAGCTTCTCCAGCCCCGGGATCTTGGCAATCGTCTTGTTGATCGACTTGACAATCCTGTCGCGGAACTCCAGGATCGGGTAGATCTTGCGCGCCGTCTCCACCGGGTCAAAGTCGGCGCTCATGCCCGGCACAATGTTGACGTTGCTGCCGCCGGCCCGCGCCGCGTTGTCCTGCTCCTGCTGTGCCGCCATGGCCCTCAGCTTGTTGGCCTCGGCGGCCAGTCCGGTGCCGATGCTCGGCAGCTGCGAAATCAGCGACACGAAATCGCTGCCGCTGCCGCTGCCGCTGCCGCTGCCGCCCGAGGACGGGCCAAACAAGCCGCGGCTGCCGTCGCCGCCGAACCCACGGTTGAGCTGCTCGGCGTTCTTCATGGCCAGCTCCACCTCGTCGACCTCGGACTGGGTAAAGTGGTCGTTGGCCTCGCCCAGCACCGAGTGCAGGAAATCGACGCCGCCAAAGGTGCCGGTGACCAGCGGGTAGACGCGCCGGCCGCGCAGGTTGATGAGCGACTCGCTGCCGCAGTGGGCAAAGACGTCGGTGTAGCCCATCTCGCGCAGCGCCAGCTCGCAGTAGTTGCTGTGGGCGCTAAAGTCCTCCATGCAGTGCAGCGCCTGGCCCAGGCAGCGCAGCGCCTCGCACAGATCGGCCTCGCGGCCCGACTTGCCATGCTCGCCGTGCATGTACAGCCGGCCAAAGTGGATGCTGCGGCCCAGGCTGAAGCGCAGATAGCCCGTGCTGGTGGCCCAGCCGCCCGCCTCGTTGCCAATGTAGTTCTTCATGCCCGTGGCCGGGTCGACCTCCAGCTCGCGCGCATCCACCGGGCCCCGCAGCCGCGGATCCAGCTTGCGCGCATCCGCCCCGTCCGCATACCCCATCGGGTTGTCAATGTGCTCCTCCGGCCGGTACACCCCCAGCCGCTCCTCCGTCACCTCAAACTCCTCCGTCGCATAGCCAAAGGCCAGAAACGACAGCACCCACACCAGGATCCGGATCGTCGCCGCGTTCACCCCCTTCAGGCTGCCCACATCCACCGCCTGCGAGTAGTCCCGCAGCCAGTTGCCAAAGTACACCCGCTGCACCATCAGCGTCGTCCATTTCTTGCCGCGCAGAAACGTCAGCGTCTTGAGCATGTCCTCAATGTCTGCAAAAATCAGCCGGCTGCCAAAGAAGAAGCACGATGCACGACACGGGAAGCTGGAAGCAAAAAACAAGACTGCAAGCAAGAACACAAGAAACCAGACTGGAAGAAAGAACACAAGAAACCAGACTGGAAGCAAGAACACAACCCAACCCAACGAAAAGCAAGCAAGCACACATACCTCCATGCCTCCAGTTCACGCCCTCGACTTGCGCGATCGACGGAATGTTGCCAGCCCCAAAGGCCGCTGCCTTGCCGGGCATGACCGCCAGCAAAACAACAAACACCAGGAGCAAAGAGCCCCATCCGGGCCTGAAATGCGCCATGACGGACGCCCTGAGTGATTTGAACAAGCCGAGTTTTTTGGGGGGGGTAACACCGAGGTAAAACAGTGCACACCGCACACACACAGCAGCGGGAAAATCGCGAGTGAGAAGGAACAGATGCACAAACGCAAAAATGCAGAAAGAGAGCCAAGAACGGGGCTGCGTATCTGCTTTTCCCGCTTTTATGCTTTTATGCTTTTTTTTGTGGTTGTTGTTCTTGTCATCTGCAGGTACTCGTCTTTTCAGACAAATAGAAAACGGCGGCCTCCCGCGAGTAGCGTGCGGCTGGGGTTGGAAAAGGAAGGCAGGAGGGGTAGGTCTGCTTTGTGCGAGGCGGACTTTTTTACGTGCCTTCCACCGAGTAATATTATCGTACAGTAGCTTTTGTGGCTGCCAAGACGAACTCCAAGGCCAAGCGGCATTAGAATTTGCTTGGGTTCGTGACGGCCTCTTTCAGGGCAGCTTGAGTTGCTTGGCGTCGTGACTTCCTCTTTCAAGGCAGCTTGAGATGCCTGGCGTCGTGACTGCATCCCTTCAAGGCAGCTTTGAGTTGTTGCCTGGCGTCATGACTGTCGCGTATTACGGTTCTTCTCGTAGAGATGCTTTTTCGTTTTCCATTACATTGCCATACGGCGTAGAAGCTGCGACGGTGAAACATCTCTTTCCTTTACGCAGAATTTCCATGCGATCAAGAGATGCATTGTACACAAAAAGAGAGAAGAGCAAAAGGCTGCTGGGTTTACTATTTTTACTACATGTACCGAGTATGATACACAGTATGAGTTTTGTTCCAACACTCGTGCAGTGATTTTTGGTAATATTCCATACCCATGATATTTTCTTCACCTGGACAAAAAAAAAAAAAAAAAGATGAATAAGCGAGTCACTGGGCAAAGTGGCAACAGTGCACTCTGGCACCACCCACAGGGTCCTGTCGCGCCACTTGCAGCCAGTAACACCACTTTCTCGGCTTTCCGCAGCTTCCGTGGTGTTGCGCGTTCAGTGGCTCCATTGCTTTAATACGTCGTACTCGTTTTCTACGTGCAGGATTGTATTAACGAGTCCCCCTTTTTCTCTGGTCGACTGCAAATCTTCACAGAAACAAAAACCAAGAAAAAGGCCCGTTTGCTTTTTATTTCTTTCTCTTTCTACTTTCTCTCCCTCGTCGCCACGTTTTCACGTCTTTTTTTCGCTCCTTTTCTTTCGCTCCTTTTTCCATCTCTTGTGTTTGTCAATTTGTCAATTCCCCGGGATTGTGTTTGTTGTGTTTCTGTCGCCAGCTCCCACAAAACGGTTTTGTCTCATCGGTTCGCCACCCCCCTCCCCCCTTTTGCATCATTCTGTCTTGCCTCGAAGCGCGCACCCGCTCAGCCATGCCGTCTCGGACCCTGCCCACCATCTCGAGCGCCGAGCTCGAGTTGCACAAGTCGACCAAATCGTGCTACGTCACCATTGGCGACAATGTCTACGATGTCACCGACTTTCTCGACGCCCACCCGGGCGGTGCCGACCTGATCCTCGAGTATGCCGGCCGGGACATTGGCGACATTCTCAAGGACGAAGTGTCTCACGCCCACTCAGAAGCGGCCTACGAGGTCCTGGACGAGTCGCTGGTCGGCTTGCTGGCGTCCGGCAGCACCAAGTCGGCCGCCCCGGCCAACGGCAAGGCGGCCAACGGCAAGGCGCCATCGTCGTCGCTGTCGAACGGCACGGCCTCCGGCGTGGACGCCGGAAAGGCAAACAGCGACGGCAGCAACGGCGAGGCGTCGGTCGTGCATCCCCGGACCGGCATGTCGTGCGAGGAGGACTTGAGCAAGGAGACGGATGCCGTCAACGACTACAAAAAGCACAAGTTCCTCGACCTGAACCGGCCGCTGCTGATGCAGGTCTGGACCGGCGGCTTCAGCAAGGAGTTCTACCTCGACCAGGTGCATCGCCCGCGCCACTACAAGGGCGGCCAGTCTGCGCCGTTGTTTGGCAACTTCTTGGAGCCCCTGTCCTTGACGCCGTGGTGGGTCGTTCCGCTGATCTGGCTGCCCTGCATCGCCTACGGCATCTACCTGGCCAATGCCGGCTTCGCCAGCAATCTGCACCAGGCGCCCTTCCTCGTCTTCGGCTTTCTCATTTGGACGCTGGTTGAATACGTTCTGCATCGCTTCCTGTTTCATTTGGATTAGTGAGTGCCCAGACAGCCGCTTGCCTTTTTTTTGTTTTGTTTTTGTTTTTGTTTTATGCGGCCCTGTATGCCCTCTGCTAACCAGCCAGCTATCTTCCCGACAACCGCGTTGGCATCACGCTGCACTTCCTCCTGCATGGCGTCCACCACTACTTGCCCATGGACAAGTATCGCCTGGTGATGCCGCCTACGCTGTTTGTCGTCCTGGCCACGCCCTTTTGGAAGCTGGCCCATTTTCTCTTCGCCTACGACTGGAACGTGGCCACGTCCATTTTCTGCGGCGGCATCTTCGGCTACGTCTGCTACGACCTCACCCACTACTTCCTCCACCACCAGAACCTGCCGCTGTGGTACAAGGATCTGAAGAAATACCACCTGGCACACCACTTCCTCGACTACGAGCTCGGCTTCGGCGTCACCAGCCGCTTCTGGGACCGCGTCTTTGGCACCGAGCTGAAGACTACTTCGCCGGTTGTCAAGGCCAAGTGACCGTGGCCGGGCCGTCTTTCTTTCTCTTTTCTTATTTCGCTGTACTAATTTTTTTTCTTCTTTTTTTTCCCATTCTCGCTTTCGCTTTCATTTTTCACTTTTAATTTCTTTTGTAAAAAGTACTCCGGCCTTATTTCCAGCCAAAAATATTTGCAACCTTACCTTTAATCTGGGTGTCATGTCTGTCTTTTGACGAGGAGTTTTGGGGAGATGAGAACTAGCCAGATTTTGGCTGGTGAAATAGGGGCGATGCTGCAGATCTCATGAAACGGCTACTGCTCCTTCTAATAATGGATATAGAATACTAATACCTCTCAATGCTTTCTCTCCGTTGTGTCTGAGTTGATTTAACAAAGCGAACCTGCTTATGCGCAGGGCGCGCTTCAACTGGAAACTGACCATTTCGATTATTGAGAGCACTATATTTTAGGGACGACATACCTCTGTACAAGTATCCATATGTAATAATGCATTTCGTGTACGGAGTACTCGTACTTAAAAACAACAGATCACGTGCAAATTATCAACTAGCTCGGCGGAACTGCCGCTTTCGTCACCACCCTATTTTCTCCCTCCTTAGCAGTTCTTTTTTTTCCTTTTCTCCTCTCCCAACCCTGTCTAGTTTCTTTTTAAATTCCCCTCGCCTCAGTCAAAGTCTGTTCTCTCTTCTCCTGTTTTGTTTCTTTCTAGGCTTATTTCCATCGCTCGTAACTCTGGCCATCTTTTGCTGGCAGCGATACTGTCCCGAGACAGACTTTACAGTTTTTTCTTTACCTTCCTCCCCCCCTTTTTTTGTTCTTTCGGATCCACGAGGTTAACAGCCGGGAACATGTCTAGTATAGACGTGGAGGCGCTTCTGGACGCCGCGGCAAACGGCGATGCCAAAGACACGCGGGCGTCGTCGGGTGGGAAACAGTTGAATGGCAACGGCCACGTGTCCTCTGCAAACGGCGACGAAAACGGCAAACACGCAAACGGCGGTGGTCGGAGCAGCCGCGACAGCCGCAGCCGCAGCCGCAGCCGAAGCCGTAGCCGGAACCGTAGCCGCAGCCGCAGCCGGTCGCGCGACCGGGACTGGCCTCGCGACCGCGAGAGAGACCGTGGCGACCGGGGCGACCGGGTTCGCGACCGTGATCGGGACCGGGACCGGGATCGTCGGCGCCGCGACTACCGCAGTCTGAGTCCGCGCGGCGATGCGGGCGACCGCACTCCACGCAGCGACGCAGGAAGCCACAAGAGCGGCAGCCGACGCAGGAGCCGGAGCCGCGATGCCTTTCGCTCGGGTGGTGGTGGCGGCGGCGGCCGGCGGTCACGTCGACGCAATCGCCGGGGGCGTGGCGGCGGCGGCGGCGGTGGCGGTGGCGGCGGCGCCGGCGATGGCACGGGATCACGGTCTCGCTCACGGTCTCCGAACCGCTACTACCGGCCGCGCGACTCTCGCCGGGACCGCGACGACGACCGGCGGCGCCGCGACGACCGGTACAGCGGGCGCGAAGGCCGAGATGGCCGCGGCCACAGTCCGGGCTCGCGCAGCGGCTCTCTGCCGCCGCTGACCGAAGAGGAGCGCGATCGTCGAACTGTGTTTGTGCAGCAGCTGGCCGCTCGGCTGCGCACGCGCGAGCTCAAGGAGTTTTTCGAAAAGGCCGGCCCCGTGGCCGAGGCGCAGATCGTCAAAGACCGCGTGAGCAACCGCTCCAAGGGGTATGTTCTCTCTCTCTCTCTCTCTCTCTCTCTCTCCATTCAATGTACTGACAAATCCAGAGTGGGATACGTTGAGTTCAAGGCCGAAGAGTCGGTCAAAGCCGCACTACAGCTTACAGGCCAAAAACTGCTAGGTATTCCTGTGATTGTTCAGTTGACGGAGGCTGAGAAGAACCGGCTTGTTCGCAGCGCGCCCACCGATTCCGCGACCGGCGCGAGTGCGGCTCCCAGCAACGGACCGTCCACGGGCGTGCCCTTCCATCGGCTCTATGTCGGTAACATCCACTTTAGCATCACCGAGTCCGACCTGCGCAATGTCTTTGAGCCTTTTGGCGAACTCGAATTCGTTCAGCTGCAAAAGGACGAGACTGGACGCAGCCGCGGATATGGATTTGTTCAGTAAGACTTCCTGCCACTTTTATTCGCTCGCTTTTCTTGTTTTCTTGTTTTCTTGTTTTCTTGTTTTCTTGTTTTCTTGTTCATTTTGTGTGTTTTTGACTGACCCTCTAGATTTCGAGACTGTAACCAAGCCCGCGAGGCATTGGAAAAGATGAACGGCTTTGACCTGGCCGGGCGTCCCATCCGAGTGGGCCTTGGAAACGATAAGTTCACCCCCGAGTCAACGGCTCATCTGATGCAGCGCTTCCAAGGCCGAGACCAGCAGCACTACTTGGCCGGCCGTGGCGGCGGCGACGGCGGACGCAGCACGTTTGACCGCGCCAGTGGCCGCGATAACGATAAAGGTAGTGGTGCCGGTGCTTTGGATGATACTGACGTGGCCGGCGTCAATTTCAATGTGTATAGTCGGGACGCCCTCATGAAAAAACTTGCTAGGACCGATGATCTGTCTTCCGTCACGTCCGGCGGGCCCGTCATCAACGGCAGCAGTGGCGGCGCCGGCGCCGGCGGCAGCCACGCGACATCGACGCTCAACGGTGCCGGTGCACCCGCAGCTCAGAATGGCCAGTCGACGATGCTGAAGCCGCGAATGGACGCCAAGCCTCCGCTTCCCGTCAGCGTCAACGTGGCCAGCCGATGCGTTGTGCTGCACAACATGTTCGACCCGGCCGAGGAAGAAGGCGAAGACTGGATAAAGGAGCTGGAAGACGACGTGCGCGAAGAGGCCGAGAACAAGTACGGCCACGTCGTGCACGTGGCCCTCGATCCCAACTCCAACGGCGACATCTACCTCAAGTTCGACAAGGTACAGGGTGGCGAGAACGCCATCAAGGGCCTCAACGGACGCTACTTTGGCGGCCGCATGATCACCGCGGCTCCCGTCGTGGATGCCGTCTATAGCAGTCTGTTTTCTCGCAGCAAGGCGATCTGAATAAAAAAAAAAGGAAAAAACAGAAAGACTAATTTTGTGTGGTGTCCTTTTTTCACGTCCGCTTTCCTGCCTGACATGGGTACGTTTTACCACAAGCCAATACAAACAACAAACAACTTTCCTGCCTGGCACTTGCTAACACGTCTTTCTGTAGCTTGGCACCTTGGACTTCTTTTTCTCCCTTGCCCTCTTTATTTCTAGGAAATCGCTGCAAGGACGTTGCCATCTCCCGATCACTTTTCGATCCTTGATCTGTCCTTGATCGGTCACTTGACTGGGATCACGACCTGAAACCCGATTTCACATTCCTTCTTCTTTCCAAATGGGCACTTTATGGCGTTGTCGGCATAGAGACTAATGATCTCTGCAACAGAAAAGTCGTTGTGAAAAACACCTCCCCCTCAAAAAAGCAAGAAAACCCGGCCAGAGAATGAGCAAGGTTTTTCTCCTCAGCCTCACGTCCCGTCAGCAACCCATGAAAGGTTTTTTTTCCAATGCTTTTTCTGTCTCTTCACCCCACAATGCACTTGTGTTGTCTTGATGTTTTCTTTTCTTCTGTCTAGAATCGAGTTTCTAGCTTTGGTGTCTTCAAGCCGCTCTGTACGGCAGCAGAGACGGACTGTTCCCTCTCTCGCCTCTGTCGCTTTATTCCCTCGTCACGGCGCATCGGTCTTCTGCGGCATCTTTCGTTTCGGTAGCTTGCCGGTCTTGTGCAGATTTTGTTCGACACTTTTATTTTCTCAAAACTGTCTAATTTCGGTATTTTGCTCGGTAACTGCGATGCCCCGTTCTTTGTTGCTCTCACGATATTTCGACAGGTCCAGACTTTTCTTCTTTCTCATCTAGGACTATCTCTCGCGTGCCTTGACTTCCGTCCCCGGCATCTTCTACGTCGTCTCGGATGGCTCACTGGTGGCTCGGCAAATGCCACTACTGGGATGCCAGCTAAATCGAAACCCTGCATTTATTCTTGAGAAGGATGCTTCTCTTGCTTATCATATTGTCTCCAGATCTGCTCTGCTATCTCAGACCGCGACTTGCTGTTGCTTGTTGTCGTCAGACCCCTCTCGCCTCCTCGCCCTGCTTCCTGCTCCGTTCCAGTGTTGTTTTTAGACGCTTAGCGAACCGGTCTCGGGCATGCGAGGGGTTTCCGAGACGGCTCTTCCCCTGCCCTTTCGTTATCTGCTTTGTGGGGTTTTTTTTGCCCTGCCTTTTGATGCTCGCTTTCTTGGAGTTTTTTTTCTCGAGAGCTTTTGTCAGTGCGTTTCCTGCTAGAAATAATTTAAACGGAATAATTTAAACAGTTCACGCTGTGATTTTCTTGTTTTTTGATGCTTGCTGGTTTTCCTTTTCGTGATACAACAAAAAACAAACAAACAAAAGGTAAAAGCAAAAGCAAAACAAAATCAAAAATCAAAACAAAAATCAGACAATATTGAATATATGAAAAAGCAAAACAACATACAGACGGCTTGATCCATTCTTCCGAACAGATGCCGGTGCTATCCATGTAGTTATGATTCCGTTACTGCTATCAAACTGAGCATTGTTGTTGATCAGGTTTGTTGCTGTTATGTAATCGCCCCTGGACACGCAAAAAAAGGGGGCTGGGGGAGAATCACGCCCAACCCTGATCAGGTGCAGTAAAAAATACACTCGGCAAGAGCAATGCGGACACATCACCACCCAGCACCCAGTGCTCTTTCCTTTCTTGGAAAAATGACTGGCGAGATTTGACTTATTCACTTTGCTTTGTTATTTTTTGTAC
This sequence comes from Raffaelea deltoideospora, assembly GCA_019925385.1. NCBI lineage: Eukaryota > Fungi > Ascomycota > Sordariomycetes > Ophiostomatales > Ophiostomataceae > Raffaelea > Raffaelea deltoideospora. The sequence goes on along the minus strand of JADHKP010000034.1, from coordinate 219,891 downwards.
CTTTCTTTGTTTTTTTATTGTTATGTTGCGCTTGCTGGATTTCTCTCGCTGCTCTGCATGGCTTTAATAACCTTTGTCACTGAACAGCATGCATTATATTTAAAATGGGCTTTGCCTTTCAACTTTGTTTCAGACTCATAGCTCTCTCTTTATACTTTTGGAGATGACCGTTTGTGACTTTCCCACCTTTCGCCGGTTCCTCGCACGTTTCTTTTTCTTTATGTATGTCTCCCGTCTTCTTCCGTCTTGTTAAAATCAGTCAACTGCAGGGAAAACCTTCTTCTGATGAAATCTATCGAGTTTTGCAGCTCTGAATTCGGACAAAAAGACGCTAGCGAACGAGAATGTAGCAAACAATTTCTGCTTTACTTTTTGGATGATATATCTCGTACGGGAGAGAGAGGTAGATCTTGCTATCAGTCGGCTCCCCAAAGTAAACCTCGTTTCATCGGATTCTCTTTCATAGTATTTTTTTTGTTTTTGTGTTATCAGTAGTCTCGATCTGTACAACTCTGTCTCTCTGTCTTTTTTTAATTTCCGGCTTCTTCGTATTTTTTTTTTTTTTTTGATTATTGTGTTTTATGTGCTCAGGTGAACGCAGTCAGTGACGTGGAATTTACGAAGTCCTATCCCGCCACTTCCTTTTTTTTCATAGTTACGCGTTTGTTTGCAGTGACTTCAGACAATGTACAGACGATCTCCGGTACCTTTTCTTTTCTGCTCTGTGTTTATTGATGCACTCTCACATCTAGGTCTGGGTCTATGAGAATCGACGGGGGAAAAAAAAAAGCCCAACACCATCCATGATTATAGTCTACAATAATATAGAGTTTATCTACTGGAAGTTGCAAAAAGAAAAACAAAAAAAACAACAACAACAACAATCGTGAACAAGTGAGGCAGCAGATTGGTTCTGATTTTTTGTTTTTTTCTGTTCCAGCGTCCTCGGTGTGCAGGCCACGGTGACTGTTTGATTTTGAGAGATCACCTGTACTGTTGTCTCGGTCTGGACAGGTAGAGATCAAGCTCACCGACTTTTCCTGAGCGTCCACAGATACCTGGGCGTCTGCTGATATAGTATACTTGTAGAAAAGTATCGTGACTCCTCTGATGAGCGTCTTGGATATTCTTGTTGGCGGAGCAGCCATCACGAACTCGTTCTAGGTCTGTCTCAAATAGGATCATGAGTTGTTAATTTCGCCCAGCAGACCATTCAGGACCCATCAATGAGTTGGACTGACCTCATCTGTTGTTGTTTCTGGTTCCTTCTGTGAGCCCTTTTGGCTTTGTGTTACACGCACAGAAGTCTTTTGATTATTTTTATTTCGAATCAAGTTTTCTGTGAATATATATTCCCTGCCTCTTGTATTCTCCTCCCCTTCCAATTTTTTTCCCTCCTTCTCTCTTTCTCCAAACTCTCTCTTATTTTCTTTTTCATCACCAACGTCTTCCATTTCCTCCAACAACACTTTGTCAAATTCAAAAGCTTCACCGTCTTTCTTTATATGATTTTATTGGAAAGCAGATTTTTTCCTATCTAGTCGATCGTGCTTGATTTTCAAATATCTGCAACTGCTCCATCTGTTTTTTCTATTTAAACCAGGTAGGCAGCACACTCTGCACCGAAGAGCTTGATACGGTATCATCAATATCGGAAGAAGAACTTGGCTGATATCTCTGTCCCAGAAATTTCCTCTTTTTTTATAGTCACTTGATGCATCATGACTATCGTTGCGTCCAACGTTGCGTCCAACGTTGCGTCCAACGCTGCCTCTAACGCTGCTTCTAACGCTGCGCCCAACGCTGCGCCTAAAGAGACAGAGGCGGGTACGTATATCACAGATACCACTGTTGTGATTCTTGCTTTCTTTTTTGTGTCTTGTGCCTTTCGCTTTGCTGTCCTCCCGCCGAGTCTTCATTTTTTTTCCCTTTTTACTTCTGCTTTGCTTCAACATCTTCAGTCGTTTTCACCTTTTGTTTTTCTCATCTCTACTCTTCTTCGTATTTTTTGGCTTTTATTCATTGGTTTTTTTTCTATATTTTCTTGTTTCCATCTCTATTTTACCTTGCATCCTCTATTACTAGTCCAAAGGCTTTTTTATATCTTACGACTATATTTTTGTTTTTCATCTGATTTGTTTATTTCTCTATTTTTCATCTTTGCTTTTTCCATCCTCGCTTTCCTCCATCTTTGCTTTCTTTCATCCTTGCTTTCTTCCATCCATGCTTTTTTCCATCTTTTGTTTCATTTTCTTTCTGTTCCACCTCACATTGTGTATTCTTTTGATCTAAACAAGTCCATCTCTGGCATGGACGGGTCGGATGATATTTGGATGCCATCTCATAATCTTTCCTTTATACTCCATCTGATGTTTTCTTTGCAGCGGCCGTTTATCATATGAGATTTTTTTTTTTTTTTTTTGCTATTCGCTGCTCACTGCTCACAATGACATAAACTAGGAGCCAAAACGGGACCGAAGGCAAAGTCCCCAAACACTTCGGAGAGCGACTCTGATGGCAGCAACAAGCTGTCGGCTGGGAGCTTGACTTCCCTTCCCACCGTGACTAGCAGCACGTCGAACAAGACTCCCCCTGTTCAGCAGGGCAGCAAGGACAAGAATGCGGACGACACTGCCCTCGTCCCATTTGATCCCTCCACTCTCACCAAAGAGCAGCTTGTGGCCATTGCTGAGGCGGCCAAGCTCCGGGTCAGTGCTATTTTTTTGTTTTTTTTTTGTTTTTTTTTTTTTTTTTTTTTTGCACTTGTGTTTGCCCTTGTTTCATGTTCATGTTTATGTTTTTGTCTTTGACACTGTTCATTTTGCGCTTTGAGACATATCCAGCCCTTCTTCTGCGGCAACTGAGATCCTGTTCTTTGCACTACGCACAAGAAATACAAACAAAGCTGACAGCATCTTTGATTTCCCAGGAGATTCGCAAGGTATGCCAGCACGCACAGACTCGCATCATGTGCCTGCAATTGGAGACGGGTGCTGAGGTCGTGCTGGATATCGACACCCGTGAGAAGTGGTTCAATGATTTACGCGCCGTTGCACAATATTTCGTCACAGCACTGCAAGCCTTCACCAAGATTGAAAGCGAAATGAGCAAGGATCGGACAGACTTGCGGCAAAGACTGGCCGTTGCCATGAACGAACGGGACATTAAAATCTTTGAGTGCAACACCGCCAGCCAGGAGATTTTGCTTTTGCGTCGAAAGATTGATTTGCTCTCGCAAAGGATCCAGATCTTGGAGGCGGGCAAAGCTTTGGAGGCAAGCAAGTCTCTTCCCCTGATCCGCATTACCCCGGCAAATGAAGGGTCGATGCTTGGGCCCAGCGAGGTAAAAAGTTGTTTGTCTTTTTTTTTTTTTTTTTTTTTTTTGTCCTGCTCATAGCCAAGACTCATCCCCATCCACATTTGCACAAGCTGACACCCCGCCGCTTGATATAGCCCCTGAATCCGCCTCTGAAGGCAATTACTGCTCCTCCTGCTCGGCGAGGCTGGATCTACTCCACTGAGAGCCATGGCGATTTCGCAGACGATAACTCAGACGACATTCTTAAGAGCTTGCCTACCAAGGTGGAGGACATGCCGCCGACGCCCAAAACCAAGGGCCGCGAGCTTCCGTATTTTGTCAAGCAATACAGCTTTGGTCCTCGGGGTGAGACGAATTCCAGCAGCGCCGCTGTCAAAAGTGCCTTTTCTTTTCTCAACGCCACTTTTCCCAAGACGGGGCAGTCGCGGTTCTTTGGAGAAAATTCGATTATGAAACCCAACACCGCCGCGGCCAGTGCGAGCGGCACCGACAAGAATGAGAATGCGATCAAGGGCGGCGGCGCGAGCCTGACGCCAACCTTTCTTTCTCCTTGGCGGGTCCCCGTCAACCCGCCGCCCAGCCCGGCCCTTGTGAGCAAGGCATCGGCGCAGCTGCCCAAGCCGATTGGATTCCGCGAACGCAGCCCTGCTGGCTCTTCCGTCTCGCTGGGATCGGGCCTCTCGGCTTCTGTGGCCAAGGTTGAGAAGCCGCAGCTCGCAACGGCTGCGACGGCTGCGACGGCTGTGACGGCTGCAACGGCTGCAACGTATGCAACGTATGCAACGGCTGCAACGGCTGCAACGGCTGCAACGTATGCAATGGCTGCAACGGCTGCGACGACTGCAACAGCTGCGACGGCCGCGACGACCGTGACGGCCGCGCCGACGGTGACGTTCGCGCCGACGGTGACGTTCGCGCCGACGGTGACGTTCGCGCCGACAGCGGCATACAAGCCTGTCGAAAAGAGGGCTCCGCTGGTGCTTCCTCTTCGCGAAAAGACCCGGGCTGCCCTGGCTCTGATGAAGCAAACTCAAAAGGCCATTCCGGCCATCGCCTCTGAGAAGCTCGTCCCATCGGCCAACCGCGAGCTCGCCCGTCTTTTGGATCCCAAGCAGACGCTCGGAGAGTTCGCTCCTGGAGTGCCTATTATCAGCACGCCCGACGGCGACCGGGTCACCGAGATCTTTGAGCTCTTCAACACCATCAGGAACTGGGTCAGCCGCTACTGCGGACGCCCCGACACGCAGGGCTCCAGCCACATCAGCAAGAACCATCCGCAGCTCTGGGAATATGCCTGCGCCGCAACCTACCCCGGCAACCGCCCGAATGCTTCGAGCCACGCGGTCTTCATGCTAGGCAATCGAAAGTTCCGCATCTATTTCGTGTCGCGCCTGGTCATCCAGTTTGTCGTCGAGAAGATGTGGAGTCCCCAGGCTTGGGAGGGGCTCGACCGCGACCTGGACAAGATTCTCGCTGAAGTGCGAGAGCGGCTCGACCCGCAAACCAACGGTAAGCACATTTTTGCTCTCCTGCTCTCCTGCTCTCCTGCTCTCCTGCTCTCTTTCGCTGCCTCTGTGCTTCCGCTCCGTCTCCTTCTCCGATCCCAAAAGCTGACGTGTTGTCGTTTCCACCCCGCAGACACCATTCTCCCGTCGTCGGAGCGTCACCAGCTCGTGGAGAAGCGGGCCTGTGCCATCTACGCGTTCATTAGCAACCCCAAGTGGCCCCGAATTCGCTCACAGAAACTCAACCAGACCACGGCCCGATTCAAGGACATTGTCGGCCCGCTGATGAACTCCGAGGGCCTCGACCGCCAGGGTGCTCTGCACGAACTGAGCGAGATCTGCGAGTCTGGTCTCCGCCTCTCGGCTGTGCTCAACGTTAGCAAGCTCTCATTCCAGTACGTCTTCAACGACTGCGGGATCAAGTTCAGCGAGCAGACTCACAGAGCCCTCAATACAACAATGCATTCGCGGGACCTGCAGGCCCACCACTGGCGCCTGATGTTGGCCGTGACGCCCGGTATCACGTACCGCAATGACGGCGGCAACTGCATCGATCCCCGTTTCCTGGCCAAGTCCAATGTCCTTCTGATGCAGTGATGTGGTCTGCCTTCACTCGTGCTCTTGGCAGCCACAACGATCAAGATCTGCATCAAGAGCGATCAATGGACGCCGGCTTCTTCTTTCTTTTTTTTCGTGCTCGTTTGCGACTTTTTCTTTTTTTCTTTTTCTTTTTCTGTTTGAGTGGGTTTCTCGCAATGATCTGACTGACATCTTTCGTTTTTATTCTCGTGCTTGAATTTGTTTTTTCTTCCTTTCTATATCAGTCACGCTTGACCATTTCTTTTTCTCGGCACATATGCCTGTCACTCTTTTCCATCTTGCACTATTTGTTTTTCTGCTTTCTCAAGTTTTTGCATTGTTGCTTGTATCTGCATCTGTTTGCTCCCGCCATCGGAGACTGGATTTGACCGCCGGCAACGCGACGATGATGGGCAACAATGTGCTCCCTGTGATCTTTTCGTTACTGTTTCTGCAAGCCCGACTTTCTCTTGTTTTCTGTTCTTGCCAATATTTCTCTTCTTTCTATACTTTTCCCTTTGTCTACCGGTAGGTTGTCTGTCTTTCATGTCATTTGTTGGCTGCTGATCTTTCATGCCAGGAAATCATTCCCTGCCGCCCATATTACTGCAGCAGACATGTCGGTTGCTTAGTTGATGATGTCAATGTCTTTGCTTTTTTTTCTTTGCTTTTTTCTCTTTGCTTTTTTCTCTTTGCTTTTTTCTCTTTGCTTTTTTCTTCTCTTTACTTTTCCTTCTCTCTTCTGCTTTTCTTTCATCTGTCGCGTTCATGCACTTTGATCTGCTTTCACTTCTGCTACTTTTCCCTCGAGCACATCTTGCCACAGCAGCAAGGCAAACCGAAAACAACAAAAAAAAAAAAAAAAATCGAAAAATCGAAAACACACAAAAAAAAGGACTAACGACTAATGACAACGACGAAAGTTCACCACTGGGCTGGTCAGCAAGACTAGCAAAAAAACATTAACGGTGTGGTGGATGACGGATACGGCGGACATGATTTTAAAAAGGGTAATGGCAGGGAGGAGGCATGCTGCATGAAGCAGCGATAGGACATAGTCGGGGGGGAGTGCGAATGGTCCTGTGATGATGGGAAATGACGGGAGATGGGAGGCAGTGAGTCCTTCGACTTCAAGGACTGCGTCTTTGGCGGGCTCGGCCCGCGCAGACAAAACTCCCGACTTCTATGTTATATCTGTGTTGTTGTTTTTCTTTTTTTTTTTTTCACCAAGATTGCTTGATAGCCTGGGGAGCCGATATTATCCACATCGCCCAGAGAAGCAAATGGTTCGAGGTTTTATGGCGACCGCCAGCGCACAGTTTTTTACTGGGACGGTCTGCCTCAGGAGAGAAGGAGAGTATGAGATAAATTTTGGGAAACAAGGATGGGGAAAAAACCCCCCGATATGGCTCACAGATTGACATTCCCTCCCCCAAGAGCCCAGATAGTTATAGTTAAAGTTACACCAAGATAGTTTGAGATACAAAATTCAAATTGTGTCTCTCACTATATTTCTCTGCTGATTTACAGACGTAACCGTGACACGAGAACGGGCGACTTGCCCAAAGACAACGAACAGCGTAAACGAAGACAAACAGCGCGATGGCAAACAACCAGAAAACGAGGCAGAGCAATGGCAAACAACCAGCAAACGAGCCATGAACAGCTCGGCAGTCTGGAGTAAACGAGCAAGAGCAAATACGCAGTGAACAAGAGCAAACCAAAACCATCAATAAAGCCATTCGCATGCGATCAATGTGCTGAAAGCAATCAGCCAATTTGTTTAAAGACTCTCAATGGGGGCGTCCCGGGATCTATTGGCAAATGAAAGCAAATGAAGCAATCTAAAAACAGAGATGAGCGAAAAAAATAAAACTTCATAAAAGCAGCGAGGAGCAGAAGACAGCACAGATACAAATGCAATGCCTCTGAAGAAATCAATCCAAGGATGAGAAGGCGAGAAAGAATTCAGAAAGAATGCCTGCCAATGCAAGGGAGGGTATCAATTGTTAAGTGGAGCAAAATGAGAAAGTAGAAGACAAAAAAAAACAAAAAAAAAACCAAAAAAAACCACCAGCCCATGGACAGCAAGAAAGACAGACAAAAAAAAGGTAGAAAAACAAAGGACAAAAGACGGAAACAAAAGACAAAAAAGGGACGGAAAATCTGGCAAGATCTCATGGGACGGCCAGGTGGCTGCTGCGGGCATTGTTGGCCGGTCTCCTGACACCAGCAGTAGCGACAGCGGCACGCGATAGCTGGACGGAGCCGGTGGGCATGCGATCCAGGCGCCTGACGACGGCGCCCAGGACGGCCTTGAGAATGCCGTCGGCGGTAAGGGCAATATGGGGCCGCTGGGAAGGACCGGCGGCAGGAAAGTGGGCGTCCCAGGTGACGGTGTCGACAATGTCGCGCAGGGTGCCGCCGCGGACGTGGCGATCGAGGTTGTCGTCGAGGTCGCGCAGGGCGTCGCGGGCGCCGGGCTCGTTGCCGACCTGGAAGAACTGGATGCCGATCTGGTAAGCGGGGGCGTCGAAGCGGTCGAGCTTGCGGGCTACGTTGATGAGGACGCCCTCGAGGTCGTCGCAGGGCACGCCGTCGGTGATGACGATCATGTTGACGGGGCGGACGGAGTCGGGGGCGTCCATGAGGCGGCTGACGTCGCCGTCGACAGCAGCCAGCCGCTGCTCGAACAGCTGGAGGTAGGGGCGCAGAATAGAGTCGATGCGCATGCCTGTCGGCGTCGACCCGCGCGGCCGCACCGCCGAGAAGATGCGCTCCACCGTGGCCGCGTCCCGAACGTTATGGTAGCCGCCCGAGGCCTTTCCCGGCCGTGGCCGCGGCTGGGCCGCTGAGGCATCGACGGCCCAGGCCGCTGGCGCTGAACGGTGGTTCAGAAAGTAGACATCGAGTCCGTCGGCGTCGTGTGCCGCGCAGATGGGCGTGATGTTTGCCAGCACTGACTTCACCTCCCGCCACGACCGCCCTGCCATGCTGCCCGAGTCGTCGATCACAAAGACGGTGTCGAACGTGGACAGAAACGCATATTTGTCCTCCGTCGTCGACATTGCGTCGGCCGTCAGCCGCGACGACATCGACGCCGTCGACGGCGTTGGCGATGACGGCCGGATCTGCAGATCCGCCACGGCAGCCGCCAGCGGTGCGACGCCGGTCCCGGAAGACCCCTGCGCTGTCGGGGATGCCGACGACGTCGGCGAAGCAGCTATTGCCTCGTTATACGATGGCGGCGGCGGTTCCTGGTCTGCCGGTGTGTCAGAAAGCAAACAATCGTGGAAAAGGGGGAAGAGAAGAGAGAGAGAGAAGAGAGAGAGAGAAGAGAGAGAGAGAAGAGAGAGAGAGAAGAGAGAGAGAGAAGAGAGAGAGAGAGAGAGAAAAGAAGGGTTTGCTTACATGGTCGCCGCGTGGCCGGCGATGGATTCGTCAAGGGACTGCGGTTGGCGTGTACTGGACGCCCGCTGGGCGCCGAACGCTGTTGTTGGGACTCTGCAGCGAGCGACTGTGTGCCGGTTTCGTTGCGGTTGCTGGTGCTGCTTCCGCTGGTGCTGCTTCCGCTGGTGCTGCTTCCGCTGGTACTGCTTCCGCTGGCTGCCGTGGCTGCTGATGATGTTGATGAGCCGGCATCGCTGTCGTCTGATTTCTTGCCTAAGCGGTTTTTGATAGATCCCATGATCGACTTGCGCAGGCTGCTGCTGCTGCTGCTGCTGCCGTTGTTGTTGTTGTTGTTGTTGTCGGACATTGTGTCGAGGCTTGATGGGGAGGTGGATGAGGAGAGAGAGGAGTGGGAGGAGTGAGAGCTGAGAGAGGGGTGAGAGGAGAGAGGGGCCTGAGGAGAGCGAGAGCGAGCGGGAGAGAGAGACGGAGGTAAAAGGGGTGGCCGCTGCGAGCCAGGAGATTGTGCAGGAGGAAGCAGCGATGGAGGAAAAGGAGATTGTGGCGGCGGAAAGTGCGACTGGGGAGTGGGTGAGCGAGGAAAGAGCGAGAGCGGAGACTGCGATCGACGCCGCGGCGACGGCTGCGGCTGCGGCTGCGGCAAAGTCGAGTGCTGAGCCAGCCAGGCTGGAGAGAGCGACGACGGCTGCACCGAAGCAGCACGCGGTCTCGACGGCAACGAAGACAAGGAAGACAGCGACGATGGCCCTGTTCCGCTGAGTTGGGTCGAGTCGAGAACAACACAGAGACCGTTGGCAGTGGCGACTGTCACCGGCGCCATTTTTACTTCAACTGTGGGCGAAACGGCTTGGGTCTTTTATGTGGGAGGAAGGCGGGGTCCCGGCAGTGGCAAGTCCTGGTTGGCTGGGGCTCTCCAAGGTAAAGCAAAGGAATAATAATTAATATATAAAATATATTTGAAAATAAAATAAAATCTTGTATTGAGTCACCGGCTCTGCTCTGTGAAAAGGCTACAAACCGATGAAGTGCTTTATACGAAAAAGTCAAATGGCAAAGAGAAAGAGTGAAAAAGAAGCAATCAGTATTACGACAGCCACATCAATTGAAAAAAGAAAAAAAACGAGCGAAAACGCCTTTTATTATCCCATTGGGGGCTTTCTTCCCATCTTGCTAGACCAGGCACGCCTGGTCCAGCTGCTGTCCGCCTTGGCTCGCCAATGGCTTGCCAAGCCAAAATGCTTCAGCCTATGATTTCCCTTCTGATCGTAGCATGCCCCTGGGGGAATGGAATGGCCCGTCTCGTCAACGAAAAAGGGACAAGGGGGCGGAGACAGGCTTGGCCCAATACGATGGCGTGCAAATTGATGGGCGACAAACACGAGTCAGCACGAGACCGGTCCGGCGAGCTTGAAGCATGGCTCATCTTTTGGCGAAGCCTTGCGAGTCGGACAATGTATGAAGAAGTACTACGGCGTGCAAGGAGAAATTGGGCTCGCTTCAGGCACTCGAGCCAATGGACTTTACGAGTACATTTCACTCCAACATGTTTACTCCGCAATTGCTGCAATGATACAAAGTATTGGTCAGTCAGGATAATATCCTCTCATTCTGGGCTCGTACTCGCATTGTATAGTATCTGTGCTCAGTAATTCGCCGTGGAGAAAGCCTGCCAGGGCTTACTCGTATTGCTTGCACCGCCACCGGGCTTCATTTTGTAACTTTTTGATTCAGCTCGCGCCCCACTCCCGTGAGCGCTTACTTTTTGTTCAACACTATCTTTTGACGAGTTCATCCCATGAACAGCACACACACGAGGCCTTTGGTCTACCCCTTTTGACTGGTTCTTTTCCTCCGGTTTTATAAGAGTACTCTGTTCTGTTGGAAAGATATGAAAGTGTTCTGCCAGTCTCCTGCTCGTCTGCTGAGGCGGCGCCCTCTTGCATGGCTCGTATTTCTCTTGGGCACTAATTAAATCACTGACAGAGCCTTGACGAGTTGGGAGCGATGGACTAGCGCCTGACAGCTGTCAGTCGTTGGCCCCAAAACAAACGAACCCCCGCAGTCGAGGATGCGCCACGTCCTGGCATTATGCATATTCCTCGTACTGTTTGATTGCGCGTTTTTCTCCTCTTTGCATCATTTTCTTATTTCGGACCATTCACGATGCCAGAGGCAGGAGGGGGACTTCGCTGTAATGCCCTCTCAGAGCGGCCCTGGTTTGTCTGCCAGTTGGCTCTCGTCAGACCTTTTTAGGCAACGTGGCTGCCGATTGACGCACCCCGCTTCTCCTAAAGAGGCAGCAGCTTTCGGTGTTCAAAGAACAAAGAGGCCCAATGGCCGAGTTTGGCGTGGAAGAAAGACAAACAAGACGTCGTACGTAAAAGGCTTTTAGACGGAAGGAGCAGAGCAGCTCTTGAGGGAAATACGTGCTCGTTTGGCAGGAGCAGCATTGTTCTGCGAAAACTGCCATGTCGGAATGTCTCATGCACCAACCAAGCTTCTTTGATCAAAAACGTGGCTGTTCTGTAGCAGCATTTGCACTTCCTCATTGTCTCTCGATCTGACTGTGCAATATTTTGGCCATTCTTGCATTCATGCTTTTTTTACTTACTATATTTGATGTATCACGGACTTTTCTGATCTCTCTCTCTCTCTGTTTGTGTGTGTGTTCGAGTGTGTCTTACATCTCACTCTTCCTCACTCTGTCTCATCTCTGTACAGCTGTATCTGTCTCTTGCCGCCATGTCGTTCCCTCGCAAGTTCAGCATCAACCGTAACACTGGCGTGCCCAAGCCGCCGCGCCGGTTCTCTGTCGGCGAAGCCACGGGTGTGTGTTTGTATATCTCTGCTCCCCCTCGACCAGCCCTGCTTGGAAAGATAAGAAACTCCTGAACTTGATTTAAAAAAAAAAAAAAAAAACCCCAAAGCTCACTCCCGGTCCCAGAGGCCAGCAGCAAGATCCATCGCCAGTTCCGTGCGGCCCACGAGGGCCATCTGCCACATGCCGGCCTCGATGCCACCCGCGCCTCCACCGGCGTTGTCTGGTGCACAGAGCGCGCTGCCGAGTTTGGCTTCCTGGACCAGCCGGACGAGTGGGCCAACCTGGGCCAGGGCGCGCCCGAGGTCGACGACGAGATCGAGGGCTGCTTTCCGCGGCCACAGACGCTGAACATTGCGGTTGCCAGCCGCGAGTACGGCCCGACGGCGGGCATCAAGCCGCTGCGCGAGGCCGTGGCCCATCTCTACAACGAGCACCACCGCCAGGGCAAGGCGAGCAAGTACAGCTGGGAAAACGTGGCCATTGTGCCGGGCGGCCGCGCCGGCCTGATCCGCATTGCCGCCGTGCTGAACAACGCTTACGTCGGCTTTTTCATTCCCGACTACACAGGTGGGTGCTTCCGACCGCCCGCCAGCGGCGAAACGATGTATTCCTGGCGGAAGCTTGGAGTTGCACACTGGGAACTGGCCTGCTGACAAAACAGCGTACAACGAGATGCTGTCTCTTTTCAAAAATGTACGTTCAGATGCCCAAAGGCAGATCTGGCACTGTTTTTTTTTTTTTTTGCTTCTGCTGCTGCTTCTCCCTCTCCACCGTCTCCGGCGCTGACCTTCAGTTTGCTGCCATCCCCGTCCCGCTGAGCGAGGAGGACGGCTACCACATCCACCCCGACAAGATTGCCGAGGAGATCGCGCGCGGCACCGGCGTGATTCTGACGTCCAACCCGCGCAATCCCACCGGCCGCGTCGTCGCCAACCCGGAGCTGGCCGCCATCCAGGACATTTGCCGCGACCGCGCCACCCTGATCAGCGACGAGTTCTACTCGGGCTACAACTACACCAGCGACTGCGACGGCACCACCATCAGCGCCGCCGACAACATCCAAGACGTCGACGAGGACGACGTGCTGATCATCGACGGCCTGACCAAGCGCTTCCGCCTGCCCGGCTGGCGCATCGCCTGGATCCTCGGCCCCAAGGAGTTCATCAAGGCCATCGGCTCCTGCGGCTCCTACCTCGACGGCGGCGCCAACGTCCCCTTCCAGGAAGCCGCCGTGCCCATGCTCGAGCCCGCCCTCGTCCGCCGCGAAATGCACGCCCTGCAGCGCCACTTCCGCGACAAGCGCGATTACGTCGTGCGCCGCCTCCGCGACATGGGCTTCCGCATCCCCTACGTCCCCGACTCCACCTTTTACCTCTGGCTCAACCTCGAAAACCTGCCCACCCCGATCGCCGACGGCCTCAACTTCTTCCAGGCCTGCCTCGAGGAAAAGGTCATCGTCGTGCCCGGCATCTTCTTCGACCTCAACCCGGCCCGCCGCCGCGACCTCTTCGACTCTCCCTGCCACCACTTTGTCCGCTTCTCCTATGGCCCACGCATGGATGTCCTCAAGAAGGGGTGCGACGGCATCGAGCGGGTCATCAAAAAGTGCGTGCTTCCTTGTCTCTTTTTTTTTCCCCCTCCCTCTCTCTGTCTAATGTTTTTCTAGGCACAAGAACTAGTTGGCGGGTTGGCAACGTGCAGAGAGTATACCCAAATCCAAGACTTGCGATGTCAGCAAGGATGGAGAGATATAAACCAAATCTGACGTTTTACCTTTGTATTGTCTTGTTTTCTGTTTATTGTCATCCTCGGGGTTTGGTTGAATTGGCGAATCAGATAAGACCGCCTGCTATGTTCCACAAATCGGACGTCTTGGCATGCCGCCTTGTGTGATGCATAAGACTCGTTGCAATCTTGATAGCACATGAAGCTAAAGCAGTTTTATTCTTAAGTCTTTGAAGAGCGTAGCTACCCGTACAAACGAGCAACGTTCGACAAAAACCCACTTTTTAAGAAAATAAGAAACAAAATGAAGGGGGATAAAACGTAAAAACAAAAGATCAGAAAACCGAAAAAACTATAATGCCAACTGAGAAATCAGAAAGCCTCTGAACCGCGCCATCCCCTCTGTCGTCCTCGCTTGTGGGCCCTGGTTCCCCGAGCTGATCAAATGGTTCTCGTTAAAAATCCCTATATCGCTCTCGTCAAATCCTCCCAAATGTTTTCTCGCCCCCGTAGGCGATCTCTGACCCGAGATCTCCCATAAACTCTGCCGAGCAGCGCATGACCAACACGACATGAGATAAAAAGCCCTTTCCACACCCCTCCCCTTCAACGGAACCCGCGCGCCCAGCCCTAATTTTGTATCTTGTCCTTTGGTGTAGTTCAAGATGGGGAAAGATAAAAGAGACGTAAAACAAGAAAAAAATATACAAACAACGTAACCAGCATAAATACAGACAAAAGAAGAAAACACACACACACACAAACCAATGAAGGCCCCAGGAGGAAGGCAGAAAGACGAGCCAAATATCCAATGTATCAAAGCATATTATTGAGCGCATCTTCCGTTGTCCCTCCCACCTCCAAACACTAGGCCGACTTAACCAGACTCGTCAATCGCGTCGCTCTCCTCGGATTTGACCTCCAGACGCTCTGGCAAAGGCGTTGCCGCAGCGCCAGGTTTGGTCGGGTTGGCGGCAGCAGCGGCCACGTTCTCAAGCAGCGTGGCCAACTGCTCTTCTGTGCCGACGTTTTTCTCCAGGACCATGCTCTTCAGCCACTTGTTCTGAGTTTCCAGCTGCTGAATTCGCGACTCCAGAGACGAGACCTTGGCCGACATCTCCTTGGCCGACTTCTCCAGCGCCTGCTCTCGCTGCTTCTTCTTGATCCGGAAGCGCGCGCTGGCGGCGGTGTTGCGCCGCCGCTTGTCCTCTTCTGCCGCAATACGTGCCTGTTCCTCTATTGACAGGGGCGACGAGGCGCCCCGGCCCAACGGCCCACCGAGTGGTGACCGTGTGGGATCGGCAGCGGCCAGGCGCGGCTGGTGGTGTTGTGACTGAGACTGCTGCGCATGTGGCAGAACCGGCGGCAGAGCTATTGAGCCACCCGTTGCACCGGCAGCGGATGCACCGTATGCATTGTGTGACGACTGTTGAGGACCGTTGCCCGTTATTGGGCTGTGGTTGACGTGGCCACCAGATGAATAGACTGAGTGTGATCCAGCCTGGATGGGTGGCAGGTTGGACAAGCCGTCATATGGAGAATAAGAAGGGTTGAAATTGGGAAAGTTAAAGTCGCCTGATGAGGTTGGAGCCATTGTTAGTGAAATGCTCCGAGAGAAAAGGAGGCAAAAGAGTTCCAAAAAAGGCAAATTCAAAAAACCAAAAAAAAAAAAAAATTCAGAACATGACTTGGCCTCGGCGAGAATCAGATGCCGGGCAGAGCCAGTGGACGATGGCCTTGGGTAAAGAGTCAAAGCCGGCAAAAAAAAGACAAAAAAGAAAAACTGCGTGTATCTGGTGCAACCCCCGACTGGTAAGGCTCTGGAATGGGAGCCTTATCTGACGAGCCACCCCCCGCGAATTGACGATATAAACAGATAAAGATGCAGAACACAAAAGAATAAAAACAGATGTGGAAAAGACAAAAAGAAGAGAAAATGTTCAAAGGTAAGACGCCATCGGCTTTCCAGCGATCCGCAAAGCCATTGGCGATCAAAAGGTAGCAGTTGGCTGCTAACATTCGGTGTGCTTGGACGAATGAGGCCTGTTTTTTTTGGCTGAGGGGGGGGTGTTTGGGCCTGCAGAAAATGCGCCAAGTCACGAGATATTGCACCATCACCATTCGCCATTTTGGCAATCCACAAAAGACTTGCGCATTTCCACGCAACCAAAGCCATCACGCCTAGAAGCGGAAGAAGGGCTGGTCACTTGCATTTTTATTTGTGCACACAACCCCGGTTGATGCACCCTGCCCCCCCTTTTTCTCATCCCCCCAATCCCAATGCTTTTAATTTTCTTACTCTTTTTCTTGATAAAAGCCGTAATGGAATCAGGCAGGAAAAAGAAAGCACAACTTTGTGAGTGGGGGAGAATGGGGGAACCACCAATTGTTTGGCTGAAAAGTAAGGGTAACTCGTAACCGAGATGAAAGAAAAGCAGGCAGGTTCAGAATGCAGGGTGAAGGTTAAACGGAGTTGGCAAGCCGCCTCACTTCGCATATTGATACAGACATTGTCCAGTACCACGCTCTGCGCAAAAATGCCTAGGCCCGCGCAGCGAATTGGACGGAGCCATGTCGCGAGAGTAGCAGAGAAAGACTGCCAGTTGGCATCGGCACTCACTTGAGATGGCCGGATACCATGTGATACAACGTGTGATTGAAGAGTAGCAAAAGACCAAAAAAGGAAGCAGGATAAAAGACAAACAAATGAAATGAACGAAAGAAAGAGAAAAAACATCCAAAAAAAAAAGAATCGAGACATAAACTGATTGCAATGGATATGAAGGTGGCAGCGATGAGGTGGACAGCAGAACGAAAAAAAATAGTCACAAGAGTAAGAAAAGACAAAAAAAAAGGCATAGCGACAGAATGCGGCAGAACGCAACAAACAAAAAAAAGAGAGGAAGAGAGAAACGACGAGTCTTCGACTAACCTGTTGCCATAAAATCTAAACCGCTCGTAAAATCGGTGATGCTGACCATGGGATCGTTGTTTGCGGTGGTGAGAGCCGGAGACACGGCCTCTGCGGCCGAAGAATCGGCCTGTGCATCCACATCGATGTCGGCTGGTGACTCGGCCGCCTCACTGCTGCTGGTCGTCAGGGCGGTCGGCTTAGAGGGCAGCGCAGGCTGCGGCTGGAAGTCGGTGTTCTGGCCAGTCTCGAGATCAAAGAACTCGCTGTTGGTGAACATGGACAGATCCGGATCCAGAGCAAACGACGGCCGGTCGCTGTCGACCAAGGCCGGGTTCTCTTGCAGATCCCGCAGAAACCGCGTGATGTCGATGGCACGTCGTCCCATTGCCATGATTGCGGGTTGCTGTGCGGTCGTCTGGAGTGAAAACGTGAAAAGACGAGTTTGTCGTCGAGATGGCCAGTCGACCAAGATATCCGGAAAAATGGACGGCGGGGCTGGTTTTCCTTTTGCTGTACTCCGCTCCGATCCAAAGAAGTGACGACAATTTTGGTGTAGCGATCCAGAAGCTGTCGATCGACCTCTTTGCAGCTGTCGTCGATGCTGTTTGTTGAAATGATATTCTCCCCCTGCTGGAAATTGAGCCAATGGGCTTTTTCCTTCGCGAGACCCGGACTCGAAACAGCAACTGACTCAGACCGAACAATGCGGTTGTCAGATGAGGGGAAGAGAGGGAAAAAAAAAATTACTCGGGGCCCTAGCTTGCACAATATGGAATACCAGAAAGCCGACTGAGTGAAAAGGGCAGATCAAGGCCAGGTGGAAAGAGAAGAGAAAATATTGTGCGGGTATGGTGAAGGAAGAAAAGAGTGCAAGATACAGAAAGCGCCGGTTTGGTGAAGAATTTGAAAGGCCAAAAAAGCAAGGGCAATAATATGGATACGAGTAGTGGAAGGAGGGTGAAGCGAAGAGGGTGACCGGTTACCGGTTGTACTGTCCGTTCTGGGCCACTCAAAATTTTTCCTCGCACTTTCCCGTTCCCTTTTTTTCGCCTTCAACTGGCTTCTCTTGGCGGCTTTTACACAAAAAAATGAGTCGAATATAGTTCGAAACAGGGCCAAAGGGGCCAAACAAAGACTGGTTGGCAGCTAAAAAGTAGTTTTTTTTTGGATTAGTTAAGGGACGTTTTCCCCTTGGTCTTAATATGAGTTGCGCGCCGAAAAAGCCCGCCGGTTATTGCACTGTGGCAGCCGAAGCAGACGCGGCCTGCAGCAGGGAAAGTCCCAACACCATGCTCTTACACACTATGGGGACTTAATATAATGCCTTTGCATAGGGAAAATGAAATACAGCGAGTAAAGTGGCAGCTGTGAACACCGAAAAAACCCCACGCTCGCCACTCTTCCTCGTAGCATTCAGCCAAGAAGTCACCGTATCGGAAGTCGGCGATGCACTGTACTTGCGACGAACCAGCCTCGCCAGTGGCAGTATAATCCGCGACGAGAGTACACCGTATTACAATTCTACTCGTATTTTTTATTTGAAAGATATACAATGCAATGCGTTGTTCAATGCGAAGCAGCGAATGGCAAAAGCAAATGTCCTGAAGCTCGACGGAGCGCGAGTGCAGAGGGTTGAGAAAAAGGTATGAGACTTTGGCAATGCAAAAACCGCTGTATCTGCCTCGGGTTGCCCCCAACGAATACTGGCTGCTAGCGGCACAGTGCGCCGAGGGATTCGCTGCCCCCCATTTTCTGGATGATAAATCGCAATTTGCTGCAACCCTCCCGAGGAGGAGCGAAAGAGGGGTTGTTTGGTGGGAGGTGGTGGTGGTGGTGGTTCGTTGGGTATTGTGTGCGCGTTTGCCGCGGGGCATTGGTTCAGGGTACTTTTCCCCCACGCCGGTACGACGGTTGAGTAATACTCGTACGAAAAATAAAATGCCAGTGCTCGTACAGAACAAAACAGTACTCCGTACTTATATTATGTTTTCACACCGTCGTCTCCTGTTTTTTCACATTGACAGACGATCAACCGCCAAACGTGGTATGTCCAGGGTAGCATTCGATTATTCTGTGCCTAAGAGCACTCTGAGTACTTGGGGACGCGAAAGAGTCTCGTGTTTCTCTCGTGTTTCTTTTTCTTCTCTTTCACCTTCCCAACTCTCCCTCAAGAATCAAAGCACAGTACGGACAACAGCAATTGTCCACACCCAACAGCCCACTGTGAGACGAGCTTATTCACAGAGAAGCTGATACCCGTGCGAGCGTCAGACCGTGAGCATTATGTGGAGTCATACCCGGCACTTTGATTGCAACGTATGGATATGTCGTACGTGCTTCGTATTTACGTGAGTGAGTGTGAAGTATTAATATCCATACGAGTCTCGTACTTCATACGAGTATGGATACTCCGTACTCGTTCTCGATCACCTCGGCGTGCCAGCCCAGCACTGCTCATTGGCCCTCTCGGGTTTCCGGAACAAGGTTAGCGGGTTCAGCTCTCGGAAGGCGAAAGAAAGGAAAAACGTGGGCAGTGAGCCGTGGAGAGATCGGGGCCCAGAAAGCGACCTCGGAGCACTGTGTGAGCAGTACTGTCACTTCGGGATTTTACGCGTTTGAGCCCCACTGCAAGGTCCCACACAGAGCAAACACCGCACTGGGGTTTGTAATACAGAGTTCTTACGGAGTATCTCCGTACGAACAACTACCCGGCATCGACCCTAAGCATTAGCGTTCTGTGTGCCCCATAGTTTTGTTGAATGCTTGGTAATACCAATGTACGGAGTAATATGGATATTCCATACGAGGACGGAGTATCCTCACGTCGTACCTCGTTAATGTCGTAGGTCCGCGGATCTCACTTCGTTTCTTTATCTGCGCGGAACTCACCGCAACAGATCTGAGGTCTGGTGTGATCACGTGCGTCATTTTTAAAGACTGCCCAGATATCAACCATACCATAGCCACACATGTACGGAGTATATACATATCCTTACTCGTAGATACTCGTACACTGGAGGTATTATTAACCCGTATTACGAGTACAGTCTTCTCCCTCTCCCCCGATCCTCACCGAAATGCCTGGAACGGCGTTCCGAGCACGCGGCCCTGCGCGTCAAACCGCACTCCCTCCTTGCGCAGCAGCATCTTCTTCTCCGCCAGGGAGAGGCCCGGCTCTCCGGCTTGTCGCGGCCTCCCCCGCGGCGGTGCCTGGCCCTTGAAGCCGCCCAGCCCGCCGCCCGTGGCAACACAGCGGTGGCACGGCACGTCGGGCGCAAACGGATTGCGCCGCAGCGCATTGCCGACAGCGCGCGGCGACGACTGCAGGTGCGTCGCCATCAGTCCATACGTGGTGACCTGGCCGGCCGGGATCTGCAGCAGCAGCCGCCACACGCTCTGCTCAAAGGCCGAGCGGCCGGACGCGGCGATGCGTCGCAGCTGGGCCTCCTCGAAGGGCGTGCTCGCCGTCATAGTGCTCGTAGAGGCCGTGGCCTCGGTCGCCGTTGCTGTCGGCGTTGTTGTCGCCGTAGCAGGAGAGGGGGCCGTGGCAAAGCAGTCGTCCGGTGGGCTGCGAGAGTTTGCCGCCTCGGACCGAGCAAACGAGCTCTGTTTCGCCGATGCCGCGCTTGCTGCTGCTGTAGACGATGCTTGCATGGTGTGGTTGGCCGTGCTGGTCTTGCTGGTCTTGTCGTCTTGTCTTGCCTTTGTGCGAGCCGTTGCGTCCGCGGTTTGGTTGTCTATGCCCAAGCTTGCAAAGAGGTCTCAAAAGAAGCAAAGCCAGCAGATATTGTGATTTTGTTGTTCTCTCAAGAGACATAGAACGGGACGAAACTCGCAGAATCCTAATGAATCCCAACGGAAAACAAGTTGCTCTTTGTAGCCGTCATCCCGTCTTCTTTATACTATTCCCCCCCCATAGGTCTGTCCTCGCCTCCGTTGCTGTCGATGTGACGAATCAGAAACTTTTGGAACAACGCGTTTCCGCCAGAGCGCGCCATTCGCGCTGACACGTGACTCCCTCATCCCCAATCTACCGAGAAGCGACGGAGTACGAGTATGCACAACAATGTACTCGCAGTGATCACTGCAGGGATCTGTCACCATTTCAATGCACTCTCCCGTCGCCGCACATTTTTTTGCGGAGCAGTCACACCAGTATGGATGCACCAAACGCCCTGCTGAGGTGTGGACTCGTTAGCCAAAGTGCTGGCCTCAACCGTCAGCCCTTTAACAAATAACCTGCGTCTTCTCCTTCTACAGCTTTCTCAGAACAGAAATTTCTGTCACTTCGAGGCTCTTTTTTTTCTGACCCGTTGCTTCGTTTGCCACTCAACCTGCCCGTCAGTACGAGGATTGCTCACTTCACCGCTCTTTGGCGACCGGGCGTAGTGGGTTGCAATATCTCGGCCTCCGCACTCGTGGACCAATGGAATGCCACACCTTGCCAAAGCCACGGCACACCTCTTCTTCTATCTCAGCCATACCGACAATGGCAGGCTACATGCTCAGATAAAGAAAGCAGGTTTGGGGGGAGGAAGCGGGGTCTCTTTCCTCTTCTGTTCTGTATCTCGGCCGAGAACAAGGCTTTGATTTCTTTTCGTCTTTCAGAAAACGTATCGCAGTAGCTATCATCATACAATAAAAAGTAACAAGCCATAGGCCTTTTGCGCGCGTGTGTATGACACATGTGCACACTTTGTGCATGGTTTGAAAAGCTCGAGAGACAAAGTGCTGTTTCAGGTCGCCATGAGTTTACGCTTCCTCTGGGTATAATATCCGCGCGGCACACAACGGTGCCATGCAATACAGAGTGCAAAATTGGAAGTTGTCTACAGCAATCAGGCGTGTTTTATAGAAAGCTTATCTCGGGACGACATACGACTACTTGAGGAAAATAAAAATATTCCAACCGACCGTGAGACAGTCTGGACGTCAAGTTTGATTCCTCGTTGTCCAAGTGTTTCTCTTATTTTCCAGTATGTTGACCTTTTTTTGTGTTTTCATTATTTAGCACTATTTTTTTTATGATTGCTGTTTTGTTGTTTTCAATTATTCCCCTCTTCTTCAAAGCAGAGCGAGGCTGACCGAAGCAAGGCGTCTGATTTCTGCAGCATGGCGCTGCATTTGCGCGCCCTGCATAAAGCTAGCCGTGTTGTGTGAGGGGGGAGAGGGTGTGAACGAAGCAAAACAGCGCCCGGTTTGTAGGGACGGGGCACACCGACACACGGGCCCGTTGCGTAATGAGCATTGCAATCCAAGCAACAGTTGCTTGTTTTTTGCCATCTCTAGACGGCCTCGGAAGCAGCAATGCAGGGCAACAGAGACTTTGAATGCATCGTCCACCCACACCTGGATGCAAAGAATGTCCGACAAAACCTGCTTCTGTGCCCGGCTACAATGGGAGAGAGCCGCAAGTCAACCGAATTGCGCTTTGGGGCTGTGCCAGCGGATCACAGCAAACAACGGGCAGCAGAGTCAAAGATCTGGTGCTGAGACGAGACTCTTTGTCTTTCTTTTGGCTTCCTCCTCCGTACACGTCACCTCCTCTATTTCAATCTTCTTGCTCCGTCGGCAGATCATTCCATTCCTACTTCCAAACCGGCGGTGGCGCTTCAGTTATTTAGAGAAGCATATCCGTTTTCCCCTCTCTCTTTTCATGCCCTCTTTTCCATTTTTCATTTTCCATCTTCTTTTTCATCTCACCTAGCCACATTTTTTTTGCACATTTAGGTTTCTTCTTCTCTGTACTCTTTGTTCTTTAGATATTCAATCTACACGACCGGCCTGTCTCCGTTTCTGTTTTGCAAAGGAAACATAGATACAGCAGAAGAACAGCCGGTAGAAACAGACAACATAGCTATGCAGGCCGCGTCATTCCAACAGCAGAACATGGACCGCGGGTTTAACTTCGACAAGAACAACCGCTGCAACAGCAAGGACTGCCACAATCCGCGGATTTTTAGAAACCTCGAGGGCGTCATCTGCCAAAAGATACACAGCGACCGCCTGGAACGGGACATTATCAGCGAGCTCCGCGGCATTCGGGCCGCCGCCGGCCTGATCGGCGACATTCCCGAGCTGGACGGCATGGGCGGCGGCGGCGTGGATGGCAGCCTTGCTGGAGGAGTCGGAGTCGGAGCCGTGGCGGTGAGCAGCGGCGCCGCTCGGTCGTCGGCCTGGTTCTCGATCAAGAACCGGCTGGAGCGGGACAAGCGCGAGTTGTTTTTCAAAACACGGCTCCAACAACACGGCCCTATTGCCCAGTCCAGCTTCTGTGAAGAACGTGCGTATGAAACTCTTCGTGGCTATATCTTAACGGGCTCGTCGGTTCACTAACATTGCTTCCCAAATAACAGATACATGCCGGTTCTTCTTCAGCGACCAGAGATGCATGAACAAAAAACAAAGCTACGAAATGGTTTGCAACAGCCGTAAGTCTATGACGAAAACAACGGAAAGGAGAAGGAAAAAAAAAAGACAAAGGACAAAACGATAAACATTGTCGACTAACAACGCCGAGACGCTGTTTGCCCTGCTTTCCAATGCATTGAGTCAAAGGCTCGATACCTGGACCCCGGACACATCAGCCAGGAAACCTGCAAGTTTCTCTACCATGAATACTGCTCCAAACGTATGTTTCAGCCTTTCGTTTTTCTTTATTTTTGTCACTTTTGTCCCTTGCTTCCGTTCTGACAAACACCAGACCTCTGTGCCGTCGAAAAATGCGAGCATATGTGCGGCGACAGGCAGCCAGACGGCAGCCACACTATGTACTGTATTCGACGTGAGTGGTTGCTTTGCATGTGTGCCTTGAACGATGCCATGGCCCGCCGGCTGACGTCTTCTCCTTTGTCTGCTTTCTAGACCGCTGCAACTACGAAAACTGCAACGAGGGCAGTCTGGATCGGACTGGCTATTGCTCTAAGCGTAAGTGCAGCTGCGCAAAAATTGCCATGAAGAAAAAAAAAAGAAGGCCACAACAGCCATCTCCGTGTCCACGCATGCTGACAACCAAAAAGACAAGTGCAAAGATCAGATGTGCCGCAAGATTGCTACCAACGGGAACGTTCTCTGCGTGAAGCGTACGTCAACAAGCTGCTCAAGCTTTTTCTTGCTTGTTTCCTCTCTGCTTTTTCTTGCTTGTTTCCTCTCTGCTTTTTCTTGCTTGTTCCCTCTCCTGCCCCTTCTTTGCTGACGCAACCGCCCTCCTGCAGATCTCGAATGCCTTGCTAAAGGCTGTTCGGCACCAAGGTTTATGGTCCCGCAAAGCAAGGGCGCCAGCGACAAAGAGCGAAGAGATTGCGGCATGGAGGTTTACAAAAACAAAATCTACCTCTCCTACTGCAAAAACCGTATGTTCTATGGGCAACCCCACCTCCCCCGTCCCCTCCAGGCGCTGACAACGGAATGAATAACGCGTTTTCTTGCTGCAGACGGTCTTTGCCGATACAAGAACTGCTCTGGCTTTCGTTTGCTGGGCGGTGCTCCCTTTTGTAACAAGCATGCCTGTTACGAACGGGGCTGCAACACCGGCTGTCCCGACAAGATGAAGTTTTGCGATGATCGTACGTATCCGCCTTTCTTGCTCTCTCGTTGTGTTGGGGCATCCAATCAATGCCTGTCCTTCCAAGCAAACGCACAGCGGCAAAGACTCTCTTAGGCTAACAACGATGTGCCCAAAGACCGCTGCGAAGCGGACGGCTGCATTAACCCCAAAACCTGGCAGGACGATGGCAAAACTCGAGAGGCGTTCTGTCTTGCCCGTAAGTTGATGCGCTCCGGTTATTTTTTTTTTTTTTTGCTCGTGAACATGGATAGTCATCTTTGCTTTCCTTAAGCTCGCTAACACTTCCCTCCTTGTCTTGCAGACTTGTGTGCCGACAGTGACTGTTCGGATGGAGTTGAAGGATGCCACATTTATTGCAAGGAGCGTAAGTTCATGCCTTCGGGACGGCCAGAGCTGTTTCAACGGGAACTTTCTTCTGCAAAATCTATCCTTTTTTTTTTCTCCTGCTTTCTGTCGTTCTCCTCTAACTTGGTTCCTTTTGGCAGATGAGTGCAAGGAAGAGGGCTGCATCGCCGACGACACCGGAAATGGATATTGTCTGGCCCGTAAGTACTCTGCCATGTGTGCAGTTCCCCCTTCTCGCAGCAGACCACACTACAGTGCAGCCTTGGCCTTGCCTGGCAGTGCTGTCGCCCGCGCTTTTATCGTCCGTCTCTGTTTGATTTTCTGGCTCGAGACGCCACTCGCTTACAACATATTTCTTTTTGGCAGATAACAAAATCCGGACCGTGAATGCGACCAAGGCCAGTGTGAAGGCGGAAACCGAGAGCTGGATTCAGCTGCTCCGCCCAGCCACGAGTGGTTATCTGGGCCGTGGGGAAAGCGGCGGCGGCATGTTCTATCCGACACAGATGTCCCAACAGCTGCCCATTCACTCTCTGGGCCCCCAGCAAGGGTCCGCGCAAGCGCCGCGCGCTCAGGGAGGAATGCCTCAAATGCATCAACATGCAAATCAGCAGCAGCAGCAGCAGCAGCAACAACAACAACAGCAGCAGCAGCAGCAGCAGCAACAGCAACAAATGTTCAACCGTGGGCCAGGCCCTGCCAGAATGGCTTCACCGCCCGGCCGGGGCCGGTCCCCTGGCACGCCAGACTCCCGGTCCTCGGAGGATGACGGCCACCATATTGGAGGGCCACCGCCCACGATGCGCGGCGTCAACGGCATGAATCCCAACTTTGGCAAAGGCAACGCCCCGGGCGGCCCAGTCGGACCTTCCAGGGCCTCGGGCAACTTTGCCTGACAGATGAAGGCTGATGTGTGCTTCTCTGCCTGCTGAAACCAAAACTCAACTTTCGGTTCTCTCCCGCCGTATCCTCGAAAAGGAATTCCCATCCTTCAGAGCTGCAGAACAAGTTGAAAAACATGCCCCCCTTTTTTATGCCTTTAGACTGAGATATCTTAACCGTTATGAACACGCGCCCAATGCCCTTCAAATAGTATGGTAATCATTGAAATGACGGAAATTTAAATAGCAGCAATAAAAGTCCTCATAAATACTGCATTGACAGATCCCAAATAAGCAACCGATGCCACGTGACGCACGCCAATACGCCCCCCCTCGCCCTGTTCAGTCGCCCGTGTCCAGCTCAAGATCCAGCTGCACTCCGTTGCTGATCTCGTAGTCGGCAAGCGTCAGGTGGTCCTTGAGCGCCCGCTCGCCCTGGCGCCGCAGCATGATCTCGCTGGGGTCGCGTCCGATGCGTGCCGCCACCAAGACCTAGAAGTGATGTGTCAGCTGGGGGGGTGGCAGAGATCAGAAATGGGACGCAACAACAGCCCCGTCCGCTTACCTTGAACTGCCGGATCAGATCTGTGCCTAGACAAGGAATGACCGCCTTGGTGCCTTTTTTAAGCTCCGTTAGCACGTATGGATCAAATGATGGTCCAATGCACAGGACAGTCATGTTCTGCTACGAAAAAGAGGAACGCAGAAAAGGAAAAAGAAAAAAGAAAAAAACGAAAGAACAAACGAGAAAACAAACTTACCCAGTCTGTCGTTGACGTGGACAACCATGAATTCCTGCGTCGATGTTGAAGGTGTCGGTTTCTTGCCGCTGCTGCCGCCAGCAGCAGGGCCGCCGGCAGACCGCTTCTCGTCCCGATCGTTCTGTCCTCCTCCACGACCTCGGGCAGCACCACCACGGTCACGGTCTCCATCACGGCCACGGTCTCGGTCACGGCCACGGTCTCGGTCAAAGTCACGGCCACGGTCACGATCGCGGTCATAGTCACGGCCGCGATCCTGGGCACCTCCAAAACCGCCACCGCCTCCACGGCCGTATCCACGGCCCCGGCCGCGGTCGCCATCGTTGTCTCGGTCACGATAGGAGCGATCGCGATCGCGATCGCGATCCCACTCCCCACTGCGGCCAAAGCCACGGCCGCCGTCTCGGGCTCCCTCGCGCTCGCGCTCACGCCCACGCTCACGCCATCGATCTCGGTCGCGGTCCCAGTCGCGGTCGCGGTCGCTGCGGTATCGATCGCCGTCGGACCGATTGCGCGAACCAGCAGCATCGTCCTCTCCACCCCGGCCAGCAGCTGCAGGTGCGCGTCGGTCATCGTCGCCGCCTCCGCCATCTTTAGTATCGCCAGCCCCCTCGGCGTCAGCGGCAGGCTCCTTCTTTTCCTTCACCTTGAATCCGTAACCGCCCGACTTTTTGCTGTGCTTGTGTCGATGCTCTCTCTTGTCGCCTCTGTCGCGGTCCCGATCACGGTCGCGGTCGCGGTCGCGGTCTCGGCCTCCCCCGCCAGCAAATCCTGAAAACTCTCCTTCTCGCTCCTCTCGTCGGTCTCTGTCCCGACCACCACTGCCTCCCCTTGATTCTCCGTCTCCAGCTACCTCCTCTCGATCGCGAAACTCTCGGCGGTTGAAGCCGGCGTCTTTGCTGTTGTCATTGCGGCTCTTCCGATCATCTCGCTGTCGAGGAGACTGGCTGCGGCTGCGGCTTCGCTTGCGCGCGTTCGGCGGATGCGGACTGTCAGCCATCTTTAACAATTTGTGAGGTCGACGAAACAGTGAGAAAGAAAGCACCTTTGCTTGCGTCACGAGCAGCCTTACTAAATGCGCTGTTGGCCTAAGAAAATAATAGCGGTCAAGTGCGGCAGAATCCGTCTGCAATGGCTCGCAACAAATACAGAGCAAAAAAGCTCAAAGTCCAGCGAGACTCGTCACATATGGATACACCTCTCTCATTTGCTTACTTCCAAGCTTCAAAGTGATTTGCTACTACCGGTGTTTTTCTAACGTAGAAAAGAGTAAAGCTAACAATAACAAAAAAAACCAACCGGAAACTAGGATAACAATATAAAAACAAAAGCGAGAGGGTTACAAAGATTATACCCTGAATCAAAATCCGTCCTGTTAACCTGCGAACGCCAAAGCGGAAAAAAAAACCCCTAAAAGATTGAACCAAACAAACGCCTGGCAGCGACACTCCTAATCACGGGCTCAGACAATGCATCAAATAGGTGTTGGAGACAAACAACGAAAGACGGGTTAGCGGAAAGAAGAAGAAAAGGATCCGATGACCAAGACACTCGACTGAGATGCTGCCTATTCGTCGTGGTGCTTCTTCTTCTTCTTTTTGGGCTTCTCTTCGCCATCTTCGTGCTTCCGCTTGCCCGAAGACGCCTCGGCCTTCGCAGCCTTCTTGGCAGCCTTCTCTGCTTCCTTCCGCATCTTCTTCAGCTCCTTCTTGCTATGCACGACGGGGTTGCCATCCTTGTCCAGCTCCACGTCGCCGCGCTCATACTTGCGCTTGAACTTGGCTACTGAGATTCCTGCCGCCTCCGCGAGGCGTTCGTATTCTTCCTCAGTAAGCTTGCGCGGTTCTGTAACAGTCAGTTGACTTGCTTTCATAGCCAAGGGGAACAACCCTCGGTGAATAAAAAAAATCCTTCCGCCCAGAAAACAACCTACCTGAGGTTCCGTTGGTCTTGGAAGATGTGCCATTTGTCGCCGGAGCTGCAGGGGGCAAAGGAGCCACACGGCCATTTGACACCGCGGGTGCAGCAGCACTTTCGTTTCCAGTGAGGCCATCGGCATCGATGTTGTACTTCCGTGCCTCTTTGATGTCCCATTTGCCAGGAGCACTGGTGGCACCATTCGGCCCAACATTCGCACCCTTTGCCAGGGGCCGGTTTTCCAGCACTCGCAGGTTCGTCTCGACTTTCGCACGGCCAGAAAGACCGACGGCAGCGCGCACCTCATCGTCGGCGTCGTCTTCAAACTCGGCGAGAGCGTCCGTGCGCACAGCAATGGCCGCCTTCGACGCGAGCATGCGGGCAATCTTGCCCTTGTTGCGGCCCGTCGCTTGACCAACCACGGATGTGTGGTAGATCAGGCCGTACTTGGGCGTTGAGTGCTTTGTCTTTAGGGCGCGAAACAAAGCCTTCTCGGCGCCGATAATCTGGATCGTGGAGCCGGGACTCTTAGCCAGACTTATGACGGAGCCGGCGTGGGCGATCATGCGGGCGCCAACCAAGAAGCCAACAACCTCGGTCAAGTTGGGTGCGATCGCCTTCATGCGCGACTCGAGGTATGCCGACAGCAACGCACGGTACTCTGTGTGGTTAACCACCTGCTCGGCCAGCAGCTTGATGTTCTCCAGGTCCTCCTCCGTCATGTCGCCGCCCATGCTGACCTCGGCGGCTGCCTTGACGGCAGTCTCGATCTCCTCGGGCAGAATCTCCGACAGGTCCGTCTCGGCCGCACTTTCACGCATGCCCATCTTGAGAATGACCTTGGCGTAGGCCAAGTTGTCGTTGAGAATCTTGCCCAGTTCAGGGAAGTGCCAGCCGTACCACTCCTTCACTCGCATAGCATACAGATTCAGCTCCTTGTCGAGATCGTCGAGCAGCGCGACCGCCTGGATGATCATCAAATCCACCTTCTCGGGCGAGAATTTTAACTTGTGGCGCGACAGCGAGTGCGACAGACCCAGCGACATTGTCTTGAAGCCGTCATCGTCAATGCCCGGAATCAGACTGGTCAGATGCTCGCGAATCCCACGATACACCTCGCCTGCCTGCGTGCCCGGTCCCGCCGTCACCGCCGTGATGTTTAGGCCGGGAAGCTTCTGCAGCGACGCGCCCAGACCCTTATCGGAAACGGCCAAATTAACCTTCTTTTCATCCTTCAGGCTCTCGAGCAGTCCCTGTAATATAGGAGGCACCTTGCCGTCGACCAGCTTGTCGAGCTCGCTAATTGCCGCAGCGGCGCTGTCCCATTTCTTGAATTCCTTGAGGGTGATTCTATCGCAATACGTTAGCGAAACATTGCCTTCTTGTCGAAGAAAATTTGCCATTTTTCTGTTCGTCGTAGTAACGGCGCACTATAGCGCCCTGCAAAAAAGACTATGGAATTTGAAATTTGAAAAAAAAGAACTGACTCTTCGTGGATCTTATCGACAGAAGACAGACGAAGGCTTATGTCTTCGCGATCAAGAAGTTTCTTGTCCTTCGCTTTAAATAGGCCGTAGCTATAATAATGTCAGAAGCAAGTCAATCAAAACCCGACCTTTGGTTGAGGAAAGAAGGAGCAAACAACAATGGTCGCAATTGCCTGGAAACTCACCCTGCACTTGTCTCGGCAAGAATAAAGAGAGGCATTGCAACGGTTGGGTAATGCTCTCAATCTTTGCTTTGCTCTTTCCTTATGCTTCAGAAAAATTAATACTGCCTATTTCTGTTTCGGGTTGGGTGGTTGACGTTGAACAACGAGCGGTATTGTTTGACGAGGAAAGAGCAGTCTTGTTTAATGAAGCTTTATTTTTTTTTCTGAACTTTTTTTTTCTCTGGTGCAGTTTTTCTCCAGAAAAAGAAAAAAAAATGAAAAAAAATGAAGTGGGGCGGTTTAAGCTTTTCGTATGTGTGCACAGCCACAATAGTCAAGCCACACATTTGCTAGGAGGGATAGTCCCACAAAATCGCGCTTCAACCAATCAAAGTTTACCGTCTTGGGAAGATGAGCTTTCAGCAGTTTGGTTTGCGCTTTTTTCCTCCAAAAGCCTCTCATCATCACCAGCATCTTCTCACGCCCGGCCAAGGATCATCCATCCACCGCAGCGAAAATGGAGGGCCTTTTGTTTAACGTTAACAATGGGTAAGAAGAGTTTGACCTTTGTATTACAGCATTCCCTTAGTCGAGACTCCATGGAAAACGCAGGCAATGTGTTGACTTGTTATCTCTTTCTCAGCTATGTCGAAGGTATCGTCAGAGGCTATCGGAACGGCCTTTTGACGGGCCCCAACTACAGCAACATGACGCAGTGTGAGACAATAGATGGTACGTGACGTGCTCATATTTTACATTTTGATGCCCTTTTTGGCTATTCCATTTGCTGTGGGTTACGAACTAACGAGATCGTTCTGCCTAGACCTCAAGCTGCAGCTTGGCCCTGCCTATGGCGATTTCCTTGCGTCTCTGCCACCGAACCCGTCGACATCCAGCCTCGCAGCAAAGACGACCGACAAGCTTGTGTCCGAGTTTCGCTATGTCCGTGCTAACGCGACTGGCTCTCTCGCCCAGTTCATGGACTACTTGACCTACGGCTACATGATTGACAACGTGGCCCTCCTCATCACAGGCACGCTGCACGAGCGCGACACGCGCGAGTTGCTGGAACGCTGCCATCCCCTGGGCTGGTTTGAAACCCTGCCGGTGCTGTGTGTGGCGAGTAACATTGAGGAGCTGTACAACAGCGTGCTGATCGAGACGCCGCTGGCCCCCTATTTCAAGGGTAGCCTGAGCCACCAAGATCTGGACGAGCTCAACATTGAGATTGTGCGGAACACCCTGTACAAGAACTACCTGGAGGATTTCTATAATTTTGTGAACACGCACCCGGAAATGGCGGGCACGCCCACGTCCGAAGTGATGTCGGAGATCTTGGAGTTCGAGGCCGACCGCCGCGCTATCAACATCACCATCAACTCGTTTGGCACCGAGCTGTCCAAGGCGGACCGCAACAAGCTGTATCCCCAGCTGGGCCGTCTGTATCCGGAGGGCACTCTGATGCTGTCGCGCGCCGATGACATTGAGGGCGTCCGTCTGGCTGTCGATGGTGTCGCTGACTACAAGGCCTTCTTCGAGGCAATTAACCTTGGCGGCGGCCCTGCAGGACCGGGCAACATGGCCGGCGGCACGGGCGCCGCGGACGGCCGCAGCTTGGAGGATATGTTTTACCAGAAGGAGATGGAGATTTCCAAAAACGCCTTTACGCGCCAGTTCACATACGCCATTGTGTATGCCTGGGTCAAGCTGCGCGAGCAGGAGATCCGCAACATTACCTGGATTGCCGAGTGCATCGCCCAGAACCAAAAGGAGCGGATTGGAAACTATATCAGCGTGTTCTAGTTGAGGGGCCGAAGGAGAAACTAGCTCACCGGTCCCCCCCTCTCGCCTGGTCCCGATGCGCTGTACGATTTCTTTACTTGTTTGCATTTGAGCTGTTCAGCAGCCTTTTCAACTTTGAGTATTTATGGGATGGCGTCAGGCACTTGCTTTCGTTGGACATTAGCTACAGATATTATTATTTCTTTTTGTTTTTTTTTTTAGACCTCCGTTATATCTTGCTTCCACCCGCGTAATGTACATTGCAGAGTGTGTCGTGTGCTGACTCCCAACACACTCCTCTATCGAAGTATACATACAGCTTGTCGGCCCTTCCCAAACCAGCGGTCGTTCTAGACTGAGATTTGGTCTTTCCATGTTGCCGGCGTCAAGCCAAGTGTCTGTATCAAGTTGGTCCACCGCTCACTGCCGCGCTCCTTGCGCTGCAGGTATTTGAGCAGCTTCTGTCGTCGGTGGCACAGTAGCCGCAGGTTGCGGCGGTTGTGCTTGTCCTTGTGTCCCTTGCGGCCTTCAAAGGCCTTTGCCAGCACGCGGATCTTGGCGGTCAGAATGGCAATCTGCACTTCGGAGGAGCCGGTGTCGGGCCCGGCGCGCTGAAGCTCTTCGCGCGGCGGCAGACCCGGGGCGCGCGGTCTTGGGCGCAGGACTTTGTCGGTATTGTGGCGTCCAAAAGTCTCAATGCAGCGGCGAATGTTGGCATGCATGAGACCCTTGCTGCTGGCGTGTTCCAGCGATGCTATGCGCTCGAGCGCGACGACGGCCTTTTGGTGGCGGGCCTCGTGCTCGCGCAGCTCCTGCGCCTCGCTCACAGCATCCACCACAATGCGGTTCTTGTTTTCCAGCGGCTTGCTCAGCTGGTAGGCCATGGCGATGGCCTCGTCCAGCTCCTGGCGCGTCAGCTGATGGTTGAGGATGTCGGGCGATGTCGGCAGAGGCCGCGGCTCCTCCAACGGCACGCCCATCTCGTCAGTGCGCACGGGCGAGGTCGGGCTCTGGCCTGCAGAGTCAAACGACTCCACAAACGGCGTCGGAATGCCGTGCACGGGGCTGCCCCAAGTGGCTTCGCGCAGCTTGTCAATTTCCTGCTGCCGCTCGACTCTTGCGGCTTTGCGTGCTTGCATCTGGGCCCATCGGTATGGCTCCTGCTTCATAATCCGCTTCTTCTCCTGGCGTGACAGGCTAGCCGTCTGTACTACTGGTAGCTGCACCGGCAGCTGCGTTGCCGATGGAGGCCGCAGGATTGAGGCCGGCCGAAGGCATACTACAAGCAAGCAGAAAGAAACAAACGC
Organism: Raffaelea deltoideospora; assembly: GCA_019925385.1. Classification (NCBI taxonomy): domain Eukaryota; kingdom Fungi; phylum Ascomycota; class Sordariomycetes; order Ophiostomatales; family Ophiostomataceae; genus Raffaelea; species Raffaelea deltoideospora. Next base: position 187,406 of record JADHKP010000034.1, on the reverse strand, counting down.
GCGTTAGCCCACGCCTCCCGTGTTGCAGCTGTCACTAAAAAAAGAGCCAAGAGCTAAAATTGTCTGCACAATCAATACTTACAAGTAAAAACGTTGAAGCCTTGCGGCCCAGCTAATCGTGGCGGCATGCTTGCTGTGTTGCTTGCTTCACAGCATATCACAATCTTTCTTTCAGTCAAGTCTCGAAGGACATCTCCTAAATTTTACTCCATGTACTCCGTACTCCGTATGCACCCAGAAGCGCTAAGACATGGCGGATCATTTTATATCCGTTCCCCGCTGTCCATGCAGCTTATAATCACGTGATTGTTTTTTAATGGGCAGCTTGAGCTCAAGCCCTGGAGGTGGACCAACTGCCCACAAAGAAATTTTTAACGAATAGTGCTGCAATAGAAATTTATTTTAAAAATTTCCGGCCCCTCCATCACCAAAAAAAAGAAAGCTTCTCTACAACTACGATCCAAAGGCCAGCCCTGTTTTCTTTGCAGTTTCGTTTTGTTTGCAACAGCCTAGTTTTCCTCTGCAAAGAAGGGTATAGACAAGATGGCCACCTCAAATCTTCCCGCGATTTTCAATGCGACCAGCCAGGACATTGAGAGCCTGCTGGCGGCTCAGTGCCACATCGGCTCCAAGAACTTGCAGGTTCACATGAACCCGTACCTGTGGAAGACCCGCGCAGACGGTGTCAACATTATCAACATTGGCAAGACCTGGTATGTGGATAGTGGCAAGAAGGAAGAAGGAAGAGAGACATGCGGTTCAAGAACGAGAATGTGCCGGGAATGTGCCCAAATCAAGAAAAGAGTAACGAAAGAAGTAAAAAGGGCTGCAGCTGGAGTAAACGTTGGCAACTGACCTTTTTTCTTGTGTTGTTTAGGGAGAAGATTGTCCTGGCTGCCCGCATCATCGTTGCCATTGACAACCCGTCCGATGTTTGCGTTATTTCTGCCCGTCCCTATGGCCAGCGTGCCGTCCTCAAGTTTGCGTCGCACACGGGCGCGCAGGCGATCGCCGGCCGCTTCACCCCCGGTTCGTTCACCAACTACATCACCCGGTCGTTCAAGGAGCCCCGTCTGATTGTGGTGACGGACCCGCGCACCGATGCCCAGGCCATTAAGGAGGCCAGCTACGTCAACATCCCCGTCATTGCGCTGTGCGACACCGACTCGCCGACCGACTTTGTTGACGTGGCCATCCCCACCAACAACAAGGGTCGCCATGCCATCGGCTGCGTCTGGTGGATGCTGGCTCGCGAAGTGCTGCGTCTGCGCGGAACCATCTTTAACCGCGAGACTCCCTGGGACGTCATGGTCGATCTGTACTTTTGTATGTTTTCTAAACTCTTCAACGCCCCCTCCCCCCTTCTTTGTTCTTTTTCTTTTCCCCCATTCATAATTGCTTTTCTGCTTTTTGCTGCGTCTCGCTTTCCATCTGCTAACCACTGCCAGACCGTGACCCTGAAGCCGAGGCCGAGGAGAAGGCTGAGGAGGAGAAGGTCCCGGCCATTGAGGAGGAGCCGGCCGTCATCGAGTCCGGCTTTGGCGGTGGCGACTGGGAGGCGGCCCCGGCTGGCTTTGCGGCTGCCACGGCCCCGGCTGCTGGCTGGGACGACGCTGCCCCGAACCAGCAGTGGAGTGCCGAGACTGGCGGTGCCCAATGGAGCGAGGATGCTGCTCCCAAGGAGGCCACTCAGTGGTAATTGGCTCTTGACACTTCCATGTGCCATCGGCCAGTTCTCGCTCTCCAAAGAGGAGGTCTGCCGTAATGCGGTTTTCGTTCTTTCGAAACAATAAAAAGTATGGGAGTACAGAGATGGGAGATGGATCTACGACGGTAGAAAATGTGGTCTAGGGAAGGGAATTGCTTCTAGGAGGGTCGGAATCTTTTTTTGATTTTTTTTTATCCTCTTTTTCTCCTCTTTCTTTCCTCCATGCCACTACACCAACACTGCCAGAGAGGAGTCCATTTGAACTGCACTGATGAGGGAAAGATACTCTTGCCCAGAGTATGCATGGCGAGGTTGTTTGCTGTTTCGCTGCATGCTTTGGGGGAGAGGGAATGCCCTGTGAGGGTTCAAAAGGGGGTTGACTTGATCGTGATCCCGCTCCTCGCCTGCTTCTTGGCTGGGCTATGGCTGTCATTGCATCTCTGTCTGATATAGGAAATACATACCAAAAGAGGAAGAACCAAACAGATACGCCAAATGCGTAAGATGCTCTCCCTGGCTGCTGCTTCTTGTTGTTGTAGGCCTGTCTTGAACACTGTGAGCTCTTCGCCCAGGCGCCCAACGTTCACAGGACATCTATGTGGACCATATTATTTCCACGATCGAGAGGCATGCTCCAGAGACACGCTTTTCAAAGCAAGCCTCGCTCCTTGCTCGAAGAAATGGCATTGCTGGTCCGTCCGAGATATGCGAGACTGTGATTCGGACGGCTAAGAGACAGAATATCCCATACAAGCGAGAAATAGCGACAAGGAAGCTTAGTTTGATGAAAGCCATCTACGGTAATACAATAATACGCTTCACGTTGTATTACTTGGCCGTCTTCTTGGACGACAGATTCATAGTGTTCTTGGGCCTTTCTGTGACAGTTATTGCAGCTTGTTTCCCCGCTTCTCTGCTGCAGGTGGCCTCGTGAGTTGAAAAAAAAAGGGAAAGACGAAGCTCGTCGGGTAGTCCCGCCAATAAACAAACAGCAGGAGAAAAAGAGCAACAATGAGGGCCTTTCTTTACTCACACCCTCCTCGTTTTGTCGGGTCTATCGTTCTGCGTTTTTTTTTTTTCTTTTTTTTCTTTTTTTTTCTTTTTTTTTTCAACCCCGGTTACCACAACCGAAGATGCATGGCCTACATGGCTTTGCCTGATTGGCACATGCAGACTGGGCTTCCCCCTTCTTCAAGGGAGGGGGAAGTAGGGTGTTGGGCTGCGACCAACGAAACCGACGATGAAGAAGAGGCTTTTTTTTTTTTTTTTTTTTTTTTTTTTTTTTTTTTTTTTTGCTCTCGTCCCAGTATCCAAACAACACCGGAGTCGAAACGATGCCCTTTATCTCTATCGAGCGGGTGTGAAGCTTTTGGCAAGCTAGGGCTGGCGAAGAGACCCTGCCATGCAAGAGGCAATTGGCGGAATTAATTTTGTCCAACTTGTTTTCTTCATTGTGTTCGTGTACTTGGAAGCGATGAAAACTTGATACTTTTGCTTTCTTCTGACGACCACTCCGTCTACTCTCTTCTGGTTGTTGCGTACCAGACTACTATTTTTCTTTCTTTTCCTTACGCTTTCGTTTCCTTTTTTTTCTCTTCCATGCTTTGTCGTCTTTTCTCTTCTCCTTTTTTTTCATATCTGCATGGCAGACTGTATCATTGAAACTTCTATTCATACAACGTATCGCCTTCTTTTGTGCCATGCCCGGTTTGCTGTTTTGCGTACGACGTATACTCTTGTCGTTTCCCGATAGAAAAAGAGATAATACGGAGTATTACAACGCACACATGCGAGTAGGCAAGACCCTCATAACTACAAATTAAAACGCATTGTTCGTCGTATGATGTTGCATTGTTTAATAGCTCAACAGGCGACAAACACTTGGCACGAAAAACAAAGCGAGAGGCAAAAAAAAAATGTAGGACTCCCAATTGCCCAACGAAAGTACGTCGTAGCTCTGTGACAGGTCCACATCACATCAAAGACGGAAACCCTCCTCCTGTCGTGTTCTGCTTTCTTTCATGGCACCAACCAGAGTGGGCGAGGCGGGCTTGAGTGGATCGTGATTCGTGAATGGGCCAAATGCGCTAGAGACAAAGGGAGGGAGGGGATAGGGAAAAAAGAAGTCTATTGACCAAAAACAAAAAAAAAAAAAAAAAAAAAAAACGTAGGTATTAGATGCCAAAAAAGCAACAAATGACAGCAGCCTAACAAGTTCAGGCCGACTCGATTAGTGTTAGTCCGGAAAGGGACATCCCGTCAAGCGTGGCTTTTCCCATTGGTTTTTTCCCTGTGCGTGGCAGGCCATTTTTTTGGTCGGCTCTTTTTGATCCTTTTTTTTTTTTTGTTTTGTTCTCCCATTAAGAAAGGTGCATATTGCACGTCGTACGTCGTACATTTTCTCGAGAAAGCAGACCACTGTCGCATCGTGAGATTCTAGGCCCCGGCGGAGTACGGCGCCAAGGCATGCAGACATGCTCGTACTCTGTTCAAAGTACTCTGAATTAGTCCGTTAATTGACACAGAAAACAAAGAGAAACAAAAAGCTGGAGCGTGGTGGGGGCGAGCGGTCCTTGCCGTAAGGCAATGTGCACGTTTTCTTGGTCTTTTTGTCTCGCCTCTTTTTTCGCCTTCTTTCTTTTGCCTCCAATGTCTCGGGTACGGCAACAATCAGCATTCCTTTTGTTTCTGGCATCTACAGTAATGCACTTGTAATACCCCTTCTTGACACAACGTAATAGCCACCTGTGTGCCCATACGCCCCTCAGGCTGTTGCTTATCGTCTGTCCAAGCCGCCTTTGTGTCTTAATTTCTTTTCATTGTCTTGCATTGAAACAAAGCTGTCAGCGCCAGATAGTAATAGAATATGTACTATTACTCCGTACACATACATAAAACAGACGCAGGGAAAGACAAGCACCACATTAATCAATTTGCAGAGGACAAGTGAGACCAATATAATGCAATTATCCTGTTGCTAAGGCCCCATATACGGCGAGTGGACAGAACAGGACTCTGTGGATCTGGCCACAAGTGAGTTAACCGCTGCAAGCGACCATCCTTCCATAGGAACAATACCGGGCATTATTACCGTATTGCTTTTGTATCCATACTACCTCTGTAAATGACTTCAAACACATGTTGAGGAAGAAGAACGAAGAGAAATCCTGTTCAGGTAACAGGAGAGACGATTTCAAAACAAAGGCCTAACACCAAACGGCTGCCGCTGGTCTAGCGACAGTGTAATACCATCTTTTTTTCCTGTCAAGAGACCGGGGGTAGGTCCAGCAGCATGGGAAGATGGGGAAGGAAACTGACCAAAAAGACTCCCGAGACTCACCCCAATCGAAATCCACACGGAACTTTACTACGCAGAATGTTCGATGTACGACGTACGACATACGAGTACGTCGTACAGAGTAAATATGTGTGCATGTGTACTCGTATGGAGCGTGAAGACCGCGTATTATGGAGAACGGCGACATGATACGGGTGTGCTTTTCCCCTCATCCTCACCCTCTTTTGCGCCCCCCCTCCCTGCGGATTTGTTTGCGACCCTGGTTTCTCCTTGAGAAAAAAACAAGAAACATAAAAAAAAGGAGAAAAAGACTGAGAACGATACGGGCTACAAACTCAACGGTACGCCGTATCGGGCTAATCATACACGTAGAGAGATCGTGTTTTTCCATCGTCGCATTTTTTTTCGCGGATGGCAAAGTGAATGTCGCCCCTTTGACTGATGGTGAGCATGCAAATAAAATTTGTCTGGTTCTTCTAAATTAATTCGAAATTAACACAGCAGCGATCCAGAAAGGCAGGATTGCAGTTTTCTACACATCCCGAACCCTTCGTAATGAAGAGAGGCCAAGATCTACGACGTAGTCGTACCCATCCCACACACCCATTTTCAGTTCTCAGTTCTGAAGTATGAGTACGTCGTACGACTAAAACTGTGTTTGCTTGAAGGAGGTATGGAATGAGAGTGCTCGCATGTTGTGACTCCCCTTCACATAGCCGTTACCTGTACGAGTACTTGTACTTTGTACAACATTTCTCAAGTGATTGGTCGACTGGGCGGCTTTTTTTACGTTTTTCTCGCCACGAGAGGCTGTCTGGCTGCAGGGTCAACCTTGCGGGCGAGACAAAAAAGGCAACAATCCAAGGAGGGCATACTTTACGAGTATGCAGCATGGGAGGAGGCCGCACTCCTGAAAGGACACCTCGCATCTGTAAGTCATTTGGGACTTGTTTGCAGAGTACGAGGAACTAGCGTCGTCTGGTGATGGTGAAGGTGGTGTCGACGGTGATGGTCTGGCCTGGAGGACGAGACCGAAAAGAGAAAAAAGGAGGGCGGGGCGGCTGGACTGGGGATCGCCACACCACTCGTAAAAAGGGTATCCTTTTGCAATTGAGGGGGAAAGGGGAAAACAAGCAAACACCGACAACATTACGAGTACGACGTACGAAGTACAAAATTACAAAAAAAAAATACGCCAGAGGAAAAAAAAAGGAGGATTGGTGTGCAACCAAGGCACAATAAATTCATGAGTTTGATGTTTGATGCGAGTATGGAAACATTAACTATTGATTTTCAAAATGTGCAATCCCCAATATCGCAATGCAGAATTGAAGGATCTATGCACAAATACGACATTAATAAGGGCCATAGGAGTATACTCGTATATCCATATATTATTACGGAGTATGGATATGGAGTAATAATACATGGTAAACTCAAGGCCCACCCCCCTGGCCAGTTCTTCTACACAACACTTGCATAAAAGCGCACAAGGCCGTGCCATAGTGTCGTCTTTACGTCGTATTGCTCGTAGTGCGCTACCCTTCCTGCACAGCGCTGAGCACGGGCAGCAGCCTGCTAGGGGCCGGGCTGCGTACGGGAGAGCCCATGGCTTTCAAGAGAGCAAAGGGTATCATCACATTGCATGTGTGCTTGGTATGATTGTCGACGGTATGCTGCCAGGACGAGCGTTCACGCAGGGGCGCTACGACGAATAAGTATTAATACGGGGTTCAGATGAGGTTGAAGAACGGGGAGTAAGAGCCATTATTGCCTCCAAGCCCCCGTCCTCGTGCGGACCATAGCGGAGGGATTGCTCGTTCGAAGTATGGCTAGTGCGACGTGCTCCGTATAATGTCTTATTACGGCGTGCGTATTAATACGTCGTACTCATACTCGTACTCAAAGTTCGGCGTCTTGCTCGCTGTGTGGCCCGCTTTTTGCTGGCTTAAAGAGCATGGGTGTCTGCGGCTGCCAGCGGCCTTGGGAACTTGGTACTGGGAATGAGCTTAAAACCCCATCCATCACGGCCACCAGCGTGATCAAACCGCCACCAAGTTTTTCAAAGCTCCTCCGCGCGCAGGACGTACTCGTAATGACTGCGTGCCAAAAGCATGGAAGAAGTTAAATTGCCATGTCGTAATACCCCTCACGCTCCTGTCTTCCCAAACACCCACCACTTCGCTCCGGTTTGTCCTCACCGTGTCCTGCTGACCCGCCACGAGCGACAGCCGTAAGCCGGGGGTCGGTCAGGGGAACGAGGGGAGGGGGGCAAAGATGAGAGAAAGAGGGGGTGTCGCAGAAGAGTGCACGACGACGGCGATTTGCTGTGTACGGATAACAGACTCCAAGACTACGATATGTGTACGATGTTGAACTCGTGCCACGAAGCCGTTTCTGGCGAGGAGATCAGAACGGGCGCTTGTGTTTGTGAACGTAAACAAAAGCCAGCTTTTCCCCTTTTAACGCCAACCCCGAATGTATGGAAGTATCCATATTTTCGACGTACTCTTGTCTGCCCTGCCGCTCGAGCCGGGCAATGAACGAGAGAGAGAGAGTCTGGCAATATCTCATGCAGCCATCGTGAAGCCGTCACGCCAGCCTAGTCTGGGGGTTCTTTTCGGTTTTGCCCCATGGCTCCGCTTGCTTGGTGTCGGCCCCTCCCTTTTTTGGTTCTTTTCTGATTCGCCTTTTCTTTATCTCTCTCTTTTTTGTATCCATATATTTTATATTTTATATTTTCTATCTTTGCCCCTGACACTTTGATACTCCCATACGTCGTACCAAAACGGAATGGACTCCGACTATCTCAGAGTACTCGTAGTAATATCCTTACTCACTTCGCAGTACTTTTTGCACGATGCACCGCATACAGATGTAGCTACTGACGTCTCATGGGTGAGTAGAGACCACACCGAACGTAGGAGCGTTGATGGCCAGGGGCGTTCGTGTGCAAAAGCAGAGAGGACCGCATATTGTCCATGATATGCTGTGCTCTTCCAGTTGCAAATTGTCGAGACATTGTAAGATCATAAGAGGTGGCGAAGCCATACCATAGTACAGATTATTACGTCGTACTCCAAACTCCAACATGCCTGGATGCTTGCCAACCCCGACCGAACATCCCGTTGTGCTCCCGCCGCGATGTGCTCCGTGCAAGGGCTTTCCGTCTCGTCGTCCTCGGAGCCAATGCAAAAGTACGACGTTGGAGGACGGAGTATCCATACGAGTAGTTCATGTTTCTGTGATGTGTGGAGCAATCTGCGATGCAGACCCACTGTGCAAGCTGCAGCAAGAAAAAAAAGGGAAAAAACGCTGCAGTCCCCAGCCAACAATGGCTTGTTGTTCTTCAGAGCCGGGAGAGCGGCTGGTTGGCTCTTGCCCAGCCAGGGATGCGTCGTAATAGCGCCATGTGTGTGTGGTTTGTTCTTTATCCTGGTTGATGTCGTCCAGAGTATCGTTATTAGTATCCATACGTCTTAATACTCTCCGTGGTTTGGTGGCCGCTCCCTGGCCACTCCACTCGTATTCCCTGTTGCGAACATGTTGATTGAGACGGCGCTATCGCCTAGCAAGATGGCGAGATACGGGGCCTTCACTGCTTCGGTGCTTCAGTGCCCAAGTACGCGTACTCGTACTTTGTACAGAACACGTCGTAAAACTTTCGTGCTGAGCGTCGTATTGCTTGGCGGTATTGGCGAGCAAAAAAAAAAGTTGTTATCGACTCGGCTGTTTTAGCGTTAGCTCTAATACTTGGCCTGAGCTGGGCCGGGGGTGATTGCTGCACCGTGCGCCAGTGGTGTGGGCCGCCCCTCTACAAGTGTGTCGACGGACGAGTATTGCGACGTAATAATTACAGAGTAATACTTTAGAAGGATGCCCTCGACGGTTGGCGTAATATGGATACTCCGTATCGCTACAAGGGACTACACTAACGCCGAGTGCCTCTATTTACGGGAGTACGACGTAGTACTTCGTACTCGTACACTGTACGTCATAGATTACTGGTCCTTTGCCGCCTTTGCCTTGCCTCTGCTTCCTTTTTTTGTGTTCCACCTCTGGTACTGCCCATGTACTCTGTAGTATTGATACTCCGCTATTGCGACAGCAAGCAATGACAAAAGTTTCGTTCCCTTTCCCTGCAGAGATAACATTTTCATCAAAAAAAGGTCCCTCCTTGAGATAGTGCCCACCCCATTACGACACCGTAATACGGTTCTGCGAGTATTACGGAGCCTATGGGTACAGATTCCCTTGATTTTTTCCCTTGTTTCTTCTTTTTTCATGGGTACTTTATCTATTTCGTCTCCATCTTCAATTGTTTCTATCGCTCTGATTTGGCCTCTCCATGATGCGTCGTCCTTTCCCTTTTCTGATTTGTGACGGCAATGTTGCTGACTTTGGCCGTTCCTTCCATCCATTTTCGACACACTGCAGCAGGCAGCTTTTACGACCTGTAACATTACTATCCACATCGGGGGACTTTTCGCCTCCTCCCACTTTGTGAGAATGAAAGAGCGCAGACAGAAAGGGAAAGCTTACGGGGAAGGAACATCCTTTCCCTTTTCGCTCTTGCCTTTTCTTTTTTTTTTCCCTCGCGACGTAAGAGTATGGACTCGTAGTACCGAGAAGGCCGCCCATCGGCCTTTGTTCCAGCGCTGCCAAGCCGAGAGAGCGACAAAAAAACGTTGGCTGTAATCGGGCCCCACCTTGGGAAAAAATATCGGCCATAGTACGACGTACTCGTACTTTTGTCTCTGTATGTTGCAGGCACAGCCTAGTATCCTTCGTACTCAGTCTTACTCGCTTTCTTGGGCACAAAATCCCCGCTGTCGCTGTCGCTTGATGTTGGCTATCGCTAGCGAACCAGAGCACTATCCTTACGCTTTCCGTGTACTCCGATGCACTACGAGTATGTAATCGTATGGATAGTATCCATAGTATCCATACTGCCAAACGCCGCCACAGGGCCACCACGTTCGTTTCTTTCCTCTTCTCACCCATCCTTGTTCCCCTTGTTCCCAATTTTCCCCTTCCTTTTAAGAGTAATCGTTTTTTTTTCTTTTTTCTGTCATTCATATTGGGACGTAACCTCCCTTTTTTTTCTCTCCCTCACCTTGTCCTAAACGAGGCCCAATTCCTCAGCCTTGATTTGCTTTTTCCATCCAGCTTTTTTGCCTCCTTGCATAATATTCGTACTTCTTCTCTCTTCTCCCCCCCCTCACTCCTGGTCGCCCCTCCACCGTTTCTGCCTTTTTTTCTGCTTAAGGTTTTCCGAAAAGGCAGCTGCTGTGTTGAGACCTACGCCATCATAACCTTTCTCGTCCGATCATTCGATTCTGTTTACGTTCCTTTTTTGGATTTGGGATTTTTTTTCTTCAGTCCGTTCCTTTTTGTTCTTGTCATTCTTTGGCGCAGTTGGTTTTGGGTCCCACTCATACGCCCAGACTGCCGTTGTGTTCTTGTTGTATCCTTTTTTACTTGGGATTCCAACTCCATTGCCCCCGGCATCACCGCTTCTTTTGCGACTTCGGTATTGACGATAACGAAAAGCCACGGGCTGGCTTTTGCACAAACCAATTTCTTCGTTACACGTGAACGCATCTTCTCTGAAGAAGTGAAGACGTCGCCCTCAATGTCTGGCTGGTAATGGCCTCTCCGAATGTCGGCTGGCACTGACGACGGCCTCCGCATTGCTTCCCGACTCTTTCAGTGACAAGCTTCTCTGCTGCCGCCGACGCAGCATCCTGCTCTTCCACCATGGATCAGCAGCAACCGCCGCAACCGTCGGCGAGCCAGCCATGCCCGGCCGGCCCGTCGAACAGCCAGGCGCTTCAACCTGAACCCCACAACAGCCACACGTCTCATCGGACGAACCTCTTTTCGTCTTCACCCGCCGTCTCCTCGCCCTCGTCTCCGCGTCTGTCGCAGCATTCGAACCGCGTTGCTGTCGCCATGTCGTCGGCCTCGTCTCCAGTCATTTCCCACTCCGCCGATTCGTTCGCTCCGCCGCCCGACCTTGCCTCGCCCAGGGCCGCACCCGACAGCCCAAGTCCAGCCACGGTTGGCGCTTCACACCCGGGCCACAACCCCACGCCGCCCATCCCTATCAGCAGCATGAGCTTGCAAGAGGGCTTTGGCAACACTGGCTTCAGTGTGGCGGAGACCAACAACATGGGCAACTCTTACCGGCTTCCCCACCAGCCCGTGCGAGAGTGAGTCTACCTAAATTTGAATTTCCCCCGTTCATTTCCACTTGTCTGCCTTTTAAAATGCTAACCTGCTGGCTCAGAACACATACGGCAAACGTGGACCGCGACTGCGCGGGGCGGAAAACCATTAATGAATACCAGGTGCTGGAAGAAATTGGCCGGGGCCAGCATGGCAAAGTCAAGCTGGCTCGTAACAGCTTAAACGGCCACCTGGTTGCCGTCAAAATCATTCCCCGCCTCTCCAAAACCCGCCGCCTGGGCAAGGTGTCTGCGGCTGATCCTCGGCAGAACACGAAGCGCGAGATTGCCATTCTCAAGAAAATTCGCCACGAGAACGTCGTTGCTTTGCTTGAAGTTATTGACGATCCCGAGCTGCAGAAGATATACATGGTTCTGGAGCACGTCGAGCGCGGCGAGGTTGTCTGGCGGAAAAAGGGCTTGCCCAACATTTGCTATTTCGAGCGCTATCGCATCGAGAAGGGTATGCGTGGCGAGGAACTAAACCCGGGCGAGTGCAATTGGTTCGACGTGCTCGACCGAAAAGCCACTCTCCGCGCATTGCGAGAAGCTGCCGCTCAGAACCTGCCGCCTCCCGTTGACCGCTGGACGACCCAGTTTGGTCTCACCGTTGACGATCCGGACAGCGGTCAGCCACCATGGTGGTATGTTCCCGACAACGCCCCAGGACCCGGCGATCCGCCCATGGTGGCGTCCCCGGTCTTGTCTAGGAACACCTCTCGCGTTCCGTCGCGTGTACCGTCGGTATCGTCGGTGGCCAGCTTGCAAACCCCCTACTCCTACGGCTCGGAATCACTACCGTTATCGGTGATGGCCCAGGTCGACGACACTGAGATGAACCCAGAAACCGGCGCGGGTGGTGGAGGCTTGTTGCATCCGAGCCATGCCTCGTCGTCTGCTCTGGACGGTAGCATGTTCGGAGCTTATGCGGAGGACACTGTCAGTCTGCGCCAGAGATCGCCAAGCATGGCCGAGTCCGTCGTGTCGCACATGTCTGGCATCGATTTCAACTCTATGGTGCACGATCCCTATGCCGACGACTTTTCCTACGTGCCGTGCTTCAGCATTGACCAGGCGCGCAGCGCATTCCGAGACACTGTTTTGGGACTGGAATACTTGCACTACCACGGTGTTGTCCATCGCGACATCAAGCCTGCCAATCTGCTTTGGACGCGAAAATTCAGGGTCAAGATCTCCGACTTTGGCGTGTCGTACTTTGGCCGGCCCAACCGCGACGGCGAGCCCGACAATGCCGTGTCGGAGGCTGAGGCTCTTGATTTCGACGACGACCGTGAGCTGTCCAAGACGGTCGGCACCCCTGCGTTTTTTGCTCCGGAGCTGTGTTACACAGACGTTGACAAGGAGCCGCCCCGGGTGTCGGAGCAGATCGATGTGTGGTCGCTGGGTGTGACTTTGTACTGCCTTATTTTTGCCCGCATCCCGTTCCTTGCCGAAGACGAATTTTCCATGTTCCGCAAGATTGCCACAGAAGACCCCTACATTCCCAACCGCCGCCTCAAACCGGTGGGCATTTTCACCGACCCCACGGGTTCGTCACTCTACGACCGGCGAAACGTCCATCCCTATAGGAGCGACGCCAATCCCGAGTACGAAGAGCTCAGTCCGTCTTTGCTGGACCTGCTGCGGAAGATGCTCATCAAGAATCCCGACAAGCGGATTCGCCTCCGGGATGTCAAACGACACAAGTGGGTGACTGAGGACATTGACAACGTCGTCGGCTGGATTGACAGCACGGATCCGGCTAGAAGCCAGAACCAGCGCATCCAAGTCGACGAGGAGGAAATTGGCGAGGCTGTCGTGCCCCTTAACTTCCTCCAACGCGCACGGTCGGCCGTGAAAAGGGCCGTAGGCAAGGTCATACACCCTCGACCGGAGCGTGATGAAAGCGCCGCGGCCTCGTCTCGACGCCGCGCTGCCAGCTCGGCCACCAGCTCTGTCGCTGACATGTCGGCGCTTCATTCCCAGCAGTCTGGTGGTCTGCCCGCCTCGTTGGTGCACCACAACAGCACTGGAAGCGGAGGTGGCGGCGGCAGCGGAGCGGTCAAAAACAGTCACAGCAGCAACAACAACAACAGCTATAACAATAGCCGTAGCAACAGCGCCAGCAACAGCAACAGCTTCAGCAACATCAACCAGTCGCTCGGCTACAGCCACAGCTTTGGCAGCGGCCACGGCCATGGCACGAACCTTGGCTACAGCCATAGCTTTCATCACCAGTCGGGCAGCAGCAGCAGCAACAACAACAACAACAACCAGCCGTGGGACGTGCGCCACCAGCCGACGGTACGGGGAGATGACTATTTTGCCACAGTCACGCAGATACCCGCCAACAACAGCAACAAGAGGACAAACAGCGGCAGCGGTAGTGTCAATGCCAGCCACAGCGAACAGCAGCATCCGCTGACCCAGAGTGTCATTGCAAGCCCGTACGAAGAGACGCCCCCTTCAGGCGAGACCCAGTCCCCCCAAAGCCCTGAAGAACGAGCGTCGTCGCAGCAACAGCTGATGTCCGCAGGCGAACAACACCTCCCAGCGACACCCCCGCGCGCGACGCCCGTCGAGCCGCCCGCCGCCTCTTCCGTGGGCGGTTCCGCTGATGAGCCAGCTGTGGCCGCGAAAGCCATCGAAGCTGCGGCAGCGACGGCAGCGGCAGCGGCCACGCCGGCAGCCCCCTCGCCAGGGACGACGCTAACGAACTCGACAGCGGTTCCGACTACGGCGACGACGACGGCGACGACGGCGACGACGGCGGTGGTCCCATCTGCAACCCCTGCAACGACTTCAGCGAAGCCCGTGGCAAAGGCCATGACAGCTTCCACGACCAAAGAGCTTCCTCCCCTTCCTGCGCTGGCGGCTGCATTTAAGCAGCTGCCGCCTCTGCCTTCTGCGGCGACGATGCCGAGATCCATGTCGACTCGGCATGCTCATTCGCGGTCGATCACAAACGATTTTTTCGGCCGTTCTGGCTCGGTTCGCGAGGGTCGCGAAACACAAACGGTGCCGACGACGCCCGTTGCCGGCGATTCACCTGCTGATACCACCGCTCTTTTGGGTCGGCGCACGCGAGACATTCGCTCGGTCACCGATGCCAGCATGCGTGCGCAGTCGGTTGACCGCGCTGGCATCGTGTTCTCCAATCCCGACAAGCGAGCCGTTCCGGTGGTAGGCCTTAGCCCCACCAATGCATTGGGGAGCGTACAGCACCTGGGGCTCGGATCTCCTCGGCAAGCGGCATCTCCGGTGTCAACTGCTATCAGCGCTAGCTCGACGCAGACAGAAACCTTGCCAAATATGTCGGAGGCGGCCCCCCGCGCGGCCGGCGCGTTGGTGGATGAGCGAGCGGAAAGTGTGTCCGACGCGGTCGTGGATTCTCAGCCTTCTGAGCCTTCCCAGCCTTCTCAGCCGCCTCAGCCCGCACAAGAGTCGAAGCAAGCGTCAGAGGTGGAACCTGCAGGTGTTGCGTGCCCCCCATCGCCAAGCAATGCGGCGTCGGCGGCCAGAGAGGAGGCGTGGGAGCCGGCGGCAAGAGGAAGCATTAGCGCCTCGACGGTCGGTACGGCGGAGCGGACTGTTGCATTTACAGCCGTGTCGTCGCGGTCTGCCTCGCTGGGGAATTTGAGCGAGGTGACGCCGCTGACGAGTCCGAGTGAGACGACGGCAGGGTCAATGCTGTCTCACGCGCACCATGGATCTGGGCATTTGCGAAAGGACAGCTCGAACCCGATGCTGGCTTTTCAGTCGGACCCTTCGTTGCCAGCTCTGTTGAGCGGGGCCAGTTCCGTGTCTGCTGACAACGAGGGCGACTTTTCGGCCAATCCCAGTCTGGTTGGCGGGACGTCTCTGATTGACACGGGCGACTCGCTGACGCCACCGGCGCTGGAGAAGGTGGATACCGCCGTGAATGACGGCGGCGGCTTGAAAGACCAACACGACTGGGCCAGCGGCGGGGCAATCCCGGTACAGATGGACAGCGACCGCGCAGCAGCAGGGCCCACGGGGACTGCTGGGGCTGGGGCTAGGACTGGGGCTGGGGCTCTGGCTGCTGCTGCTGCTACGGACTCGCCTGCTGCTGCTCGAACCGCTGCCACTCCCGGACGCAACCGCCATCGCCATGACGACGACGACGATGATAGCAACAGCGACGGGGGAATCGTCATGGCAAAGGCAAGGAAGAGGCCCGGCAATATGCACTCGCCCGGTGCAAGCACCAGTGGTGCTATGTCGTCGCCAGTTCAGCAGGCTGGACGCAATGTGTACCACAAGGCACGACGGCGAGACACCAACACCAGCATTGGCAGCACGGACACGGCCAAAAAGTTGCCATTACCGGAGTGAAATATAAATGACCAACTTTCTTACAAGCTCCGTGTCCGCGTTGTCTGCTCATGGGACTTACACATGCACATACACAGCATTATCACTACGCATATATCATCATACGCCTTTCACGCACTACGCGCAGTCATGCAACAGTTTGCAGCGTCTTGGTTGTTTTAATGTTTTTTTTTCACGGATAGACAATGCATTTTTGGCGGCCAGTTGACGTGTATTTAGGTTGTATTTTTTTTTTTTTTGGTTCAATGTTCAAACCCCATCTTTCGCATCTTGAGAGGAGGAGGGACTTTATAAAAGAAGGGACATAAGGAGATGAGAGTCACAGATGACTCTTGGAGACTTCTTTTGTTGTTGTTTTAAACCCATGATTGGATATAATGTAGCGAGAGAACAAATGTCGGACAGGATTAATGTTTTTTCTTTTTCTTTTCTCTTCATGTATTCTTTTTTCTTGTTTTCAGTTTTCTATTCTATTGTTCCGTTGGCTGAAAAGGCTACCTCACCCTCCTGGGTTGGGTGGAGGGAAATTTGGTTTATGGAAACATGGCCCACTCTCTCTTTCTCTCTCTGTTCTGTATAGGATATCTCCGGGTTAATACCCTTATATTCTTCTCCTTTGGCGACTTTCTGTGGTAAAAAAGATTATCATCACTTCGTATGACAGGACCAAGGTGGACGACGATGGATGATGGATGGGAGGAAAGGGGGTAAAAGGGAAGGGGAAGGGTAGGAAATATGTCGTAAAATTACTTGGGGGGTTTTCTCACTTAAGAAATAAAAAATGGTTTCACAAAAACGAACACAGTTACAAAGCATTCACGGAATCCAGGCAAGAGAATGTGAGGGGATGGGGGTTCGTACTCCAAGATGCAAGCGAGGCAGAATGTCGGCGCATTCTTTTGTGTTGCGGGCTGTGGTAGCTTCTGGCTCCGCCATCAGCACGACTCAAAGGGATTCATTGGGCGGTGGGAAGAGTTGTAGGGAACTCCCATCCACAAATACATCTATCTGAAGTTGAAAAAAAGAAACGGGATCGTGGGCGCTTGAACGATGGGACAGCATAATGTTAAAAAAAACATACAGACGACGAGCGGTAAAATATTGGCTCAAGCCCCGGAAATAAACAACAAGCAACAGTTGCGGCAGCAAAAAGAAGAGAGGCCGAGCGGCCGCGCCGAGCAGCACGTCCCCTGTGGCCAAGAGCGTAAAAGTTCTGGCCCTGTCGATGCCGTCCCCGTTTCCCAGATGCCGGCACATTTGCCCGTGTTGGGGCTAGTGCAAAAAGCACATGCTGAGCGGAGCCCGTTCCTTCGCCCCCTCAACGGCGGTAACATCCCGTGCCAAGGACGACCGTACGGGTCTCTCTGCCGTGGGGGGGCTACAACTGCGAGGCCGGATTGAGAAGGAAGCCAGACACAGCTTGAGCAAGAAGCCAGACTCGGCTCCGAGGCAGAAAAAAAAGTCTGAAAACTCCAAAAAAAATCAGGGTCCGACAGAGACGAGGTGGAGAAGAGGATGTGAAGACTGGAGGGCCCCCCCATTCAAACCGAAAGAGTGTGGCCCAATGAATCTGGGCCGTTCTTTTTCCTCGTCCTTCGTCCTTTGTTTTTTTTCAGCCAAAAGAAAAGAGAGAGAGGAAGACGAAGACTGTGCAGATCTCATCTTCTCAGGATGGTTGCCTGAACCTGCCTAGAGCCGAATAGGGAGCTCGTCCCAGGGTAGTAGTACTACTAGAAATCATATTCGGTCGACTCCAATCCTCCTTCACAATCCTTTCAAGTTCGACTGCATGTGAGGACAGCAGCAATGCATGCCCTTGTAGCCTGCATTGTCGAGGGATTGTGCTACGACTGGTCTTGATGAGGGAAATAACGACCTGCAGACTGGCCTGATATTTCAACTTTTTTATATAAAAAGAGAAATAGTCGTAAAGCAACCAATGAGGGACATGGCCCGTCGTGGCTGGCCTCGGTCTCAGGAAAAAAAAAAAAAAAGAAAAAACCCGCCGACTATGCGGACGTGAAGGCAGAGCAAACCATCGAGACAGGAAAAAAGAAAAGGAAAAGGCAAAACGAGCAGGATGTCTTTGTCCTGGGACGTTGCGAGTCGGAAGTCCCGTCGTCGTTTATAAGTATTTAATACTCTGCGAGATCCCTCTTCCTTTTCCCTTGAAATCATCACACCCTTCATTCACAAGCTCACAAGCACATTTCACAAAAACAATCGTCCTTTTCCCCCATCTTGACAAAGACCTCACATCCCAATCTGTCCGCCCCGGCAAAAACCAGAAAAGAAAAAAAAAGAAAAAATGTTTTACAAAGCCTCTCTCGTCATTGCCAGTGCTGTACTGTCGCTGGTCGGCAGTGCGACCGCCTGGAACGACCCGGCCGGCCCCATTTCTCCTGGATATTTCTCTGTCTACACCTACTACAATGCTGTCTATGGCCCGGCCTTCAATATGTATGGCGAGGGCGGCAAGGTCACCAACGGCTTCATCCAGAACCAGGGCTGGACCACTGTCGACTCGTGGCTGCCGTACACGGTCGACATCAAGCCCAGCCCCCAATTCCAGGTGGACCACTCCCGCGAAGTCCGCATCAAGTACGGCGCCGTCGACATTGTCACCACCACGGCAACCGTGTGCGGGCCTGCGTCCTTGAACCCCTCCAATCAGAACGATAAGGTGACGCGCTGCATCATTCCCGTCAGTGGACACTTTTAGGAGAGGAGAAAAGAGACGAGGGAAAGGGGGTTGGATCAACTGGTAGGAGAATTGGAGCACGCAAAGATACGTCGTGGCTGGTTGTTTGCTGGGCTGTCTGTGAAGAGGAGCTGGGTTGTTTGTGAAAGGAGGAGCTGGGCTTTTAAGAAAGAACCTGGGGATGCTTGGTTGCTCATCGATGTCTTGTCTTGACATATTTTCTCTTTTTTTTTTTTTTGTCTTCTCGTTCAGCCGGGTTTGTTTCAACGACAAAGTGCAAAACTCTGAAAAAGCCCGTGGTCTGGGCTGAACCATTTGCAGCAGGCAATCCTATTGCTCGTTCATAGAACATCTTTAAAGTTTTCAAATCGAAAAGTGGCAGTCTACATCAGAATAAGTTGTGATCTGACTGTGGCACCATAAAATGCTTACAAGCCGTCGGGTATCCAGTTCTTCGTCGACCGAATACAAGCCGTACGGATATCCAGTTCTTCGACGACTGAATATGTCTGTCTGTGTTGCACAAACGATTCTTTGATAGGCACCCCTTTTCGCTTGGCCACGCCACTGGTACCTCGTTGTAGCCTGCTTCCGGGGCATCACTAACCAAAACTGTTATGCCGTCACTGCTTTCGTAGTCACTTATTGTGTCGATGTCTATCAGAAGCCTGGCCCGACACAGGCCAAAAGGCTGCAAGCGGAATCAGACGCGCCGAGAGACACGATTTTTCCTACGACGTAATAATATTCAAAATGCACACTGTGGATAACCTGAAAAAAAAGAAAAAGAAAAAAAAATCAAAGGAAAATTCCGGCAAGATGGCCTGTCCTTCCTTCTTGCCCACGTGCCAGCCAAAGGAAATTGCGAAAACAAAAGTTTTTCTTCAAGGACAAAGAACTGTTCCCCATGCTTGTCTCCTCCAGCTGCTGATATCATAATTGATGTGGGTTGATTGGCTGCCACCACCAGAGCCAGCCGCAGTGCAGTTTTTTGTCAAGTTCGCTAGTCGGCCTAGCGGTCCACCCCTGCTGCGAAACGAGCCAAGCAGGGCTTCGGATTCGGGAACGTGCTCGCTCCACCGCCAACATGGCCAAAATTGGCTTCCCCACAGCCTCGCAAGCTGACTTACTCGTAAGGCAGTACGAGTTAAAATGGCTCGAGATGAGATGCACCGTATGCCTCAACCGGCTGCCCCTTACTCGGAGCTTGTGGGGGCCTGCAAAGCTGGGCAGAAAAGCTTAGCTCGGCCAACGGTTCCAGGAACAAGGAGGCGGTTTGAAAGCAAACCAGCGAGTCTGCTTCCGGTTGTGGACGACCTTCTGTCCTCCTATATATGTGCCTCGTGCTTCTCTTTTTGACTTTCTGCGAGACTCGCTCATAGCTGTTGTATCCTCGTGGCTGTCGTCCTCTTGGCTGTCGTGTCCTTGTTTCTCTTTCTCTCTTTCTTTCATTTTGATTTTATCCGTGTGGCTTGTCCATCTTTCAGAATCCAGCCACTGTGATTAATACAGTCATTCGCTTGTAATACCTCCTCCACCCTCGCTTTACAGAATCAAACACGCTCTTTTTTCTTTTCTTTTTTTTTCACTTCTTTGTTCTAGTGATATGTTTCCAGCCGTCTTTACGATGCGTCTGGTGTCCATTTTCCTGGCCCTCGCTGGCCAGGCCCTGGCGAGCGCAGCCACATCCAACTCGTCCGTCACCAGCCAGGTCCGCGTTGCTTACCACGGCGATTCGGGCATGGTGGTCAGCTGGAACACGTTTGAGAAGTTGGACAATCCGACGGTCATGTACGGCCTGAGTGCGGTAAGAAGAGAGAGAAAGGAGAGAAAGGAAGAAGAAAGAAGAAAGAAGAAAGAAGAAAGAAGAAAGAAGAAAGAAGAAAGAAGAAAGAAGAAAGAAGAAAGAAGAAAGAAGAAAGAAGAAAGAAGAAAGAAGAAAGAAGAAAGAAAGAATGGCACAGCAATGCTGACTCCTCCAAGGATGCCATGACAGAGTCGGCGTCCAGCAGCGTGTCGGTGACGTATGCGACGTCGCTCACGTACAACAACCACGTGTGGATCGACGGCCTGCTGCCGGACACGACGTACTACTACCAGCCGCAGCATCTGCTGGCCAACGAGACGGTGTACGGGCCCTACACGTTCAAGACGGCGCGGCCGGCCGGCAACTTTGCGCCGTACTCGATCGCCTTTGTGTGCGACATGGGCGCCATGGGCTACGCAGGGCTGAGCGACGTGGCCAACAAGAAGACGGACGCCAACGAGGTGCTGACGCCCGGCGAGCAGACGACGATCGGCTCGCTGGCCGCTCTGCAGGACTCGTACGACTTTGTGGTGCATCCGGGCGACTTGGCCTATGCGGACTACTGGCTGAAGGAGGAGCTGGCCGGCTATGTGGAGGGTGAGTACAAGAGAGCAAAAAAGCAAAGAGAAACAAGCAAAGAGCAAACAAGCAAAGAGCAAACAAGCAGAGCATCCGCTAACCACACAGGCACTCTGGCGGACGGCCCCGTCCTGTACGAGACCATTCTCAACGAGTTCTACGACGAGATGGAGGCCATCAGCGCGTTCCGGCCGTACATGATTGGCGTGGGCAACCACGAGGCCGACTGCGA
Source organism: Raffaelea deltoideospora (assembly GCA_019925385.1). Taxonomy (NCBI): domain Eukaryota; kingdom Fungi; phylum Ascomycota; class Sordariomycetes; order Ophiostomatales; family Ophiostomataceae; genus Raffaelea; species Raffaelea deltoideospora. The sequence goes on along the minus strand of JADHKP010000034.1, from coordinate 166,495 downwards.
CAACGGCGGCACAAAAGGGTTTGATGCCTCGATTTGCGTTGAAGGGCAGACCAACTTTACGGGTGAGTCTCCTCCCAGAGCTTATCCTTTCTCTTCCTCCCCGTCTCGCTGATTCCTGCTAACATCTCCCAGGCATCATCAACCACTTCCGCATGCCGTCGGACCTGTCGGGCGGCGAGGGCAACTTCTGGTACAGCTTCGACTACGGCATGACGCACTATGTCTTTTTCAACACCGAGACCGATCTCGGCAACGGCTTGCTGCAGGACGAGCAGGACCCCTACTTTGCCGGCCCGTTTGGCGCCTACGCCAACGCGCAGGTGGACTGGCTGGCGGCGGACCTGGCAGCCGTCGACCGCTGCGCGACGCCGTGGGTGGTGGCTCTGGGCCACCGGCCGTGGTTTGCGTCGGGCGATGCCTGCACCAACTGCTCGCAGGCGTTTGCCGGCCTCTTCGAGACGCACGGCGTCGACGTCGTGCTGCAGGGCCACTTCCACGTGTACGAGCGCAATCTGCCGGTCTTTGCCAACGGCTCGCTGGACGCGCACGGCTACGACGACCCGGCGGCGCCGTGGTACATCATCAACGGGCTCGGCGGCCACTGGGACGGCATGGACGACTTCACGCTCCCGCTGCAGGACTACCACGCCTTTGGGCTCGCCGACAGCGACGCCACATACGGCTGGTCGCGCCTGCACTTTTTCAACGCCACCCATCTGCAGCACGAGTTTGTCGCCAGCAACAACAACTCCGTCCTCGACTCGACCGTCCTGTACAAGAACCACGACCTCTCCAAGTGCGCAGCGCCGTCGTCGTCGTCGTCGTCGTCGGCCGTGTCGGCAGTATCTGCCACATCCTCTCAGAGCAGTGTCTCGTCCACGGCGGCAGTCTCAGCCACATCCTCTCAGAGCAGTGTTTCGTCCATGACGGCGTCCGCTTCCACCAGCCTCTCTTCCAAGGCTTCTGTTCCCACCTCCTCTCTCATCACCTCGACCATCCTCTCGACCACCACGTACACCGTCACGTCGTGCGCCCCAACCGTCACAAACTGCCCCGTCGGCAGCCTGACCACCTCTGTCGTCACAATGTACACAACCTACTGCCCCGAGACGTCCAGCGCCGCTGCTGCCACAGGACCAACCACGGGCAGCGCCACCAACAACACAGCCGTCGCGACGCGTCGTCCTGGCTCAGGTGCCGCCGCTGCCTCGTCGCCGTCGCCACAGACTGCTGCCTATGCCAACACAACCACCGTCGTGGGCGCGACAGCGATTGGCACCACCAGCAGCAGGAGCAGCAGCAGCAGCTTACTTGCCACAGCGTCCCCAACTGATACGGCCGTGACGGCTGGCGCTGCCCGAACCGCATCAATGAGTGCGGCAGGCCTGCTGTTGGTTGGTATGATCGCGGCTCTGTTTTGAACAGTGTAGATGCTATGCCTCTTGTGCCTCTTGAGTACCTTTATGCTGTCCATTGATCACCATGCTATAATGCAAACTCGCTAGAATAGACATGCAGTTATACAGACTCCAAGAATAATGCAAGAAACTAAAGTCAAAAGTCTTCCAAGAAACTGAAAAGTCTTCCAAGAAACTGAAAAGCCTTCCAAGAAACTGAAAAGTCTTCCAAGAAACTGAAAAGCCTTCCAAGAAACTGAAAAGCCTTCCAAGAAACTGAAAAGTCTTCCCTTAAGCCAAAAGTCTCCCCAGGCCTTATTTAGCTTTCCAAGTAATCTGCAGCGACACAGCGCCCGGCGTCGTGTACACCTTTTCTTGCGTTGTTCCGCTGGGAAGCGATGCGGCAGAAAAGACAGACGACTGGTTTCCGTCTGCGCCGCGGTAGGTCAGATACTGGCCGTCGTAGCCGAACGGGCTGGCCGTGGAGACGCTCGTCGAGCACGACAGCGACGCATCGTCCAGGACGGCACACAGGCCCTTGCTGGAGGTGAGCGTAAAGGACAGCGGGTCGGCATCGTTGCTGTTGGCAGCAGCGGCAGCCGTAAACGTGGCTGGCGTGCCGCCGTTGCTGCGATACCACGAGCCGGTCGAGATGATAAAGCCGCCGTTGTCGGCGGCGCTCGGCGTCGTCACGTAGAGATAGCCCTTGCCCGAGAGGGCCGAGGGCACGCCGGGCGTGCCCGACGGCGCGGCTGTGGGGCTGCTCGTGCTGCTGCTGCCGCTCGTCGAGGGGCTTGCCGACGACGATGGCGACGACTTGGGCAGATATCGGATGCCGGTCTCCGGGCAGGTGGATGCGGACCCGACCGGGTCGGCGGGGACAAAGTCGCCGCTCTGGACGTTGCCCTTGACGTTGTAGTGGTACCACAGCTCGCTGAGCCGGCCGCCGCTCTCGCACCGGACCACGACGCTGCGGCCAAAGGCCCCGGCCAGCGCCGCCTCGATGTCGGCCCGCGCGTACGTCGCCGTGGCCGACGGCACAATGCCGGCGGCGGCCAGCCAGGCGTACGACGGCAGCGTGCGGAACAGCGCCACCGTGCGCCGGAAATAGTCAACCGCCTCCTGGGCCGGCTCGTAGTCGTCGTAGCACTCCGGGTCCAGCGTGCTGATGCACGTGCCGTGCTTGTTGAACTCGTGCTCCCAAAACGACTCGTCGCTGCCCTCGCTGCTCTTCCAGTACGTCTGCATGAACGCCAGCGTCTCCGGCGCCGCCGCCTCCAGCACGGCCGTCACGTTGCTCAGCTCGCGCGACGCATCGCAGAACTGCGCATACGAGCCGTCGCAGTTGTCCGGCCTGCCAACTCAGCCATCAGCTTCTGGGGGGGGGGGGGATCACAACCTCGTTGTCCGCACAAACTCAGCACAAACTCAGCAGAAACTCACCATAGCCCGTGGACGGTCCACGAGTCGGCCGGGCCCGTCGACGGACTGGTGTCCCAGAGCTGGGTCTGCAGCAGATCGCCGCCCGGGTAGTTGACGCAGCAGGTGTTTACAGCCGTCGTGTTGTAGCAGCTGAGAGGAAGACACCGGCCCAGCGGACACGACACAACCGACCCAGCCGCCGTCCAGCCAACCGCCAGGGCAGCATGAAGAAGCAGCACTCGCGTTGGCGCCATTTTGGTGAGAAATGCAATCTGAGCTGGAGGAAGCTTTGTGATTTTTCTATGCTGCTGCGTTGTCGTATTTGCCCTCGGGTCTTTGTTTCTCTCAATGCTGGAGAGAGAGCGTGAGAGCGTGAGAGAGAGAGTGAGAGAGAGAGAGAGCGAGAGAGTGCAAGATATAGACTTGCCTTTGATGATCCCCCCTTTGGAGCCCTCTTCACGGCTGAGCCAAGCCCGATGGCTGAAGCACGTGCATCGCATCTCAGATCTCATTCCACCAAATCAGGAAAGAGGCATCAAGCACCATCTCGGACTTCGTTTCGACCCCTGGCACGTGTTAGCCGTGGCCGTCGTGTTAGTGGATGATGCTTGCCAGTGGTGTTCTTGGCGCCTTCCGTTTTGGCCCTTAGCCGTAATAAGTGCAACGAACTACGCCATGTTAGCAATCACACCGCACCAGCCAATCATCCCTCCGATCGCTCAGGCACAACGGTTTGCTCTGCCTTTGAGTTGATGCCGCCGACATCAACTAAAAAGAGATTATATTTTAGGACAAAAACAACGCTGAAAGACATCACTTTGTTTCGCAAATCAAGAGAGCTCCCGTATTATCAAGAGAATGGTTTAAATCTTGGCTTTTTTTTTTTTTCAAACAAGGAAAGAGGATGGTTTAAATCTAGAATTTGTATTTTTTAGACAAGGCTGAAGCAAAGAGAGAAGCGAGAAGAGAAAAGAGAAAAGAGAAAAAGGTACAAAGAAGGTAATTACTTTTGCCGGGGGGGACTCTGAGGTCTACGAGCCCTACGATCCAAAAGTGGCCGATTCCTGAGGATTGGACTCCTGATTAGTGCCTGGCATCTATGGCACTGCCTGATTAGTGCCTGGCATCTATGGCACTGCGCATTGCTAATGTGCGTTATTTTGACAATGACGTAGAATTGGTCGATGAAGAGATCGCTGAGATCCCTTTCAACGTAGACTTCCGTCTCTGCTTTCAGGCAGAGTGGATAGGCTCTTCCTTGCGGGGGCACAAAGGTGCAGCGGACGTCTGGAAGCTGGGATCGGTCCCGGGCGGGAAAGCTGATGTGGAGAACGGCATGGATTGCTCCAAGTCGCTCATCGTCGATCGAGAACTCTACCTGTTTGTAGTTGCCACTCTTCAGGACTTTCCGGGCACTGATCCAATCCTCCAAAAAAGAAGTCGACCAGCACTGCTGGTGCAGAGGGCCGTGTAAGCAGCACATGCTGCAAGGGACGCTTTCTCTCGTTTTTTTTTTTTTTTTAAAAAAAAAAAAAATTCTTTCTTGGCTTTGGTTTGACGTGGATGGTGCAAAAACGGGCCAAGAGAAATGGGTGAAATCTCAAAAGGATCTGCTCCATACAGCAAACAGCGAGATCACAGTCTGATCTAAAACGCAATATATATAGACATTTTTGAAAAACCCAGGGCAGCAGTCTAATTGTTCAAACCCCTTGTTCGGGGCAGGAAAACATACCCAAGCCATACAGGCCAGCAAAGTTTGAACAGATCAAAAGACTCTGTTCCTGGACAAAGACTGAGAGACACGCCGGATGAAATGCAACCAGAACTGCTTCTTTCTTGTATCTCTCAAACAGTTACATTGGACAGTCCACTAACTTTGGTGAACAGTCTGTTTCATGGGAGTTATGCTCCAAGATGTCATGCTGTTCTTTGTTGGGTGTACAAGAACATGCTTATCATGTGACATATCGATACAAACAAAGGGGTTCGAACACGCCTCTGTTCTTTGTTCCCGACAGCCTCTGCCCCAAGAGCGCAGCACCAGCAACTTCTTTGACCAGTTCCCGAGTACCACAATGGCCCAGATTACCCACACGGTTCTCTTTCAGTTCAAGAAAGATGTAGATCCAGAACGCGTCAAAGCGGTAAGTGATGCCGGAGAGAACGAGTCTTGTCTAAGAATTGAGGACCTCGGCTCGGGTTTTCGGCTAATGGCATCGCTCAGCTCTGCGATGCGTTCTTGTCGCTCAAGACGAAATGCGTCCACGCGGAAACGCAGGCGCCGTATGTTCTGTCGGTGAAGGGCGGCAAAGACAACTCCCGCGAGGGTCTCCAGGTGCGTGGCTTTCCGGTTTGCTTTATTGGCTTTCTTGGCTGATTGGCTGTCGAACCCGGGACTGACGGACCAGAACGGCATCACTCACGGGTTCGTGGTCGAGTTTGCATCGGCCCAAGACAGAGACTACTACGTGGACAAGGACCCTGCGCACCGGGCATTTGTCAGAGAACTGGACGGGTTTGTGGAAAAGGCCATTGTGGTTGATTTTGCCAACGGCGACTACTGAGCAGCTCTTGACAAGTGCACAGCAAAATATTGAAACAATCGTTGCACTTTCTGTCGTTCTTTCTGTCATTCTGTCGTTCTTTTCTTTCGTTCTTTTCTGTCGTTCTTTTCTATCGTCCTTTTTTCTACCTTTCTCTTTTCTATCTTTCTCTTTATAGTTCTCCTTTCTCTTCTGTCGTTTCTTTGCTCATTTCCCCTTTCTTTTTATTTTCCCGTGCCTCAGGACGCATCTCTTTTGCCCGTACATGCACATCTTTCATCTTTCATGTAAGCCCATTTCACGCCCTTGCCGCCGACCGCCCACCCAGGCTCTGCGCCGCGGCCGCGGCTCCGTCCAGGTGCGGCAGCGGTCTCACGCCGCTCTCTCCGGCGCGCGGCGGCGGCGGGATGAAGCCGGTGGCGACGAGGTAGGCCAAGTACGCGCCCAGCGTGTCGGTGGTGAGCGTCTGGGCCGTGGCCGCTTCGCCCGCAGGCGGCTGCTGCTGCTGCGCTGCCGCCGCTTTCTCGTACAGCCGCAGCGCCGCCATGGCCTGGGCGTCGTCCAGCTCGGGCGCGATGGAGTTGCCCGGCAGGTCGCCGACGACAAAGTGGAACAGCGGCAGCAGGGCATGCGGCTCGGCCGGCGTGTTCTTGGCGTTTGCGTCGCCGGCTTTGCCGTCGCCGTCCACATATGTCTTGACGCGGCCGGCCCAGTCGCGGTAGGCGATGCGATCGGCCGCATAGCCAAAGACCTCGAGCGCGGCCATCCAGTCGTTCAGCGTCAGCCGCGGGTGGCTGGTGACCTGGGCGACGGCCACGGTTCCCTGCTGGGCCGGAGCCAGAGCCGGAGCCGGAGCCGGGGCCGGGGCCGGGGCCGAGGCCGGCTCGCCGACGGCGGCCGGCAGACAAAACGCGGCGGCGACGACGATGCGGGAGACCTGGGTGACGGGCACGGCGTTGAGGGTGTTGGCAATGTCCGGGCGGGCGGCGACCTGGAGACAGCCCTTCCAGAGGCGGACGAGAAAGTCGTCGGTGACGGAGGTGCCGGTGCGGGGATCGCCGGTGATGTAGCCGGGGCGCACGACGGCGCCGACGAGGCCGCGGCGGCCGGCCTCGCGCACCAGATACTCGCTGGCCCACTTGGACTGGCCGTAGCCGGTGGCCAGGCCCTTGCGGCTGCCCTCGAGGTCGTCGGCCTCGAGCACGGGCCGCCCCGCCGGCCCCGACGCCGCCTGCACGTAGTGGTCGCTGTCGAGCGTCGACGTCGAGCTCACAAACGCCAGCCGCTTGGCCCGCCCGCCCGCCGCGCACAGCTGGATGCACGCCAGCGTGCTCAGCACGTTGGCCGCCCGCAGGTTCGAGTACGGCAGCATCCAGTTGACCTGCGCCCCGTTGTGGATCACCACGTCCACCGAGCCGGCCAGCCGCTGCCACTCGCCCGCCGCCAGCCCCAGCTGCGGCTTGCTGATGTCGCCCACCACCGCCTCGATCCGGGGCGGTGCGGCCGTCGCTGCCGTCGCTGCCGTCGCTGCCGTCGGGGCCGTCCACGCCGCCGACCACAGCCCGTATGCCCGCATCGCCGTCTCCAGCCGCGCCAGACCCGCCGCCGCGTCGGCCGCCCGCACCAGAGCCACCACGCGCGCCTGCACCGGCCCCTCCAGCAGCTCGTGCGCAATGTACGCGCCCAGGAACCCCGTGGCGCCCGTCAGCAGCACCGTCGGCCGCGTCGTCGCCGCTGCAGCGCCAAAGTCCCACGCCGTCGCCGCCGCAGCAATCGCCGGCGGCAGCTGGCTGTTGGCCAGATCGCGCGCGTCCACGGCGTACGCCTCGTCCTCGACGCGGGCGTCCACGTCCAGCGGCATCGCGTCGAGACGCAGGCCGATCGGGTCCTGCGCACGGTCGATCTCGGCCGCCAGCGCCTCCAGCGTCTGCGACTGGAAAATGGCCCGGATCGGCACGTCAATGTTCTTCCACTCCTTGCTCACGCGGAAAAACATCTGCTGGGCCAGGATCGAGTGGCCGCCCTCGTCGAAAAAGTTGGACTCGGGCCGCAGCATGCGCGCCGTGCAGTTCGGCAGCACCGACGCCCAGATCGCCGCCAGCCGCTTCTGCGTGTCCGTCAGGTTGACCGACACCGACGACGCCCGCCGCTTCGCCAAAAAGGCAAGGTCCGCCTCGTCGGGGAACGGCAGCGCCGCCTTGTCAATCTTGCCGTTGGGGTCTGTCAACCGATTAGCCAACCTTTAGCTTGCAAGAGAGACAGAGAGAGAGAGAGAGAGAGAGAACCTACTCAGAGGCATTCGAGCCAGCGGAATCAGCAGGCTGGGCACCGCGTATTTGGGCAGCTTGGCGGCCAGGAACTTCTTGCAGTCTTCGGACAGGGAGCGGAAGCGCCGCAGCATCTGGCTGATGGGCTCGTCGGGCGAGGGGACGGCCAGCTGCTGCTGCTGCTGCTGCTGGCCGTCCTGGCGGCGGTCTTCCTGCTGCACGTGCTGGAACCAGCGCTTGGTCTCTGGCACGTAGTACGTCACCAGCGTGTGCTCCTCGTTCTTGTCGCGCCGCACCAGCGTCACGTTTTCGCGCACATACGGGTGCTGCGACAGGTGCGAGTCGATCTCGCCCAGCTCGATGCGGAAGCCGCGGATCTTGACCTGCGAGTCGATGCGCCCCGTGCACTCAACGCTGCCGTCGGCGCGCATGCGGCCCAGGTCGCCGGTCTTGTACAGCCGGTCCTCCGGCCGCGGCGCCGCCACAAACCAGTTGGCCAGAAACTTGGTCCGGTTCAGCTCCTGCGTCGTCGCGTCGTCGCCCAGGTAGCCGCGCGCCAGCCCGCCCGCCCGCAAGAACAGCTCGCCCTGCTCGCCCGGCCCGCACAGCCGCATGCGGTCGTCGCGGTCCACCACCAGCAGCTGCACGTTCTGCATGCCCTGGCCCACCGGGATGATGTCCGGCAGCTCGTCCAGCACGTCGGGGGCCCGCGCCCGGCTCGGAATCTCAAAATACGACACCGCCCGCTGGCTCTCCGTCGAGCCGTACAGATTGATCACGCTCGTGTTCGGCGCCAGCTGCCGCAGCTTCGCCGTGTCCTTCTTCGTCAGCAGATCCCCCACGAAAAAGGCATTGCGCAGCGAGCCAATGCGCGCCGTCGCCCCGCCCACGAGGATCTGGCCCATTGCCGGCGTCAGATGCGTCACCGTCACCTCGCTCTCCTTCATCCACTCCGCCAGCAGCTCGTACGCAATCACGTCCATCGGCGGAACAACAATCTTGGCGCCCAGAAAGAGCGGCGTGAAAATGTCGCGCTGGCCTCGTTAGCATGGAGAGAATCGCACGCACAAAACACGCAGTATTTCACAACCACACAACCACAAACCCACCTGGATTGGATCGTGGGCAATGCCCGACAGCATCGTGAACCGGTCCTGGTCCGAGAGGCCGAACCGCTGCGCCATCCAGGGAAAGTAGTGCGTCAGCGAAAAGTGCCGGCCCAGCACGCCCTTGGGCCGCCCCTCAGAGCCGCTGGTGTACGACAGCGTCGGCGCCGACTCGGGCCCCACCACAACCCCAACCGGGTCGTCTCGGCTGTACACCGAGGCGTCCAGGCAGTCCGCGCCGTCGACGCTGCCGCCCCGCAGCTCGCCGCTGTCGGTCAGCGCCAGCGCCGGAATGGTCGACTTGAGCTTCAGGCTGTTGGCCACAAAGTCGCGCACGAGGTCCGACAGCGGGCCAGACTCCTTGTTTGCCATCTCGATGCAGATCAGAAACTTGGGCCGCGAAATGTCCAGCAGCACCTTCTGCCGCTCCGGAGGATACTGCGGATCGATCACGCTGACCGTGGCGCCGGCCTTGAGAGCACCCATGTAGGCCACCACGAGGTCAACACTGGAAAGTCAGTGGCTGCAAAGACATACGAAACAACAGAAATGAGCGACAGCAGAACAGCACCACACCACCACCAGCAATCTCATTCCCCAGCCAACATACCCCCGATATGCATAGATCATGACAACATCGCCCACGGCACAGCCATGGTCCAGCAGGTGATGCGCCAGAATATTGGCGCTCTCGTTGATTTGGCGGTACGTGAAGACGCGCCCCTTGGCCCGCGAGCTCTTCGTTTCCACGACGCACTCGCGGTCCGGGAACGCCTTGGCATTTTTGGCAAAGATCTCGTGGATCGCTGCAAGAACGACATCAAAATGTTAGACATCAGCACTTTGAGTCATTTGTCCGAAAACGGAGGACGTCTCAAGAAGCAAAAACAGGAGCGTCAGAACATCCTACCTCCACGGTAGTCTCCCCAATGGAGATCAATGGTTGGGTCGGGAGCTGCCATGTTGGTGGGTTTGCTCAATTTTTGTTGTCTAAGCCAGATGTGAGGGAAATCTCACCAGGCCGCGCGATGACTGTAAAAAAATCATTCTCATTTCTTTTTTTTTTTTTTTTTTTTTGCCCGAGCCTAACAGACACCACAGCCAAGGCTTTACCCGGCAGCTGTCCGGCACCGGCGGTGAGGGGCAGTGGTTGTCTGGCTAGAGTCACGTGGTAATTATGGGCGAGTCAATCTCTCTTCTGAGTCATGTCTCATTGTGTTGAAGACCGGGGAGTTGAATGTAAGAAAGGTGGAAAAGGGTCACACATTGAGAGTGAAAGTCATTTGAACCTGGGGTAAAAAAACAAAACAAAAAACAAAAAAACAGCCTTCATAACAGAAATGGACGTCGCAAAAAAATTGAGTAGCAGACACGGACAAAAAAAAACTTGGGATGCCAGAAGCTGGCTTTTTGGGGTGAACCGGGATCGAACCGGTGACCTTTAGATCTTCAGTCTAACGCGCTCCCAACTACGCCATCACCCCTTGTTGGTTGACAATTCGACTGTAAAAATTTATTATATGGTCAGGGTGCATTGTGCAAAGGACTACGGAGTAATACAGTACTCGTATTTATCCATATGCTCTTCCTTGCACTATTGTTTCGTATTTGACTGTCTCATTACGTGAGTGAATCTTTCCCATAATTTTGCAGGAGAAATTATCCCCTTGTCTACGAGTACATTGAGATAGCACAGCACGACCGACATTGATGCTTTGGCCTGCCTCCACTACCTTGTCTCCCGACGCCTCTGCGCCTCTCCAGCTCTCTTTGCCTGTCTACGGAAAACTCTCCTCAACGCATGCTTGGTGAGGCCATCATCGGGGCAGTGCGCACATCATCAGCGGGGATGGCCAAAGCAAACGCGATCGCCAACCACAGTCGTCGCGGTTTGCCTACCAAGGCGCATGAAAAGATGCACAGCAAACTCTCCCGCATAGGCGTACCGGGGCTTACCGACGAAAATCGGTTTCCACCAAAAAAAGGTACCATACCGAGCATCAATGCTTGGCCTGCCAATCACCATGAGATGCTTAGCCACACAAGGAAAAGTACCGCAGTTTATCTGAGGAAGCACACAAAAAAAGTAAGAAAAAAAAAAGAAAAAAGGAGCGAAAAAGAGAGAGAAAAAGGGAGACTGTCAAAATGGACACTGCTGGCCCGATGTTCCGAAGCTTTGCTTCACATCTGTACATTTGTTCTCCTGAAGTGTGTCAGAGTTGGGTTTGGACTGCTTTTCTGCTCAGTGCTTGCGACACATAGTAATAACCCCGTACTCCGTAATGCTCTTGGGCTGGTTTCTCCTACTGTTTTGCGGGGCTTGAAATGGGCTGTAAAATTGGCCTTTGGCGGTAATGTCCCTCCGTAATAATAGAGGGAGGCTCAAGTGTCAGGGTTTCCCCGCCCGTTTTTGGCCGCTGTCTACAGAGCTGGTTCCAACATAAAGCTCGCTACGTTTCAGACCCATCCAAGCCAACTCCAAGTGCGACTTGGGGCTCATGCTTCATGCTGGCCCTGCAGTATTACTGCTGTCTTGCTAGTATTTCCCCTGTTTGGGCCACGACCGGGGGCCTGGAAGAGTACAAGCCCAAGCCAGCATCTGAATTTTTTGTTGTTATGCTTTTGTTCCCCCCCTTTTGTTATCCATTTTTCCCTCCCTCTAGAGATCTTCGGTCCACATCTCTCTCGCCCCCCTCCCTCTCTCTCTTGAACGTGGCGATGCTCGTTGTTTTGCTGATCACCCAATGCATCTGAATGCTTGGGAGAGGGCTTTGCTGATCAGCATAGCACCGCAGCAAACGCAGGATGTTGATTGGGGGTCGAACAAGGCCGCAATGCGAAAGCACGAGCTCGAGGCGAGCAGATGCTGCGAGCAGAATGCTGTGTGTCCGCCATGGTGGTGCTGCAAGTCTCTGTAGGCGAGATGGGCGGCGGGAAACCTTGCCGAAATTAAGACGTCCGTCGCAATGCTCTCTACTCCGTACTCGTACGTTTCCGAGGAGGAAATGAAGGAAAGGCGGACAATGGGAAGGTCGTGTCTCCAGGCCGGCCACCGACGTCAGACGTTGCACGTTTGGGTTCGCGAGCAGTTTGCCCGCCGCTGTCAAACTAACGAATGCCTGCTTCCTCGATTGACGCACGGAGTAGTTTCTGCACGATGCACACAAAGTACGAGTGGGAGTATTTCCGGTGTAGCATTTTGCCCACACAATATTCACCCCATGCTCCTCCCATGTTGGGACCTATCCCATTTAGCAGTCTTAAGACCCAGGCCCAGGGGACGGTCTGGACATATCCACTTACAACCGCTGCTCCCCTTCTGGCCCCCCCCCTCCTCCTACTACTCACCACCCCTGAGTGTCATCGCACACATCACGCATCCCATCATGCGAAACAACATACGAGAACCATTACCCACCCGAGGATTTTCACTACGCCCTATTGCTCCCCAAGTCAAAAGCTGGACTGGTCCAGCAACCTGGTAGGGGAGGTGATCCGAGTTATCGGTGGAGCACGAACAAGGAGGGTAGACAGGCATGGCAAGCATGCACTGAAAAGAAAGTGAAGGAGGCTATCATGACCCCTTCCCGCTGCCACACCATTCTCGCCCACTTGGGACGAAACCGAAAACAACAAGGGCCACGACGGGGCGACGGCGGCAAACTGCCATGTACGAGTATTACGAGTAGGCCAAGCAAGTGTGCAAGGAGAAGAAAACCTACTTAAAGGCACGATGCTGCACCCATCTGTCTTGTTCTTCCTTCTTCCTTTTCTCTTGCCTTCAGCATCATTCACTGCATCTCAGCTCCAGTCATTCCTTCTTTTTTTTTATCCTTTTTTGTTTCTTTTTTCTTTTCATTTCCATTCTTTCACCAGGTTCCGTGAACCGTTTCTTTCTTTCCACTCCCTATTGCTCAGACAGTATTACCTTTTACCGGCAGCGCCAACTTTTTTCTGCATTTCATTCTAAAAGCCTTTTCAGCATCCTCGTACATATTTTCTTCTCTCTTTTTTTTTTTTCCTCGCATTCGAATCATTTTCGCATCACCTCCGCCACCATGAAGTACGGAAGCTCCGCTCTGCTCTTGGCCTCCGGCCTCGGCCTGGCCTCGGCCGGCCAGGTCCACGACATGGCCCGCCTGCTCTCGCGCGAGGTTCCGCAGGAGCACTCGCACAACAAGTTTCTCGACCTCGTGCGCACGTCTCTGAACCTCAACAACCCCAACGGCATTGTCGACCCCGTGTTTGGCCTGCTGGGCAACGCTGCGGCGGCAGCCGGCGCCGGCAAGATCACCAACCTCGACTGCCTGCAGCAGGCGACGGCGGACCAGGCCTTTACCAATGCCAAGGCTGCGGGCGACCTCCCCGGCATGGTCGGCGCCCTGATCTACCGCGCCGTGGAGCGCAACACGGGCAAGGTCGGCCTGGCCAGCGTCATTTGCACGGAGACGGCCGTCAACCCGGAGATTGCGGCGCTGTCGCAGCACCAGGACCCGGCTTCCGACAACGCGGCCTCCATCAACAAGGGCATCACCCTGGCCCTGGCCCAGCAGCTGGCCGGCATTGGAGCCGACCCGCTGCTGGCTCTGGAGAGCGGCACGTTTGCGCCCGGCACCATCGGCGACCCGACGGCCGCCGGCAACACCTGCGACACCCAGAACGACGAGCCCGGCTGCATCTTCACCGAGAAGAAGCTGGTGCTGGACGCCACCGAAGCCGAGATCAGCGCCGCCGTCGCCGGCATCACGCCCACCTTCACCGGCACCGGCGTCATCAAGGCCACCGACATTGACTTTGCCGGTCTGCCCGTGGCCACCGGCGCCACCGTGTCCGTCACGGCTGCCGCTGCCGCTACCACGGCCGCTACCACGGCGGCAGACGTGGCGGCTGCCACCACCACCACGGCGGCCGCCGCCGGCGGCGAAGACTGCGGCACTGCTGTCGTCACCTGCACCGTCATCACGACGACCGTGGCCGATGCCTGCACGCTGTCCACCGTCACCAAGAGGGCCGTTGCCACCCCGAAGAAGCGGGCCGTCTTCCAGCGCGCCGAGTTGGACTTTGGCTCTTGCGGCGATCCCACCATTCTTTTCGAGGCCGGCCTCGACGGCCGCAACACCAACGCCTTTATTGCCGCCGACCAGACCGACTTCAACCACGGCTCCGCCCTCAACATTGCCGTCATCGCCGGCTTCATCTGCCAGCGCTTGAACTCGCCCTGCCAGGCCGCCCAGGACGTGCAGTCATTGTGCCTCAGCGCCTCCGCTGCCGCCGTTGCCACCTCGCAGAACCAGGCCGCCGCCGATGTGTGGAACAGCATGCTCGGCGTCGGCGGCGCCGGCGCCGCTGCCACGACTGCTGCAGCCGCCCCCGCCACCACCGCTGCCGCTGTAATCACCTCGTCGGCCGTCGTTGCTGCTGCTGCTGCCTCGTCGACCGTGCTGACGATCACCCAGTGCAACTAAGCGCGCGAGGACGGGGGGAATTTTGGGGGGAGAGCAAGTAGTAAGAGGAGTGGGCTGAATGCAGTGTATATGCACAAACGACTGTTGTGCCTTTTTTTTCTTGTATGAAGTTGACGAAACGCTTTACTTTGTCGACCGTTTTTTTGCATATTTTTTTTTTTTTGTATATTAAAATTGTGTGGAGCAAATCACTACCAGGATAGCTGCGAAAAGTAGCATGCATGGCCCAGAGAGCATCTTTGACTGTTGTCTGCTATTTACTGTCAGTATGGAAAGTGTTGTACGAAACCGGCCTCGAAACCATGTCATCTGACATGGATGGTAAACTGGAGCATGGCTGAGGTGTGGTATTATTACGACGTACTCAAGGAGTCCGAATTGTGTATTCGACGCTGCAATTTAACTCAGGGACGTACCCTTCGAAATCTTTGTAGGCAGGAAGAAAGTGCTGAATACTCATGGCGTGAAGACAGTTCATGTTTGTTTCGGTTCCCTCTTTTAGATTGGGCAGTTCGAATATGAAAAAGTCCAGCATGCAAGTCAAACTTAACATGACATTCAAGTTTTACCAGAATAACAGTGACAAAAGAATCTTTGGCCCGCCCATACGTAATCGGTAATGTCTATCTCTTACGTCCCCCTCAATTTTTAGATTGACGTTAAAAGTCCAAATAACAACATGGTGACAGTGTTCGTGTTGCTTATTTCTCATCAGGCTATCACGCAAACTTTTGCAGTTTCCTAATTTGGCAATTTATGTTGAAAGTTGCACGTGACACCAATCTCCAGCGACACCTGCAATTCCCTGCAATGTGAGTGCTGTATTATTACCGACTTTTTATTTTATCAAGAGAATGAGAAGCATAGCAGAAATTATATTAATTTACTATTAAGGGGATATGCCGACTTGTCTTCCGTGATAATATGACTTTATCTATGTCCGGCACCGTTGCCAAGCCGCCATTCTCATTTGCGCGATTATGTGGTATTAAAAACGAAAAACAATGCAGAGAACATAAAAACAAATCAAACGAGAACTGTCAAGGGCATGCCACCAGCTTGCCACCCTGATTTATCTCACAGTTTACTTTTTCTCACCGGCGACATTCAGTGAACGTATCCTAGATCCTAGGCCACCAAATATATCCGGAAATTGAGAGTGAGTGCTTTGAGGCCTCATTCTTCAACTGCCGCTCGCAACATAAAATTAAGAAAAGCATCGTCCTTTTTCGCCTTCGCTGTAATCACCCAAGCTGCAACAGTGTTGATGCGTGTAAGCAGCTTTACAGCAAGAGGGCAGCAGCAATACCGGCGGCAGCAAGAATGCCAGCCGGAGCAGCGGTCATGTGAGGAGCAAAGGCCGAGCTTGTAGAGGTCGAGCTGCCGCTGCCGCTAGTCGTTCCGGTCGGGCCACCGACGCCAGTGCCACCAGAAGCGGTTGATGCAGTCGCTGTGCCGAGGGTAGTTTTGCCAGTGGTTGCCGCCGCAGTGGTCTTACCGGCTGCGGTCTTCGTTCCAGAAGCACCAGTAGCACCAGTAGCACCAGAAGCACCAGAAGCACCAGAAGCACCAGAAGCACCAGAAGCAGCGCCAGCCGCGGCGCCCGATGAAGCACCGCTGGCAGCGGCAGTCGTCTTTGAGGCAGAATCACCAGTGCCAGAAGCACCAGAAGCGCCAGAAGCGCCAGCAGCGCCTGTAGTGGTCTCCTTAGAACCCGAGGCCGTCGACGTGCCCGTGCCAGCAGCACCCTTCTTTGTCGTCTCGGAGCCGGAGCCAGATGTAGGCTTAGCACTGGCGCTGTCACCGCCAGCCTAATTTATCATTGTCAGTTTCTAGAAGCAGCGCATTTTATCACAGATTTTGTGGCAAGAATCAACGTACGGTGGTGGTGACGACAGTGACACCGTTTTGGGCACAGAAAGTCACGCCCTCAGCAATGGCGGTGGCGGCGGCTGTGCTGTCTTGGCACGCCTCGTTTGAGCAGTCACGGATGCCAAAGATGAAGTCTTGCTTGCTGCACAAGCACTTGATGTCGCCCGAAGCGCAACCCAGAGCGCTGGCCTGGCCAAACATGTTGTTGATGCATAGAGTCTGAGGGAATCGTTAGCCTGTTTGTCTGTTAAAACACAGCATTCGGACATTTTTACTTACACCGCAAGCAGGAAAGTTGGCCGGCGGAGTAAACTGCGCAGTGGCAACCGCCACGGAGCCCATCAGGGCAAGAACAACGTTGGAGCTGCGACGCATTTTGATATTGTGTTGATGGATGATCGTCTAGAAAAGGGGACTGTTTAGCTCCAAGAACTGATGATTGGAAAGTTTCAATGATTGATTTGAGGAAGGCGGTTTGTTGCAATGGCGAAAGCAGAGAGAAAAGGGGGAGACTGGAATGTTAAATGGCAATTATAGAGAGTGCGAGAGGAGTAAGAAATGGGTGCAGTGCAGGGCCAGCCAGAAAATAGGAGCAGGGAGTGCACAAGCGACGGCTAGAAAGCAATTGCCTTTGAGTGCCACTGGTGGGGAAGTACTCCGTAAGGAGCGCGTAAAATGAAGCGAGACAAACTAGCACCGAGACGTTTAATTTTAAATGGAGAGGGCTGATTGGGCAAGAGTAAGTGCTTCCGCGTAGTTGTGTAATTACGCTTCTCAATGAAGGGAGTTGTGTGCAGTCGGTAGGCCTTGTGAAAAGAGAACCATCGCAAATGGTAATAAGAAAGTCTTGAGATGGGATGATGGGAGGAAAATGAATTTATGTGTAGCTGAAAGGACGAAGATACAAGAAGCGGATGGGACCGTGAAGTGCTGGTCTTGATGACGGGGAGATGAAGAACACGAAAGAAAGATTTGTTTGCAGGTCTCACTTACAGGTAGCGGGTTTGTTTGACAAGTCCAATGGGCGCAAAGTGAAGCTGCTGTGAGAGCGAAGTGATGGTCAGCTTTTTCGAATTTGTCTGAATTCGATGTTGAGGCCAGAGAGAAACCAAAGAGAAGAAGAATAGGATGGGGAGAGGGTGAGACATATGGTTGAAGTCACAAGAAGGGAATGCAGGGATAGATATAGCAGCCGAAGCCTGGACAGGGGGAGGAGCGAGCGATTGGGAGCAGGGCGGGACAGGACGACAAGGGCATGCTCGTAGAAAAAGAGGGCGCAACAAAAGCTCACCTTACGCGAAATGGAACAGATGTGACCGTGATGATCTAGTGGGCACCGATGGCTGGATGCGAGTGGGGAGGTTCTTGGTAGAAAAACTTGTTCAATGGTCAGTGTTGAAAAGGAGGCAAGGTTTTAAAAAGAAAGTAGAAAATTAAGAAAGGTCGAAAGAAGAAAATAGAAGAGAAGAGCTGGCTGAAATACTTTTTTTTTCCGGGAGAGGAGCGCAAGAGGGGGCAAAACGTTGAAAGACGCGTGAGTAAGAAGTGGCGGATGAGGAAGGAACTTGTTTATGCTCGTAATCACGTAGGACAGGCAGGTATATTTTGACGAGGAAGGAGCAAAGGGAGGGAAAAAAGCACGAGAAGTTGGACTGTGCTACAAACGCTTTGCGTTACCGGTTGTAGATGTGGCAGGCGCAAGCTGGTCGTGGCTGCCTCTTTTTTTTTGAGTCTACGAGACTAGTGCCAAGTTTTACAGCTTTAGAAGACACGGCCAGCAGCGAGCAATATGCATATGGATACATTTGTTTGGCGTTCGTGGCGCATCGTAGCATAGCAAGCATGGCAGCATGAAAAGGCAGCCAGCCGACGAGAGGTTACGGAGCGGAGGTTGATAGCTCGGACACGCCGTTCTCTTGTCTAGACCTTGGGAGTAGATGACGTACGGATTTGTGCGGAGCACCACGGCCATTATGGCAGGTACAAGGAGCCCAACCAATTCCATGGTTGCTGGGTGCGTATCGAAGCAACAGCTTTGCCCCCGCATGCCAGCTGAAGCCAGGGGGGTTAGGCTCTGCGCGGTGTGAAGTTGGGTTGGCCTGGTGGCGGATCGGGTACGTTTCGTTCTCGCCCATCGTAGGCAGAGGGAAGGCACCACCGTGTGTGCGCCGACTATGGGCCATGGAAGTGCGGAGAAATGACATTCACACAAAAGCTCCCAGTGCATTTGGCCTGGGAAAGTACGACCCTGGCGGTCCATGACGAAAGAGGCTACGTAGGCCACAGCTAATCCACCCACGGTGCGACACTAGCCGTGACGGCAATATTTTTACGGAGTAATACTTTGATACCTCTTCGTAGTACGGGAAGAACCCAAATGTGGCTCAGGATGTGTGAGAAGAGATGGCAACGAAGAGCGTACAATGTAACCCCAGAGGCAATAAGACGGCAGTTTAGCGGCGGCTCAGCTTGAAAGGCCGACTTAGCAGAACTCCTTGTTCTCCCGCTGGGCCTATCCGGAAGTCTGAAAGCTGGAACGTGACAATCTTTGCAATTGGATCCTTTTATTTTAACAGGACAAATCTATGTGGCCATTTTTGCCGACTTTCGACGCTGAAATGCCATCCTTGCGACGTTTGGGTGCTGTAGTCGTATTCGTTTGGTTCGTACAAGGACTATGGATAATTTACGAATTGTACGAAGTAATTACTCCGTACGTCGTACATGGTTTATTCTCTTCTCTTCCCCTTGTGCTGAGATGGGTGGCTGAACGTAAAGTTGACAGGGGGGGGTCCTGCGCAGATAGCGCAAGCCACGAATGAGACGGATGCAAGCACGGCGATTGGGGATGTGTGCTGGCCAGCTGAAAGATGAGAAAGACAAAAAGAAATAGGGGCCCCACAAGCTGAACTTTTTGAGTTAATATCCCATACGACAGCACAACAAGCCGCCATCTTTGTGGGGCCAGTTCTCATGGGCCGTGAAAAATTGCAGCTCTGCAGATCTTGGATTTTGGCGCCCTGTTCCCTTCTGTTTTAGTCTGTTGTTCTTGGCACATCCCTGCTGAAAACCCCTGTAACTGGGACTCTTGGCCTCGTCGAGCTTGTGAAAAGATGGCTAAGATGAGGACTAGCAGGCGAACGAACGCACACACTACCGCTACTGTCAAAATGAGTTCGAATGCTCCAAATGGGAGTGGCAGACATCGCAGTACTTACGTATTATTACTTGTACATCGTACTCGTACGAAGGAGTCCAGAGCGTCTGCTGGGGCTTTTCAAGATCCGCCGATCTTGTAGTCCGTCTCTTTTTGGCTTGGGTTTCGCCTGCTGTAATTCTACTCGTAGTTCATTTACGGAGTTACTTCGTCTGCTCATCCCACCAAAGTTTGCCCGGCGACCTCGAATGCTACGAGTACGAGTAGTACTGGTCGCCGAGAACGGTTGCTGGGTACTGCCTTTTGTTTTTCTCCTTCTCCTATCTCTAACTTTGTACAAAGTACTCCGGAGCAGATTCGTTGTGGTCCGCTGTTCGGGTTGGGCCTATTTTATCGTTCAATTTTATCTTTCCCCCCCTTTTTCTGAATGAAAGGCGGCTGGACTAGGAGCCGTGCGACCCATGTAATGTACGAGTACGAGTACTCTTATCTGCTTTCTTTTTCTTTCAGGGGTATTCGAGAAACCTGTACGGACAACATAAAATGGCTGGTCCTCTTCTCCCAACCTCTCTCCCTTAGCCATGCTCAAACGGGGGTATCCAAGCCTGCTATGCTTAAGCAGTTGTATGAACAAATGGGTTTTCTGTGCCCAGGCAAGGTATTATTCGCAGTTGGTCGTTGCCGACAGGAAATGAGTGGTTTTCCGACGCTTTGAAGTTGTGCGTTGTGGACAAGAATAATAGCGCCTGCACGGACACAGCACCACAAAACCTGAGATGCAAAAGAGTACGAGTATTACGACGCATTCTGAAATTCTGAAGGCTATTGCAGTCCGCTCGCCGCAACTAAAAACGGAGCAGTAGTATTGCTTTGTAGTCTCGTCGTCGCTTAGGCTCCCTCCTGCTGTGTGGACAAAGTACGTCGGTGGTGGTATGAAGGCGGTGTTGTCAATAGCAGGGAAAAAGTACGATCGATCCAGATCGCTGTAACTCTGCGTATGGAGTAATACGACGTAATACTGTAGTAATGTAGGGTTGCAGCCACAAGTGACGCCTCTTTGTGGCTTCCGTACGGAGTACGGGAGTACTTGTACTCTGCTTCAGGACCGCTATGGTGGCGCAGCAACTTTTCGGCGAGCTTTTGTTTGGCGTGGAAACTTGCAAGATTTTTTTTTTTTCGAAGCATTCCCAGAATCTTGGTACGGACTACGCTACTTTTTTTTTTTTGCTTTGTTTGCCGAAACTCTAATTTAGAGGCACATTTCTCACGAATCTTGGCCGCTGACGTCTTTTTGCAAAAGGCCAGGAAAGAAAAGAATGCCCTGTTTTTGACGGCGTAATAGCCCGTCTTTTGCACACAAAAGCTTCAGAAGCTTCTTACGCGGTGGAATGGTCGCAGCACCACCGCAGCAAATTGAAAGGACCGCAAAGACGGCGTGTTACAAGTGGTGGTGGACGAGCGCCGGCGTCGACAAAGAGGGCGCGTCGTGGCATTTTTTGCATTTTTTCTTGCTTTGAATAATCCCCGTATGGACAACAAGTGCTTTTCTACTATTCCCATCTGCTGCCAGTTCCGTATTCCCGTTTATCGCTGCCCTCTGACGGATGTCTCTGCCATGTCTTTTTCCACTGTGGTGCGGAATTTCTCTTTCACTTTTTACGAGATTGCCACCTGGAAGAGACACCAGGTCACATCCGACACAGAATCCCAGACTTGTGAGACAGGATCATTTTACAGGAGCTGTGGATTTTATATGACAAGACACCAAGCTTTGTCGTACGCCTGGGATCCGCCTGGGCTGTAATACTCGTACACGCTCGGCTGAGAAGACCAGTAAGAGGCTTGCGTGCACGCCATCTCTTCTCGTGCGCGGATGCTGCTCTACAACACAGCACCGACTGCAATATTACGGCCTTGTTGAATCTGTTGTCCGTTGTCTTTGTTCATTGTAATACTGAGTAATAATACGCAAAGACTTGCACGGCAATGTCACACACAAACACGTTTGACCCCTACCCCCTGCATTGCTGGAAGCAAACATGCGGAGGGAAAGGAGAGACGAAAACAAGCGATGGAAAGAGTTTTGCCCATCTCGTCCTGAGACCACTTATATAACGAGACCGAAAAGATGTAATACAGCGACAATCAAATACAATGCAAAGGCAAGAAAAAATAAAGGGAACAAAAATGAAAAAAGTGTTTGACAAAAAAAGCACTTGAAAACGAGCACAGCAGACTCATTGCAAAAAAGAAAAAAAAGAACACAAAAACATGACATCCTCCTCGTAACTAGTTATAACAAAAAAAAACAAACAAACAAACAAACAAAAAACAGACATTATATCCGATTACCCGTAAGACTCGACTTTCCTTCTCTTTTTACAAACCCTTTTCAGAGATGGGTCCTCCCCCAGTTGCATGCTGTGTGACCAACCCCCCGTTCATAGACTCATTCAACCGCTGCACATCACACACGCCTCGGGGTTTTCAATGCTGCCTGGTTTTGGGTGTCAGCATTGTTGTCTGGGGAGCAAAGGAATGAAAACAGAAGACAGAAAAGACAGAAAGGCAGAAAGGCAGAAAGGCCTCCAAACCAACTTACATGCCAGCACGGCATCGGCATAAATGTCATGCTCGCGCTCTTCCGTGACTTCGTCGGCGTCTTCGCTCTGCTTGGCCTTTCCACCGGCAGGGTCGGCCAGCTCCTCGATCTTGGGCGGCTTGTCGGCCGGCTCTGTGGGCAGCGTCTTGGGCGAGTCGCCCTCGTCCTGGTCGGCCTTAAAGGGCTTGGGCTTGGTGGGCGACGCCGTCACCTTGTTCACGGTGACGGGGGCCAGCGGCGGCGGCGTCGTGCTGGGGGTGGGAATGCCGTTGGTGGCCGACACAGACGCGGAGCCGTTGGCGATGCCGTTGGCGATGCCGTTGGTGCCGTTGGTGCTGCTGGTGGCGGCGTAGGCGCGCTGCACGGAGCTGACAAAGGTGCCGCCGGGCGGCGAGCGCTTCTTGGGGAGGGCGGCGGCGCCGGTGGCGACGTTGGTGTCCTTGACCAGCAGGGCTTCCTGGTCGACGGTGAACTGGATGGGCTGGGCGGCGGCCTGGGTGCGCAGGTAGTACATGCCGGTCTTGAGGCCGAGCTTCCAGCCGGTAAAGTGCATGCTGGTGATCTTGCCCATGGTGGGCTCGCGCATGTGGATGTTGAGCGACTGCGACTGGTCGATGAAGGCGCCGCGGTCGGCGGCCATCTGCACAATGGTGCGCTGGGAGATCTCCCAGACGGTCTTGTAGAGCGCCTTGGTCTCGGCCGGGATGTTGGGGATGTTCTGGATGGAGCCGCCCTCGGCAATGATGCGGTTCTTCATATGGTCGGACCAGAGGCCCATGTCGACCAGGTCCTTGAGCAGCCACGGGTTGACGACCTGGAACTCGCCGGCCAGCACGCGGCGCTGGTAGATGTTGGACGTGTACGGCTCGAAGCACTCGTTGTTGCCCAGGATCTGCGACGTCGACGCCGTCGGCATGGGCGCCAGCAGCAGGCTGTTGCGCACGCCGTGCTCCTGGATGCGCGACTTGAGCGCGTCCCAGTCCCACAGGTCCGACGGGGTGACGCCCCACATGTCGTACTGCAGGATGCCCTGCGAGACGGGCGAGCCGGCGTAGGTCGAGTAGGGCCCCTCCTCCTTGGCCAGGTCGCACGACGCCGTCAGCGCGGCGTGGTAGATGGTCTCGAAGATCTGCTTGTTGAGCGCGCGCGCCTCGGGCGACTCAAAGGGCATGCGCAGCGCCAAGAAGGCGTCGGCCAGGCCCTGCACGCCCACGCCAATGGGCCGGTGGCGCAGGTTGCTGTTGCGCGCCTCGGGCACGGGGTAGTAGTTGACGTCGATGATGCGGTTGAGGTTGCGCACAATGACCTGCGTGACCTCGTGCAGCTTCTGGAAGTCGTACGTCTCGTTGGCGTAGTCGACAAACGACGGCAGCGCAATGGAGGCCAGATTGCACACGGCCACCTCGTCGGGCGCCGAGTACTCGACAATCTCGGTGCACAGGTTGGAGCTGCGGATGGTGCCGAGGTTCTTCTGGTTGCTCTTGCGGTTGCAGTGGTCCTTGTACAGCATAAAGGGGTTGCCCGTCTCCGTCTGCGCCTCCAGCACGGCGTACCACAGCTTCTGGGCCTTGAGGGTGCGGCGGCCGCGGCCCTCGCGCTCGTAGCGCTCGTACAGCGCCTCGAACTCGTCGCCGTAGCAGTCGGCCAGCCCCGGGCACTCGCTGGGGCACATGAGCGTCCAGTCGCCGTTCTTCTCGACCCGCTTCATGAACAGGTCGGGGATCCAGAGCGCCAGAAAGAGGTCGCGCGCCCGCACCTCCTCCTTGCCGTGGTTCTTGCGCAGATCGAGAAACTCAAAGACGTCGGCGTGCCACGGCTCCAGGTAGATGCAGAAGGCGCCGGGCCGCTTGTTGCCGCCCTGGTCGACGTAGCGCGCCGTGTTGTTGAAGACGCGCAGCATGGGGATGATGCCGTTGGACGTGCCGTTGGTGCCGGCAATGTAGGAGCCGGTGGCGCGGATGCGGTGCACGTTGAGGCCGATGCCGCCGGCCGTCTTGCTGATCATGGCGCACGTCTTGAGCGTGTCGTAGATGCCCTCGATGCTGTCCTCCTTCATGTCGACCAGGAAGCACGACGACAGCTGGGCCTGCGGCGTGCCGGCGTTGAACAGCGTCGGCGACGCGTGCGTGAAGAACTTGTTGGACATGTAGTCGTACGTCTGCAGCACCCGCTCGACGTTGTCGCCCCAGATGCCGACGGCCACGCGCATGATCATGTGCTGGGGCCGCTCCACAATCTTGCCGTTGAGCTTGAGCAGGTACGAGCGCTCCAGCGTCTTGAAGCCAAAGTACTGGTAGTTGAAGTCGCGGTCGTACACAATGGCCGAGTCGAAGTCGTCCTTGTGCCGCATCACGCACTCGTACGTCTCTTGCGAGATCATCGGCGACGCCTTGCCGTTCTTGGGGTTGACGTAGTGGTACAGGTCGCTGACGACGGCCGACCACTGCTTCTTCGTCTGCTTGTGGAGGTTGGACACGGCAATGCGTGCTGCCAGCACCGCGTAGTCGGGGTGTGTCACCGTCATGTACGCCGCCGTTTCAGCAGCCTGACAGTCAGATAAGGCAGATGAAAAAAGAAAGGAAACAAACAAAAAAAACAAAAAAAACAAAAAACAAAAAAAAACAAACAAAAAAGAAAAGAAAGAAAAGAAAACCAACTGCAAGGGCACGTACCAGATCATCCAGCTGGGCAGTCGTCACGCCGCCATAAACACCAGAAATGACTTTCTGGGTAATGGCCACGGGGTCGACATGGTCCATGTCCAGGCCATAACACAGCCGCGAGACGCGAGCCGTGATTTTGTCGAACTGGACGCGCTCCTGGCGTCCATCTGTAAGGTCAGCATGTGAAAACAAGGGGATGAGAAAGATTAGAGAAAGATGAGAGAAAATAGGGATCAGAGAGGGATGAGAGAGGAAGGATGATTGAAAAGAAGGATCAGAAAAAAAGAAGAAAAGAAAGATAAGAAAGATAACCAGACAGAGACCGATGCAGAACAAACCACTTACCACGCTTGCGGACAAACATCGTGATGTGAATTGGAAAGAAAACCTGCTCAGATGCTTAGACCAGACTGAGTTTTTTTCACCTTCTTTTCTTATTTTTTTTGCCACAACAAGACTGTTGGGAATATAAAAAGAAATCAGGCTATGCGTCCGTGGTCACAATGGAAGAGCAGGACAATGGGGGAAGGACAAGCATGGGACAGGAGGGTGCTTGCTCGATGAAGAGAGAAGGAGTCTTTTCGTGTCAAGAGCAGAAAAAAAAGAAGCCGACGGTTGTCGCGGTGGCCATCTTTTTAAATGTGCTACGCGCTTGTTGGAAGGACGCGTCGGCGAAGGCGGGGTGTGAATTCCCACTGTGCAACAAAGGCGCGAAAATTAAATAGGAAAAAACAGAGATTAATAATCGACGCGACTGGTTAAGTGGTTGGCTGGTGGCATGCTGGCACTTTACCGCGTCCTTACTCGTATTAGTACTCCGTACTCGTACCGAGTAATACTTTGACGACGTAATACGGATCTATGTTGCTACCCCAACGGCATCGTACTCGGACGTTTCTTGTTCCGACGTACGCAATCGTATGTACGATGCACGCACTTTGTCTACTCGTACATTGACGAAACGCGGCCACCCGCTCTTGGCCCTCTGGGGCGCTTTTCGTGGCTGACCTTATCTGATCTGCTTGCATTTGTCAGAGGTAAATTACGACGTAATACGGAACAATACTCCGTACTCGGACAGCTTTTCATTTTAGCAGCTTCTTCCCTTCTCCACCAAAACTCCCATTCCGACCTCGTATGTGCCCCCGTCCAATGCCACCATTCCTGGCCAGGGGTGTTTCTCGTCACGTTCCTTCTGCTTGTTATACCCGTTACGGCGTGTCTGCCGCAGGTCGCAATATGGCGACTCCGGCCGAACAGCCTCCGGTCGCCGGTTTTTCGAGCAGCTCGGCCAGCGCGCCTCGCTATGTAGATGTATGTGTCTCTTGTGTCTCTTGTGTCTCTTGTGCCTGTCGTGTCTGTCGTGTCTCTCGTGTCTGTGTCCCGTCTGGTGGTCGAGAGTGGGCCAGCGGTTCTAATGGAGGGTCAGATCGGCATCAACCTGGCAGACCCCATCTTTCGGGGCATCTACCACGGCAAGCGGCGCCACGACGACGATCTGGCCGGGGTGGTGCAGCGGGCTCGCGAGGTTGGCTGCACCAAGCTCATCGTGACGGGTTCTTCGTTTAAGAGCTCTCGCTATGCTTTGAAGCTAGCGCAGGAGTTTCGTGAGTTTGTCTTTCTCTTTTGTCCTTGTCTCTTTCGTTACGGTTCTTTCTTCTGCTTCGTCTATTCTTTCTCCGTCTGACGGCCTGGCAGCTGGCACGGTCTACACGACGGCCGGCATCCACCCCTGCAGCAGTGGCATTTTCGAGCGCGGCCACCCGCGCCACCACGAGGAAGACGACCTGTCGGACAACGCGGGCGACGGCACGACGGCAGTGGGTGGTATTGCGGAGGAGGACGGCGGCGTGGTGGACGAGGCCAAGACGGCGCAGATCATTGCGGATCTGGAGCAGCTGGTGGAGGGTGCGCCGGCGGGGGCGCTGGTGGCGTTTGGCGAGATCGGGCTGGACTACGACCGGCTGCACTACAGCGCGGCGGAGACGCAGCGGCAGGCGTTTGCGGCGCAGCTGGCGCTGGCGGGGCGGCTGCGGCGGCCGCTGCCGCTGTTTCTGCACTCGCGGGGGTGCCACGCAGACTTTGTGCGGCTGCTGCAGGCGCAGTTTGGCGGGCGGCTGGAGCGGCTGGCGCGCGGCGGCGTGGTGCACAGCTTCACGGGCACGGTGGCCGAGGCCGAGGAGCTGATGGCGCTGGGCCTGTACGTGGGCATCAACGGGTGCAGCCTCAAGACGGCCGAGAACTGCGACGTCGTCCGGGCCGTCCGGCTGGACCGGCTGATGCTCGAGACCGACGGGCCCTGGTGCGAGGTGCGGCCGACGCACGAGGGCTGGAAGTATTTGGTGGCAGCGACGGCAAAGGCGGCGGAGGCAGCAAAGGCGACGGAGGCAGCGAAGACGGCCAAGACAGCAAAGGCAGCCGAGACAGCAAAGGCAGCCGAAGCAGCCGAAGCAGCACCACAGACACCACCACCACCACCAGCGCAGGCCAAGGGCAAGAATGCACGCAAAGAGCCAGCGGTGCCCGAACGCTTCAAGACGGTCAAGAAGGAAAAGTGGGTGCAGGGCGCCATGGTCAAGGGCCGCAACGAGCCGTGCATGATCGAGCGCGTGGCCGCCATCGTGGCCGCCATCAAGGGCCTGTCTGTCGAGGAGGTGTCGGAGGCTGCCTGGGCCAACTCGGTCAAGCTGTTCGGCCTGGACGAGAGGTAGCCGTTGGGGGCCGAAGGCATGACGGCTTGGAGGCGTGACGGCCTGGAGGCATGACGGCCCGGAGGCATGACGGCCCGGAGGCATGACGGCTCAGAGGCATGACGGCCCGGAGGCATGACGGCTCAGAGGCATGACGGCCCGGAGGCATGACGGCTCAGAGGCATGACTGGGCAGCATCGCCCGTTCCTACGGAGAACACAAGCGCAGTACAGCACGATGACCAGGTCATTTTGGGTATTCTTTGAGCATTGATACGGCTTAGGCCATATCTGGAGAAGACGAGCGAACCGCCAAACAGATAGATTTCTTAATGTGTAGACATAACGCATAAAGACCCAGCCACCGAATACAATGATGCACAGAACGCCTGCAGTTGCCCGTTCCAACGCCTCATACCAAGAAATGAAAAAGGACGAGAAATAAAGGCTCCTTGCCAGAGGCACTCTCTCTCTCTCTCTCTCTCTCTCTCTCTCTCTCTCTCTCTCTATAAGCACCCTCGTCACCCTCGCCACAGCAGTCTCGTGCTGGCCAGCTCACAGCTCACAGGCCCGACCCTTTGTGTCCGCGGATGCGGCCGTGCCGGACAACGCCGGCAGTGACACCCTCCTCGCCGGTCAGCCAGCCGGGCATGCGGGCGCCGTCGATGACGCCGGCCTCGACCAGCTGGCGCACGCCGGCAAACACGTGGGGCCCGTGGAAGGTGAAGGCGACGCGCGGGCGCCAGAGCGGGCTGGCGCCGTCTTCGTTTTCATGCCCACTTTCACTCTCGCCATCGCCATCGTCGTCGTCGTCGTCTTCGTCGTTGCCCGCCTGCATCGACTCCCTCGCTTCGCGAGCCAGCACGGTGTCGATGTAGCTGCGTCGGCCGGCTTTTGATCGCTTTCTGGATGTTGTGGGTGGTGGTGGTGGTGATGCTGCTGCTGCAGCATCCCCAGAGGTCGCCGCATCAACACCATCTGCCTCGCCCGCCGCCCCCGCCGCCCCGCGTGCCCCGTCAAGGGCCTGCTCGCGCAGACGCCCCGGGAAGGCGTCGCGCAGCACGACGTCGACGCGCTCGACGCCGCAGCCGTCGCCGATGCGTGCCGATGGGCCAAAGCGGGCGGCGGCCAGGCGGCGGCGGCGGCGGGCGGCCTGCTGCAGCGCGCGCTCGCGGGCGTCGAGGGGCCGGGGCCGCTTGCGGGCCGGGTTGCCGTCCTGGCCGTGGCCGTGGCCGTGGCCGTGGCCGTGGCTGCTGCTGTCGGCGCCGGGGCTGCCGTCGTCGGCCTCGGACAAGGGCGGCGTGGGCAGGACGGTGTTGAGGGGCGACTCGATGGCGGACTCGTCGGCGTAGATGCCCCAGCCGGCGCCGGCGGCATTGGTGCGGCCGGCGCCGCGGCGGTGCAGCAGGGCGGCCAGGCTGCGGGCCACCAGGCCGGTGGGCTGCAGGGCGTAGCGCTCGCGCGGCGGGCGCGACAGGGCCTTGGGCAGGGCCTCGACGAGCAGGCTGCGCAGGCTGCGGGCGTCGCGGGGCGTGGGGGTGGCAGAAGCCGAGGACGTGGTGGCCGAGAAAGCGGCCGACGCGGCCGAAGACGCCGAAGACGCCGACCCGGCCGGCGACTCGGTCTGCGTGGCGCTCGACAGATAGACAAAGGGCGATGCGTCGGGAAAGGCGACGTAGATGGTGCGGGACGCCAAGCCGGCCGTGGACGAGGCGGCGCCGGCGCCGCCGGCACCGGCAGCAGCAGCCGCGGCGGCCGCAGCCGTGTTGTAGGGCGAGTCGAGAATGAACATGCGCAGCAGCAGCAGCGGCAGCTGCTTGTGGCGGTCAAAGTTGTAGTGGACCTTGACGTCCGGCAGCACCTGGGCCTGCAGGTTGCGCAGAAAGGTCGACGGATGGAACCGGGGCACCACGAGCGAGTCCGTGTCGATGCTCGTCCCGACAGCAGCACCACTCTCGTCGAGGCCGTCGCCCGTCGCCCGCAGCGGCACCATCCGGTACGCCGTCCATCGCTGGCTGGTCGGGTGGTCGTACAGATACTGCAGGTCGGCCATGGCCAGCTGGTACATGCTGAGGCCGTGGCGCCAGTCGCCCTCCAGCATGCGGTCGAGCACGTCGCGCTTCGAGCCCTTGCGCGCCTGCAGATCGGCATAGAGCTCCTGCAGGCTGCTCAGCGAGCTCGCTGCCGGGTAGAGGCCGCCGTCGTCATCGTTGCCGTCGTTGCCGTCGTTTTCGTCGTTTTCGTCGTTCCCACCACCTGCGGCCGCTCGCAGATACGGCGCCGTCAGCGCCTGGCTGCCGTCGGCCAGCCAGTCCTGCGCGAGAGCCAGCAGCGACGGTCGGCTCAGGCGGCCCAGCACGCGCGCCACGGCCGGGTGTGACGGCGCCAGGCGCAGCGACGACGGCAGCCGCGACGCGACAGGAACCGATATGAGCGCCATTGCAAAAAAGGACGAAAAGAATCCTCCGTGGCTGGCGCAGCGTCTGTTGTCGTCCCTCTTTACGAGTGCATACTTTGTATGGGATATTATGGATACTCTCGTTTGAGAGCCCGACGCGTCGCGGCAGAATGCACGTGGCGCTCTTCTCCATACAGAAGGCGGTGTGGCAACACGACCTGCGGCGATAGACTCGTAACGCCGACCAATCACCGACAGCGGGCCCCGCAGTCCTGGTTGGCCAGTTGCGGCATCGGTGCTGCAGTTTTTTTTGTACGACGTACGAGTACGAGTACGAGTACGAAGTACGCATTGCACCTTATCGCACGTTGCAAGTTGGAGAAGGGTGGAGTGCACACACTTTTTTTTGACACATTGTCCCGAGCTGCATGATCCCAGTGTCGCCTGCAGCTGTCAAAACGGGCGTGCTGGTCTTGCTTTGTGTATTGTCTTTTTTTGTTTTGTACAATTTATGACTGGAACCCCCATTTATGACTGCAACGTTCTTCTCTTGAGCTCTTGTTTTTCTCCCCCTCTGCCTGGCTATGTCGAGTCGCCAGCCCGCCCAGATCGCGTTCGACATGCACCCGCGGCTGCAGCTTGGGCTCCAAGTCACAATCGAGGCGGGAATCGTCATCCGTAATCGCCACAGCGAACACATTTGCCACGCAGCCGACACGGGCGAATAGCAAGCAGGCCGCCTCTGTCTCGAGTTCGAGTTACACAGCAGGCTGCTCTGCCCCAGTCACCGCAGAGCATCCACAGCCAAGAGCGAGAGAGAGTTTGCCTCGGACGGACGCTGTGGCGGAGGAAGGGCAAGACATATTACACAGCGACGGCAGGCGTCACACGCGATTTGACCGACTTGACCATTTCTGTGGCCGTCATCTTTTTTTTCGGTTTCCCCTTCTGCTCCCCGTTCCGAGGCGATGACTTCCGAGGCAGCTGCCAGTGGAGCTTCCACGCCCGTGGCCGAGAGGCCGGTTGGCCGGAATGGCGGCGGCGGCCAGGATGGGGACGACGGCCGTGAGACCAAGCTCGAGGTCTCCCGTGATGGCAGTTGTGGCCGAGGCGACAGCAGCGACGGCCATGAGGGCCGAGATGGACACCGGGACTGCAGCGACCGTAACGGCCACACGAGCCGCGAGAGCTATGAGAGCCACGGCCGCCACAACAGCCACGACCGCCACGACAGCCACGACCGCCACGACAGCCAAGATCACCAAGATCACCAAAACCGCCAAGACCGCCACGACCGCGACAACAGCCACCGCCACGACCGCCACGACCGCCACCACAGCCACGACGGCAGCACGGCCGGCAGCACGCGCAGCCGGCAGGACAGCGAGTCGCGGGCGGCGGACGCGCCGCCGCGCAAGCGACAGCGCGTTCGGCTGTCGTGTCTGGAGTGTCGGCGGCGCAAGCTGTCGTGCGACCGCGGCTTTCCGTGCGAGCGCTGCATCAAGTCGGGCACGCCCGAGCGCTGCACGTACGAGACGCGGCCGGGACTGGCGCCGCCGGCCAAGAACGGCCTTTCGCAGGGCGCCCTGGCCAACTTTGACGCGCGCCTGGCTGCCTTTTCGGCCGGTGGTCCCGGCGCCGGCGCTCCGGGTCTGGCCGGCGCCAGCGGCTATCTGTCGGCGGATGCCGGCCTCAGCGGCAGCAACGGCATGCATGGGGCCGCCGGCGCGGCGTCGGCAGCCGCCGCCGCCGCCGCCAACAGCGGTCTCTCGGCCGCCTACCGCCGGGACTCGCACCGCTCTGCCGGCACGCCCTCCGCCTCCACCCACCCACACCTGCACAGCCACAACCACCACAACCACCACCACCTCCCGGACGACGGCGACCGGCTGCGGCGGCTCGAGGTCGAGGTCGCGCAGCTCAAGTCTCTCCTGGCAGCGTCGCTGTCGGGCGGCGCGGCGGCGGCGCTGGCGTCGGACAGCAGCCCGACGCTGCACGAGGACGGCGACTCGCCGCCCGGGCAGCGGACAGCCAACGGGCACGGCGATAAGGACAAGGACAAGGGCAAAGACAGCGGCAACCGCGGCCAGTCGCCGCCGACAACGTTTGTGCAGCACATCTACGGGCCGACCGGGGCCGGGGCGCTGGACATTGGCGACGAGCTGCGCTTCTTCCGCGGCAAGGAGTTTAAGACGCGCTACTTTGGCCCGCACAACGCCTGCATGGCCTTTATCGAGCTGACGGGCCTGAGCCCGTTCATGAAGGAGACGGCCGAGGAGTGGCTGCGGCCGCTGCACGTGCACAACCACAAGAGCAAGGACCGGGCCAAGCGCAAGCGCGAGCGCGAGGAGCGCTTCCTGCAGCCAGACCCGGCCCTCGAGGCCCTGCTGCCGCCGCGCGCCGAGACCGACGTGCTGGTCAACATCTACCTGAACCAGTTCGAGCAGGTCCACCGCATCGTGCACATTCCCAGCTTCCGCCGCGAGTACGCCGCTTTTTGGGGGGAGGGCGGCGGTGAAGGCAGCGGCAGCACAAATGGTGCAAATGGCACGAAAGACACAAACGGCACAAACGGCACAAATGGCACGAAAGATACTGAACACACCAACGACCCCCACCCCCCCCACCGCCCCGCCGCCTTCACGGCGCTGCTGCTGGCCATCATGTCCATCTCGAGCTGCCTGCGCGGCAACCCGTCGGGCCGGTTTGTCGGCATGGTGTCGCAGTCGCACCACCTGGCCGAGCGCTGGATCGCGGCGTGCGAGGCCTGGAGCGCGCTGCAGAGCCAGAAGCACCGCAAGCTGGTGCACTACCAGATCGCCTGCCTGCTGTACCTGGCCAAGCGCGTCAACACGGTCAAGAAGAAGCGCTTCTGGACCGCCGCCGGCGCCCTCGTGCAGGACGCCGTCGCCGTCGGCCTGCACCGCGAGCCCAGCCACATCCACGAAAACGTGTCGGTCTACAACCAGGAAATGCGCCGCCGCCTCTGGGCCACCATCCAGGAGTTCGACATGCAGGCCTCCTTCGACCACGGCCTGCCCACCCTGCTGAGCGCCCTCCGCTTCGACGTGCTGCCGCCGCGCAACCTGACCGACGAGGACTTTGACGAGGACTCCACCGCCCTGCCGCCCTCCCGCCCCGTCGCCGAGTACTCCTTCTCCTCCTACCAGCACCTCAGCCGCCAGAGCCTGCCGCTGCGCCTGCAGCTCAGCCGCGTCCTCACCGGCCCGCCCGACGACCTCGACTACGACCAGGTCATCCGCTACACCAACGACATCACCCACGAAATCGACGCCCTGCCCTCCTGGGACGTGCGCGCCATTGCCGCCGCCGAGGCCGCCGCCGAGGCCGCCGCCGAAGCCGAGGCCGAGGCCGCCGAGACCACTGACACAACCGAGACAGCCACCCCCAAGTCGGCCAACCCCCGCCACAACACCGCCGGCTTCCAGGGCCGCTCCTCCGTCGCCAAGATGACGCCGCTGCTGGCCTACACGCTGCTGCACATCCAGCTGCGCCAGTACATCATCCCGCTGCACCAGCCCTACCTCAAGCTGCGCCGGACCAACTCCAAGTACCAGTACTCGGAAATCATCTACTACAACGCCGCCCGCGACATGGTGCTGCTGCACGACAAGCTGGCCGAGCAGGGCGTCCGCACCCTCAACTTTCTGCGCGAGGACGCCCTGACGCTAGCCATCAACCTCTGCAGCGTCACCATGCTGCAGCCGCGCGGCTCCACCAACATGATCATGGTCAACTCCCAGCACACCATCCGCCTGCTCGAAAAGTGCCTCGCCATGAAGGAGGACCGCGTCCTGCGCTGTGGCAACAACGAGCCCTGGGGCTACTCCATCATGTGCGCCGCCACCGGCCTGCTCGAGGCCCACCTCGGCGACAAGTCCCCCGAGGCCGCCAAGGCCTCCTCGGCCGAGCGCTTCGTCAACCTGCACTACAAGCTGCTCGCCAGCCAGGAGCAGCGGCCCGCTGCCACCAGTGCCGCCAATGCCGCCGCCAATGCCGCAGACCCGGCCCAGCAGCAGCCAGAGGAGGAGGCCGAGGACGCGGCCGGGGACGAGCAGCCACGGGCGCCGCAGCAGGATCGCCAGCGGCAGCAGCAGCAAAACCACTACCAGCACCAGCACCCACACACCCAACGAGCCCAGCCACAGCCACGGCAAGAGCACGAGCACGAGCAACAAGCACTACCGCAGTACCAACAGTACCAGCCACACCGACAACACCAGCCACACCAGCAGCACCAGCCACATCAGCCACACCAGCAGCACCAGCCACAACAGCTACGGATGCAGCAGATGCAGCAGATGCCGCTACAACTACAACTACAGCAACACCAACAGCAGCAGCAGCAGCAGATATTACAGCCGTCGCCGCCCCAGCCGCAGTCTCTGGCCCAGACCCAGCTTCAGCTCCTCTCCAAAGCGGCGGCGGCGGCAGCAGCAGCGGCGGCGGCTCCAGGCTCCAGCAACATGGCCGTCAACCCCGATTTTGCAGACAGATCCAAGGTGAGTTTGGTGTGGGTGTGTGGGTGGGGCTGTGCGACTGTGTGTGATTGTGTCTGTGTGACTGTGACTGTGTGTGATTGTGTCTGTCTGTGGGTGAATGGTGAACATGTTTGCTAACTCCACAAACTCCACCAGCCTGTCACACCATTTTCGACTCTTCCGCCCGGATCCAGTACTCTCGGCGGCCTTCTCGACGCCGCCGGCGCCACAGCACCCATTGCGCCCTCTCCGGGGTGGTGGATGAACAACAGCAACAACGTGGGCAATGCCACGACTGTACGTTTTTTTGTTTCTCCCTTTTTTTTTTGTTGTTTCTCTCTCTTTTTCTTTTTTTGTTTCTCTCTTTTTTTCCTTTTTTCGTTCTCTCTTTTTTCCGGTGCTGGGTGTGGCTCGGCTGAGGCCAGTTTGCGTCCCGTCTTGCTAACGACCTGCAGATGCAGCCCGGCCAGCCCGTAATGGCTCCCGACTTTGGCCTGGAATCCCTCGGTCTCAGTCTCGGCGATCTGTGGGCCGACTATTCGTGGGAGGATCTGTAAGGGGGCGTCGTGTTTGGTGGGCTCTTTTGGCTGCTTTCTGCAGCTTCTCCACAAAGGCGTGCTGATGGCCCGCATGCATCTATTATCATCATCATCATCATTATTATTATTATTATTATTATTGTTTTTTTTTGGCTCACTTGTATCAAATGAAGACTACAACGGAGATGTGATGATTGCTCAGTCTCGGCGTGTTTTTTTACTCACTTGTATCAAATGAAGACTATGGATACAACGGATGTGACGGTTGCTCGGTCTCAGCCTGTTTTGTACTCACTTGTATCAAACGAAAACTGCAATGGACATGCGATGACTGCTCCGTCTCAGCCTGTTTTTTACTCACTTTGTATCAAATGAAGACTACAATGGACATGTGATGATTGCTCGGTCTCAGCCTGGTAACTTTTTTGTCTTGCATCTCACCCTCTCTCGTCTAGAGGACGCTCCTTGGCGGCGTGCACTCTTCCTTCTTCCCCCCACCCAAACAGTGTAAAACGAGCACCCGGCCAACTACCAACGAGGCCGTCGGCATTCATTTGGCATTCACTGCGTCGCAAACCCGTATCGCACCGGACTTCCGCGGAAGCAGCAATCTCCCGTTCTCTCCTCGCCTGTCGTTATCGCTTATTCCCTATCCCCCGACGGCGAAAGCTGCTGTAGATGAGTGTGAAATGAGTGCGGAAAACGAAGCAGTCGGCGAATGCATCGTACGAGCATCCTGGTAGTTCGAGCAAGGGTTTAGAACGGAGAGAGCTTTGGGTCAGCTGTGAGTGGGTCCCACTGAAGGTTCCACGTGCAATCTCACAATCTCACTCCACTGGTGGGTACCCTGGTGGGTACCCTGGTGGGTACCCTGGTGGGTACCCTGGTGGGTATTATTACACTGGTGGGTACAGATACAGCACTATCGTCGGAAGCCTTCCGATCTGACAGCCTTGTCTAGATTGGCAGCATCGGTTTGATAGGGCCACAACGACGGCGAACAGGGCCTGGCTGTTGTCGAATACGGCCAACTCAGTGCCTTGACAGAGCTGTAGATCTATTAGTAAAAATAACGTAAATGGCTGGATAATGACAGCTGGCGGAATAGGATGTATAGATCAATATCGCTCTATTGCGGGCACTCTCCTAGATGTGGGCTTGAAGCAATACCAAACGAGGTGCCGTCCCGTTTGTCGTCTTTGCCGTTGTCCGCTTCCTCCGCTTCGTCAGCCTCCTCAGCTCCTCTGTCTCCTCTGCCTCCTCTGCCTCCTCTGCTCCTCTGCCTCCTTCGTCTCTTCCTCCCCCTCCGTCTTTTCTCCCTCCGTCTCCTCTCTGTCCTCCTCCTCTCCTCCTCCTCTCCCCCTCCTCAAACATGTCGGCCCCCATCACAAGTCTCGAAATTGGCAGCCTGCGCGCACAGTATGCCGCGGGCACAATCTCGCCGCCAGACGTGGTGCGGCACGTCTATGCCGCCATAGCTGCGTATCCCGACAAGGCGGTGTGGATCCATCTGGTGCCGGAGACGGAGGCGCTGGCGTATGCGCAGGGCCTCGCCCGGCGGTATGCGGCGGGCCCGCGGCCGCCGCTGTACGGCAT
Organism: Raffaelea deltoideospora; assembly: GCA_019925385.1. Lineage (NCBI taxonomy): Eukaryota > Fungi > Ascomycota > Sordariomycetes > Ophiostomatales > Ophiostomataceae > Raffaelea > Raffaelea deltoideospora. The sequence goes on along the minus strand of JADHKP010000034.1, from coordinate 130,274 downwards.
TCCGTTTTCCGTCAAAGACTCGATGGACATTGCGGGGCTGCCGACGACGCTGGCGTGCCCGTCGTTTGCGTACACGGCGACGGCGACGGCGCCGGTGGTGGCGCGGCTGCTGGCGGCGGGCGCCATTCTGGTGGGCAAGACGAATCTGGACCAGTTTGCCACGGGGCTGACGGGGGTGCGGTCGCCGTACGGCGTGCCGCGGTGCGTGTTCGACCGCGAGTACGTCTCGGGCGGCAGCTCGTCGGGGTCGGCCGTCAGCGTGGCGGCCAGCCTGGTGTCGTTCAGCGTGAGCACCGACACGGGCGGCAGCACGCGCGTGCCGGCCGCGTACAACGGCCTGGTCGGGCTCAAGCCCACGCTGGGGACCATCAGCGCCCGCGGCCTCTTTCCGGCCTGCAAAAACATCGACTGCGTCTGCGTGCTGGCCCGCTCCATGCCCGACGCCGAGCTGGCCTGGGCCACCATGACGGCCTTTGACGAAGACGACGAGCTGGCGCGCCGCGAGCTGCCCACCGCCTGCTGGCGGCCGTGGCCGGCCGGCACGGGGCCCGACTGTCCCGTGCGCTTCGCCATCCCCAGCGCCGACGCCCTCGCCCACCTGTCGCCCGAATATGCCCGCCTCTTTGAGCTGACCGTGGCTGCGCTGCAGCGCTTTCCAGGCTGCGTCCGTGCCAGCGAGGCCAGCGCCAGCGAGACCAGCAACGCAAAAGAGGCTGGAGAGGCTTCTGGAGAGACCAGCAACTCCAGCAAGACAACCCCCGGCTTTGACTATGCCCCCTTTGCCCAGGCCAACCAGATGCTGTACGACTCGTCCATTGTCGCGCAGCGCCTGCTCGCCTTCGAGCCCTACACCAGCACGCACGGTCTGCAGCAGCTGCATCCGGCCATCCGCGCCACCTTTGAGCAGGCCGCCGCCCAGCGCTTCAGCGCCACGCGCGCCTATGCCGACATCTTTGCCCTCGCCGCCCTGCGCCGCCAGGCCGAGCTGCAGTTCCGCCGCCACGCCGACGTCCTCGTCGTCCCCAGCACCGTCGCCCACTTCACCGTCGCCGAGCTCGACGAAGAGCCCATGGCCCGCAACAAGGTCCTCGGCCGCTTCACCAACTTTGTCAACCTGCTCGACCTCTGCGCCGTCAGCGTGCCCGTCGGCTGGTGGCCCGGCAAGAACGGCTGCGACCTGCCCTTTGCCGTCACCGTCGTCGGCCAGGCCGGCCGCGACCGCGAGGTCATGGCCTTTGGCCGCATGCTCATGGACATGCCGAGAATACGGCTGCCCGGTTCTGTTTGAGGGCGTCGGAGGCTGCTCGGATTTGTCCAAAAAAAAAAAAAAAATCTGCATTATAGAAAATCAAGGGACTTGCATCACTGAGTTTATGTAAATAAAAACAAATGCACTGAAATATGGAGTACGGATGGGTTTGCATGGAAAGAGTCTGCCTGCATCGAGATGTGAAGCTTTTGGGAAGAGTGCCTGTATGAACAAAAAGAATGAAGGTTTTTTTTCTTTTTTCTATTTCAATGTGGCTTTTTGAATTGCTTCCAACTTGTCCCTTGTTTCTTGTCTGTTCTTGTCTTCACTTTCGGAAGGAAGAAGGGACACAGAAAAGTGCTCTTTCCTCAAGCAGCCATTTCCTATGCACGCCCGCGGCTCTCTGCTTGGCTCAACTGGGAAGGCGCTTCGCGTAAGTAATACAGACTTGGCATTTGCATCTTTAAAGCGTGTATGCCTAGTCATTCTTATAAAGCGTTATCACGGCGTATTCAGGCGACCGTTAGTCATTCTTATAAACATTATAGTGTACTCGAGTGACCCGTTCTCTCCGCTGCACAACAAGCTCTCTTACAGTCGCCCGCCAGTGCGTCTTCGCACTCCTTGCACGAAATCGGATACAAATACGGAGGATGGAAGACGTCAAAAAGCGAAAAGCAAAAGCATAAAGCACAGGCGTCTGGTATATTATAGATCTGTGGCCAAAGATACAAGAGCCTCCCATCTGTCCCCATTGACCCCGATTGACCTGTCGCTCGCGTCCTTAGCTTTCTCCCATGTTCCCATGTCCCTATGACCTGTTTGTCGTTTTTTTCCATTTCCCTTCCCTTCACCCAAGCTTCTCGACACTGGTATCGTTGACGGCGGCGACGGCGACGCCGGCCGTGGCGACGCCGTGGATGACAGACTCCGGCTCGCTGTCGAGGCCCTCGACCAGGTACTGCTTGCCCAGGTCTTCGTCGTCGGTCTTGACCGGGATGGGCGACAGGGTGGTGAAGACAAAGTAGAAGAGGGCGGAAAAGGTGACGACCAGCACGTAGTTCCACGAGTAGATGTTGAGGATGCCCTTGTTCTTGATGGTGACGCCCATGGACGAGATCATGCCGGGGATGAAGACGCCGAGGGCGAGGAACCAGGCGACAATGGCGCGCCAGTTGACGCCGTAGTCGTACCAGTAGATGCCGCGCGGCTTGAACAGGTGCGAGATGTTGATGCCGTAGCCGCGGCGCACCCAGAAGTAGTCGGTCATCATGACGCCCGTGGTGGCGCCCAGGAAGAGCGTGTAGGCGCCCAAAAAGGCCAGGAACGTCGTCGCCTTGGCCTCGATCTCCCACGGGCAGATGGCAAACGCCACCACGGCGCAGATGAACTGGCCGCGGCGGATGTTGATGTACTTGGGGAAGAGGCCCGTCAGGTCGTTGGCCAGCGGGATCGAGTTGCCGGTCACGTTGGTCATGATGTTGAAGAAGATGAACAGGGCGCCGGCAAAGAACTTGCCCGCCCGGTTCTCAAAGTGGTTGATGACCACGAGCGGATTCCACTGCACCTCGCCGTACAGCACCGACGAGGCCACGGCCATGGTGCAGCCGAGAAACTCCGTCAGCGTGACAAAGACGGGCAGGGCCACCAGCTGCGTCACCCAGGCGGCCTTGTCGCTCTTGGAGTGGCGCGAGATGTCCATGATGTTGACGGCAAAGGTGGCGTTGCCCGAGATGGCGGCGTTGACGCAGATGCCAAAGAGGTAGCCGACCGACATGCCGTCGAGCGGGATGCTCGGCTTTTTCCAGATCTCGCGCGGAAAGCCGCCCGAGGCGGTGATCGACCAGGTGAACAGCGCCGTCCAGTACAGCGGCACCAGCACGCTCTTGAGCACAAACAGGTGCCGCAGCGTCGAGATCTTGAGGTACATAAACGGCAGCGAGATCAGCCAGAAGATGACAAAGCCCATGATCTGCTGCGCCGTGATGTTGGCCGAGGCCGGGATCGCGTCCACCTTCCAGTGCTTGAACGACGGCCAGATGGCCGACGTGCACGCCTCAACCGCCTGGCCCGCCAGGCTGACCTGGATGCCGTAGTAGATAATGCACGGCACGCCCCGCACAATCATCGCCCACTTCGACCCCTGCATGCCAAACGACGCCCGGATCGTGCCCGGGAAGTTCGTGCCCAGCTTGCTGCCCAGATACCCCGACGCCGCACACGGCACCGCCACAATCATGTTGCCCACCAGGCACGCCACCACGCACAGCCCCGGGTTCAGCCCCAGCGAATACGCAGAGCTCGACACCTCCAGCTGCGCCGCGTTGAACCCCTCCGCAATCCAGAACAGCCCCATCTGGTACCACTCGTACGTGCGGTCCTTGCGCCGGATCGGGTCCAGATCTTCGTTCGTGTATGCGCTGGCCCCCGGCTCGCCCGAGTCGAACGAGCCCGGCTTGGGCTTCAGCACCACATACCGCTCCCAGAGGTCCTTGAAGCCCATGATGAGAAGCAACCCAGTCCGCTGCGAAGTGATGTGCTGCGATGTGTTGTGTTGGGGGAAGGGGGGGCAATGTGTTGGGAAAGCTGTGTGTTTGTGCTTGTGTAAGTGAAAGACTTTTTTGTCTGGTTTGAAAGCGCGGTTTCGCCCTTTTTTATGTTTTCACCAGGCGCAGCTCTCTTATCAGACAGTCTTTCTTCTTGCCGGTGCTGCGACGACCCTCTGCCCTACACCCCACATCCTCAAAAGGTCTTGCAGCCTCATTTTATCTACCCTTGAGTCTCTCGGCCGCGAATAAGCTGGCTGTTGCTTGGGCAGGGGTAGCTACCCAAGCTCCAGATAGGTAACCGCCGCTAGCTGTTGTTATCGACTGATCGGAACTTCCGAAGGCCTTTGCAAAGGCCGCCGACGGCGAACAAAGCTCTCATGTTCGATTGCGCCAATGATAGTAAACTGAGGCCAGTTCGTGTTCTAGACTTTCACTTTTCGAGTAAAAAAAAAAATAAAGCTCTGCTGGATTTTATTCTTCTTTGTTTTATGGTTTTTTGTTTTTTTTTTATGTTGTTGCTCTTTGTTGTTGTTTGCTTTTGTTATCTGGTCTCTCCTTTTTTTTGGGTTGATTCTGGGTGGGCGGGGACTATAGCGTATTAACGACTTATTGTCCCGCCCCATCACTGAACAGCCGTCCCCATCCCTGGATGGTGCTTACATCCAGCCCGGCAATGAGACACATGTCCCACAGCACCGTTGCTACTGTATCCAATACCACAGCACCGGACTCCTGCTCCCACTTGTCAACCAAATGAGCCGCCTTCAGTCCGGTGCAGAAAACACTGATGTTTTTGGCCCCCGTTTTCGCCAGCTCCGAAAACTGTTTGTCCAGCGTCTCTTCGCTTATGTAACCAAAGCTTGCGTTGTCGCGCACGCCCAGATGCGATTCCACCGAGCAGTCCACGCCAATGGTCGAGTATGTCTTGATGATGGCCGCCTGCACGTCGTCTGTGTACGGCGTCAGCAGCGCCAGGTCCGTGATGCGCCGCTGCTTGATCAGCCGGTTCAGGCCCAGCACCGACGTCGTGGCCGGGATCCCTGTAGCGGCCGTGATTTCTTCGCACAGCTTGACGTCCGCGTCAAACCCCAGCCAGCCCGACGACGTGCCGCTCCAGCCGATCACGTCGACCTTGGCGTCCGCGAGCAGCCGCGCGGCTTCGAGGATGGCCGAATTGTCAAACTGCGCAAGGGCGTCCGGCGAAAGCGCAATCTGGAGCACTCGGAAGCGCGAGAAGTGCACCGAGACGCCCGGCAGCTGGGACACAATCTGCTGCGTCAGGGGCTCGAGCGCCGTGTTCGACGAGGGCGTGAGAATCCCAAGGCGCACTCGCCTGGGTGCTGGTTTGCCTGCCATGGTAAATTGATGCTCTATGAGATGTCCCTGGATTGGCTGGAGTTGAGCGATTCTAGAAAGATAACGAAGAAGACAAAATATCGATTGAAGAAAGCTGAAGGAAGACCCAATTCCAAAAAGGGATGCTTGGCCGCCAACACAACTGCCGTTATCTTCTGGTCTTGGCTGTGGCGTCGTGCATGGTCGTGCGTGAGCAAGAAAATTTTTTCTTTCCCTTCTTCCCTTGTCTCTTTCCTCAGCTCGTCCGTGTCGTGATCCTGCCTTCGGGCGGCGGTAGGTGGCCGATGGTCGCCGTTGGCGACGGTTATAGAGAGTAGACGTTCGGATGTTCCGTCTTCAGGCGCTCCATATCAGATTGGTTTCCCTGCAGATTTTTATCTTCGGCGTAGGGCCGATCCGATCGCCTCAAATTTACCCACTGATAATAATCGTATTGCCCAATGGGCTTCTGAGGTGCACTTGCCGGCGCCAACGTATCATAGCTCGTTGACTTCGTGGGGCTCGCTTCCACATGGGACCCTGCACAAGTTCACCGGAGCATTCTTCGGGAGGGTCCAGACGTGCCACACGTGGTTCTTAGTGCGTTTGGTGATAAGTAGAAAAAAAAGCCACGCGATAAAGCTCGAAATAAGAAACATAACATATCGCTGCAGATAACTAGAGCCCTGACTCCGAACGTATTTCTTGGCCATCGTACGAGTATGCCCTTGGGCTGACGCAGTCAAGCCAAGCCATGCGGCGGCCCTTTGTGGTGCTGAAAATGAAGAGAGAGAAGACGGTGAAAGAACACTTTTGCTTTATTGGCGATGGTGATTTCAAGAGTCACGCACCCCATCCCCAAGTATCAAAGTCAAACAAAGACAAACATTGTGTTTGGGCAGAACCTGTGTGGTGAGATCCGGGTTGAGTAGTGAAAAATAACTGTTTTCGTTTTCGTTGCTGTTGCTTTGTTTTTGTTTTCGTTTTTTTTGTTTTTTGTTTTGGATTTTGTCCTTCTCCGGGCTCAACTTGAGGTGAAATTTTCCTCCGGACTGTAAATGGATGGATCTTGCGGTCATGGCGAGACATCAGTGCTATTGTGGAAAGTACGAATGCAGGTGACCCATGATGGGAAGGAGAAGGGACGTGTCATTGTGAGGCAAGTGTGACACAGAAAAAGGCAGGAACGATACTCATGAGACCTCCCCTCCTTCCATTGTTCATCCAAGCTCCTCTGCTTCTTCACTGTTGCCAATTTTGTTTTCCTGCTTCCATTCATCCTTTGTTTACAATGGCTTCCATTCTTTGGTTTCCTCTTCTGTGCTTTCATATCAACTCTCGCATCTGCACCTTTTCTACGATTAGAAAACATCACATCTCCTTTTTTGGGCCGGTTAAAAAAAGTTATGTCTTCATGGTTTGCTTCTCCATTATAACCTTAAATTTTGGACTCGAAATCTGTTCTTTCTGTCAAGCTCCAAAGTTATTCGACGCATAGAATAAACACCAATTTTTTTTTCTGCCTTTTTTGCCTCTCTTAAACAAAAAGCAGCAATGTTCCCGTGCTTCTGCCACAAACCAAGCAAAGCAGAGGCATCGCCAAATGACTGCGAGACGCCTCCACTGCCGGCCAGGCCGGCTCTTGCTGGGGCTTCCCGGCTGATCGCGCGACCGTCAACGCCCATCCGAACTTCCGCGTCAGTCGCTCCTAGTCTCTCCCCCATCAAGCCATCGTCGCCTTTTTGCCCGGTGCCAAGAATCCCCGGGTTTGAAGCCTTAGCTGACAACGAGGAGGACAGCGACGATGACTTGCTCAATGCCGCCGGTGGTCGAGCCGCGACGCCGACATCATCGGCCACCGCCATCGCCACTGCCACAACTGCCGCAGCCGGCTCAGGCATCTCTAAGCCTCCAGTCTATCTGCCGACTGGCTTCAGCTTGCCGAGCCTGAGAGACAGCCCTTTGAAAAATGTAAAGACTCGTGTCGCTGGAGGCGTTCAGCGAACACTGATGCACGAGCCAACTCGTTCTCGCCCGTCCCGCCCTCACGACGAAATTAACAACAACAACAGCAGCAACGAAGATCCTGTCGTGGCGGCTCGGCGAGCGGAAGTACGCAGAGTGACGCAAAAACTGATTCAAGAGGAGCTCGAGACAGAACATCTTCCCCACATTACACGCACTTACCACAGATCGACCATGTCGACAATCAAAGAGGATCCGTCCGACGCATCTGGATCACCGTCCTTGGCCCAGCAGCAGCAGCAGCAACACGAGCCTGGTTTTACTTTTTCGGGGGCTGCACTCGCCGGGTCGGGTATTTTTATTGGTAGTATTTCTGTTCCTGCGATCAAAACAAATCACGAAATCAAATATAACCCACACGCTTCCTGGTATAATACTCGAGCCAAAAACAGCACCTTGGCAAATCAGACTGATACAAACGCAAACGTCAAGGACTCATCAACAACTGGCACGGCTCGTTCTCCAAAACTAAAAATCTGCTATCGGATCAAGTGGACGCAAAGACTACGAGTTCGCAATGCATTTTCTTGTTGGAGTGGCGGCGGACATTCGGGTAGAGAATCGCCTGCAGCAGCTGAACCCAGGCAGACTCACAACGAATCAGCAAATGTGGTACCAATGCCAGACCTGTCTCTCTTGCCATCCTCTCCTGCAAAAGGGGGAAAGGGGAAGGGGAAGGAACCGCACCCTCCCACCATCAGCCAAAGCAATCATGGCAATTCCGACGCTCCAGACTTGGATGGGTTAAGAAGTGCCACTGCCAGTCAAGGAACGGACGACGATGGCCAGGGGCCCTCCGGCTTCGACGGCACTCATATTTTTGACCCATTCACGTTGATGGAAAACCGCCGCACGCATCATCTGAGCTCCATCACAGAGTCTCTTGGGTCTCTCGATAAGGACGGGAGCATCCACGAGGCCCATGTCGTTGAGATGAGCAAGCTGGGCAGCACATCCGCAATGTCTATCGTGGCTGACAACCACCGAAGACTGCATGCAGAGGGGGAAAATACAGACCTTGATACGGGCGCCTGCTGTCTTCTTCAAGTCTCGGCAAATGGCCCTGCAAAGGAGGCAAGGCACGTACGCGGTACATCGTCTGCCACAGTGGTGTCACGAATTAGTTCTTTGGAGCTGCCGCCAGCAGTCGTACACCATGACGATGAGCTGGTCGAAACCGGAAATTGCAGCAACTCGGAGCAGCCCGGAATAGAGGAGCGGCATGGCAAAAAGACAAATACCAAGGACGCCAACACGCAAACACTAGCTCGAGAGAAGCTTCTGGGAGCTGTAAAAAGTTCTCCGGACGGGGACCGCTCTTTCTCCTTTCCGTGGTACAGAAGCTTTGCATTTCCCAGTTTGCGGATTTTAGGCTTCACAGGTGAGCTTCGATGGCCAGCCCTGCGACATTATGGGCTGGTGGCCCCTTTCAATTACAATCTCGCTTGGCTTTTTCCAAGAAAAATATAGAAACTAATCGACTTTGGTATAATGTAGGAAAAGTTGCTGAAAATGCGTCGAAAGAGTCCAACAATGGCTTGGAAAAGGAATCTGCGGAAGCAGCCACTGGTCATTCCGTCGGACATTCATCGTTGCCTTGCCGAGTTTCTGCAAGTATTGACTCGCGGAACCAGGAAAACAAGATCTCGAACTTGGCCGGGAATCGACGTGGCATATCACGTACGCCTCTCGACAGCCGCTTCAGAGAAGAGTTTCGGGGTTCGGAAACTGGCTGTGAGCCTAGCACAGAAGAGAAGTTTTTTGGTGGAACTGGATCTTGTTCTCACTTTTGTGAAACTTTTGATGGTTCTACTGAATGCGCACAAACAAGGCAAGAAGCGAGCAAAGAGACGACGGGACTTTGTGGACTCCAGCAGAGCCGTATGCCACCTGTAGGGCTATCCCACCATGGATCCAGAAGACAACTTTCACACACGTGCTACGGAGCCATTGAGACCTCTGGATGTGATGGCGCTTCTGAGCTTTTTGAAGGATTTGGACACGAAACAAACGCTCGCACATCCAGGGCGAGATATCTCCACAGCCGCTCTTTGGACGCCAGCCACTTTCCCGAAACCTGGTGGAATGGGCCATTTGACAAACCAGAGCAAATCTGGGCCAATGCCAAGCCAGGGCCCGAGATCCAGGGCAAACTTTCTGATGACCAAAGCCAGACTGGCGCACATGTGGCAGATGGCCCAGATGGCCCAGATGGCGGCGACAGCGCAGAAAGCGTTGCGGGCTCTGTGCAGTCCTCTTCAACGTCAACGGTGAAGGGACAGTCACGGCCTCCACCGACAACCACAAGGCATATTTCTGCTTCGGGCACTTGTGCTTTATCGCCTAAAACAAACGCGTCCAATTTCGAGAAGCTCTGGAAGGCTGGTTTTGGTAGGCTATGGCTCCGGAAGCAGATGCAGCAAGACACTTTTTCCGCAACGGTGGCAGCTTCTCCCCGTGCTTATGAAACAGACTGCAATGGCTCTGCAGTTAGACTTTGCAAAAAAAATAGTCGTCCAGCCTCGCGGGCGGAATTTGCAAGCCGCCACTCGGAGAACGACGACATTGGGCGCGGCCGAGACTCTCTGGAGGTAGGGGCTGCCACGCCATGTTCAAGCGTCATGCGCGATATCGACAGCGTATTCGGCATATTTGTCGACGGAGCAGCTGACAGCGCGTCTGCTGTCGGCTCCTGTCAAGGCCAAATATGCGACGAGGCGCAAGAGGGCGAAAAGCAACAGCTCACGGCGCCGTCTACACCCGTCACTAAAGCATACGCAGAAGTTGAGGCATACATCGCCCGTGCGTTCCCACAAAAGACTGACGAGACAGCAAAGAAATGCAGCATGTCCAACAGGCCACCCAGTGGGCAATCATTGTATGCGGATGCTGTGTCACATCGAGATGACAAGGGCGACGGAGCACGCGAGAAGAGCCGTGCGGCTTCGGGGGCTCTCTCTGCAAGGAGCGACAATGTGGGCACGAGAGCCGTTCGAAGGCTCGATGCGGCGCAACCGCCGTCAAAATACATGACGTGGAACGGTCCGATGAAGACACAGCCAGGACTGATGCAAAGCACACTTGATTTTGGCGCAGAGCTGGAACGGATCCTGCAGGGAGAGAAGGACAGCATTGAGGCTTTTGCAACTCGGCTGCTGAGGCCGATGGTCAAGCGCGAATAATGAATAACGAGAGTCAGAATAACGGAACAAAAGTAAACGAACACGAGAGCATGTTTTATGGACGTTGGGAAGGGAGCAATACACATTGCAGATGGAAAGTTGTGTTTTAATCTGTTATGTCTTCACGAGAGACGACGACGGTTAGGGAGCCGACAGCCTGTGGGCACGACAAGACTCTACGGGCTTTATTTTATGATTGTGAACCAAGGCCATGTTTAGAAACAACAGGGAAAAAAAGAGAGGTTTTAGTATTTGACGGTGCCGAGGATGCGAATGGTCTATTATAACTCTATAAGTGCCCCCCCTCTTTCGCTATGCAATCAATGAAATCCAGACTTTTCCCTTGTCCAACCGGACTCTTTTCATTACGATTACCTGAAAAATATGACGTGTCATGCTTTTAAGGAGAGAACATAAAGAGAAGAAAGAAGAAAAGAAAAAGTGACAAAAATGAAAAATGAAGATGGGAAAATTAAAAAAAGAAAAGGATGAAAATTTAAAATATTAAAAAAGAAAAAAGAAAAAAAAAGAAGATAATGATGGGGGCTAAGATGAAAAGACAGCTAAGCAGTCTCCTTGCAGGCCTCGAGATCTTTGTCAACGACCTCGTCGCCCTTGTCTCGGCTCTGCATCAGTTGTTCGTCGTGCTGCTGCTGCTTGTGCTGCTGCTGCTCGTGCTGCAGCTGCTCGCGCTGGTTTTGCTGCCGCTCGCGCCGCCGGCGCCGGGTTTCCATCTTGCGCTCCATCTCCTGTCGGCGTTCCTGCAGCGCGATGCAAAAGCGGCTGCCGGCGCGGATGCGGTCGCCCTTCCAGATAAAGACAAAGGGAATGGCGCACATAAGCAGGCTCAGGCCGCCCAGCAGACTGCAGGCGCCCGAGATGGACAGGCGGTCGAACATGGGGGCCGAGGCCAGCGGCAGCAGCGTGGCGAGAAAGGAGCGGCAGCAAGAGGTGGCGGCATTGGCAGACGCGGCATAGATGTCATAGGCGTCTGTTTGTTAGTGGGGGGGGAAGATGAAAGTAAAAAAATCAAACAAAACAATCAGAGAAATAGTCAAACAATCAAACAAACAATCAACAATCAACAATCAACAATCAACAATCAACAATCAAACAAACAATCAACAATCAATCAATCAATCAATCAATCAATCAATCAATCAATCAATCAATCAATCAATCAATCAATCAATCAATCAATCAATCAATCAATCAATCAATCAATCAATCAATCAACGAAAAACAACAAAAAACAAAAATACCTGTAATATAGTTGAGAAGGGCCATAAAGATGACTGGTCACGGTTAGCAAAAAGAAACGAGATGGTGTATGGACTCGGTGCCACTTACGCACGAAGCCCATGCCAAATGGCACGCCAGCCATCATGGGCGCGGCGTAGGAGAGGTCGGCGCGGGCGGTCCAGCCGAGCCAGAACATGCTGACGACAAAGAGGGGGCCGCCGAGGCAGGCCAGGGGCAGGCGGCGGAACTCTTCCTTGCGGGTCCAGGCGGCGCCGCGGCGGATGGCGCGCTGCAGGTACCAGTCGTAGGTGTAGAAGATGGGCAGGTCGAGCAGGGTGCCGAGGCCGATGGCGAGGAAGGCGAGGCCGTCGGTGCCGGGCGAGAAGCCGTAGATGCCCTCGAAGATGCGCGGAAAGGCCTGGAAGGTCATGTAGAAGATGGCGTAGATGAGCGACAGGTAGACGCACGTGCAGCTGACGATCAGCTCAAAGAGCATCATGCGCAGCGGGCGCGTCAGCACGACGATGACCATGTCGCGCAGCGAGAGGTTTTCGAGCTCGTGCGGCGCCACCACGGTCTTGCCGCGGTAGGCAGCGTAGGGGTCCTGGGGGGAGGGGTCTCGGCCATGTTCCGGGTTCTTGAGGTGTTCCGGGTTCTTGGAGTGGTGCTCCGGCTTCTCTGGACAATGTTCCGGGTCCTCTCGACGAGGCGGGCGGCCCAGTCGGCCCAGCCAGGCCAGCCAGGCCAGCCAACCCCGCGCCTGCCGCTCTTTCTCGCTCACCGTCTGGCTCTCGCTCTGGCTCTCGGCCTGCAAGGCCTGGCGGATGCGCTCGGCGCGCTGCTTCAGCAGCACGGGCCCAAAGGTCTCGGGCAGAAAGACAATGACGGCCAGACAGAGGCCGGCATACGCGAGGGCGATCCAGAAGGTCCAGCGCCAGCCGATGGTGGGCGAGCAGAAGCCGGAGATGATGGGCGCCAGCAGCGGCCCGAAGATGGTCATGACCATGAAGGCGCTCATGGCGCGGCCGCGCGAGGTGGCATCGCCAAAGACGTCGGCCAGCACGCCGGCGACGACGGCAATGGCCGCGCTGGCAAACACGCCCATGAAGAGGCGGAAGACGAGAAAGGCGGGCCAGCTCGGCGCCAGCGCGCAGGCCATGGTCCACACCATGAACAGGACAAAGGTGGCAATGGTGATGAGCCGGCGGCCATACTGCTCGCTCAGGGGGGCCCAGCAGAGGGGGCCTTTGTGTTGTCAGTATGGGGAGGGAGGAGAGGGCGAGGGAGGAGAGGGAAAGGGGGAAGGAAGGCAAACAGAAACGAAGAGAAAGACACCCACCAAGCACATAGCCTATGCATGTTAGCACACAAACAATCAGCGCAAAATCAAAGCCAAAGCTGCATTGAACGGCAACTACAAAACAATATATATATATATATATATATATATAAAGAAAACCAAGCAGCAGCAACAGCAGCAGCAGCAACAACAACAAAATCAAAGCAAAGGTGCACAGCCCACCCCCAACTCACCAACTAGATAGACAGACATGGGCAGCACCTTTTGCGGCGTCGACGTCACCCCCCACTCGGCCGCCATAAAAGGCACAGCGTTGCTCGGCAGCGCACTGCCCATGGTGCTGTTGATGACGGTCAGCATAGTCGTCACCAGCACGCGGATCTTGATGCGCAACGGCCAGTTGTACGGGTTTTCCGGGTCGCCGTCCTCCCACGCCACCACGACCGTGTTCGCCAGGCTGTCGTCGTCGTTGTCGTCCCCGTCGTTGTCGTCGTAGGCCTCGTGGTACGTGCTGCTGGACCGGTGGTCCGGCACGACGACGCTGTCGGCCTCGCTGCCGGCCTCGCTGCCCACTTCGGGGCCGGCCTCGTCCCCGGAGTCAGGCTGATGTCCGTGGTGGACAGCGCTGCCGCCCAGGTTGCCGGCCGTCTCTTCCCGGTAGCGCGCCTCGGCATCCCGGCTGTCGAGATCGTCGACAATGTCGACAATGTGATGCAGGCCGTCTCAAAGGCGTTAGCGGTTAAAAGGGGAAAGGCATTGAAACTCGGAGTGAATAAAACAAATTCTGTGCATCGCTCTGGAGAGAGAAGGGGGAGCAAATGGAAGAAAGACAAAGAAGTCATTGGGCAGTCGTCGGCAGACACTCACGATGCTGGGGATGCTGTGGGACAGACGAGTCAGTGAGCATTGCTTGTTGCGTCACAGCAGCAGCTGTTGCAGTCTCGTTGGCTGACATGGCTAACTAACATAGCGGTTGAGGCCACGTATTTTCTTTGTTTTCCTTCTTTTTGGAGAGGGGGACGCCTTGTTATTTTGTTGAGACCAGGCTGAAGAGGCCTGGAGACGGATTACACGAGGCGAGAGAGCAGGAGAAGGAGAGAACAATGTCACAGAAGCAGAAATAGAGACAGACTTGGCAAGCAGACCATGCAAAATAAAAAAGAGCACACGTCCCCAAGAAACGAGGACGAGCAAAAAGAAACTGCTATTCTACAACTGGTCTATGGGCAGCAGACAGGAGAGAAAAGGCGGTATCCAAAGTCACATATAAAAGCAGAGACAGCCTTTCCAAAAGCACTCCTTTGCAGTAGAAGAGTCGAGAAGAAAATACGAGCGGTGTGGAAATGATATACGAAGAAAAAATTCAGGGAGACAAAAATTCAGGGAGACAAAAATTCAGGGAGACAAAAAATTCAGGGAGATGGGAGATATTATGTGTGTGTTATACGAGTAGAAAAAGCCCGACAAGGGCGAATGAGCAGTGAAAATCCCAACGACACAAACCGTGTTATATGACAGGGGCAAGAAAAAGGCCGGCTCCGGCTTCGATGAGTGCAACCCAGAAACTGGGATCTGTGCCGGTCGCTTGTGGGTCTTCAAAATGATCTGTCCGGTCGTTTGGGGGTCGTTTGTGGGTCTCAAAAAAAGAAAGATTCGGTGTGATAAAAGAGCAGCACGAAACGGGGCGGACTCTGTCGCCGCCGGAGATCGGACATGGCTTGTAAGGGAGGGCAGGCGGAAAAGACGGCAGGGCGAGGAAGAAAGAAGAGGAGAGAAAAGGGGGAAAAGAGAGCAAAGATGGAAAGGACAAGACAAGCAAAAAGACAGGGGAAGAGAAACAAAACAAAACAAAAGGAGAGAGGACGAGAGAAACAAAAACAAATCAAGCAAAAGGAGAGGCAAAACATCAACCCCCAAAAGAAGCATGAAGGCGAGCCAAACCACACGTACGGAGTATGGATATTGATATCCATACAACGACGAACCAAAGGACAAACCTCAGCCCCTGCAGCCCAATCCCGGTCTAACAAAAAAGGAGTTATTCCCGTAAAACCTTGGAGCGACGTCGCCCACGGCCGCCATGCAAAGGAGGGAGGTGATTTTGGGACCCAGCAAGCATGACGAGAAGAGTTTAGTGACCCAGCAGCACGGCAAGATGCCGTCTTAGCCGACCCGCCAAGCCAAGAAGAAGACAGAAAAAAAAAAAAAGAAAAAAAAAACGACGAGGGTGTCGAAAAGGGGGGCCCACGCCAGCGCCCATTAGGAATAGAAGCAGAAGGAAGAATCTATGAGTGCGACCGACGTCGTATTACACCGCACATGGCTGCAGTCAGCGGCGCGAGAAAAAGAAGAAGAGTGGAAGAAAATAAAGTACGACGTAACGGAGGAAAGCCAAAGGATGCCAAGAAAAGAAACACATTCGGGAGTACATTAGGACGAGCGCTTCGACGCACCACCGCAGTCCCGAAGTCAAAAAGAGAAAAAAAGGGGGGGGGAAAGCCACCGTTCTGCCAGCCCTTCTCGGCAGCTCATACCCGCAATCCACTTTTTGTACGGCGCCGAGAACGGGTGTGGAAACGAGACGGTGATTCGGATCATGACTGCGCTGCTGCTCAAGCGTCTGTCAAGAGAAGAAGCCACCAGCAAGGATAAGTAACCGTACCGGCAAGGCGGCCCATAGCAGCCACACAGAAAATCACTCAGTCTCTGGCTGGTGTTCAGAACATTGCAGAGTAATGCGTCGTAGTCACACAGTTTCGTGCGCTGAGAAGAGCACGCAGGTTGTGCTGCGGTCAAATGTCCAAGAATCGTAATGTGTCACAGAATCTCAAGAATCTCAATACCTCTCAGAGAGATGCCTCCGCGACAATGATTTGATCTTGTCTTTGTTAGGTGCTGCCACTGCAAGCGATGTTCCTGGTATTCTCTTGTAGTGGCTGGGCCTGCTTTCATCCTCCTTCAGCCAATGCATCCAGGCTCCGTCTCCTTCTTGAGACGTCTTAGATTCGTCTTAAGCTCTTGCCGGCCTCCTTCTTGTGTCGTCTTAGACTCGTCTTAGACTCTTGCCGGCCGTCCACCGTTATGATCCTTTAGATGCGCGCGTACTTTTTATGTCAACATCTTGGAAAGGCGTGGATCTGCAAAGCTTGGATCTGCAAAGCTTTGCCACAACCAAACCAAACATACACCCATCACGTTACGCTGTCCCCCAAAACACCCAAGCACGGTATACAGAAATGTCGATTGTCTTTTCACTATGCAAAATGTCATGGTATCGTTTTGATCGAGCCCGGCCAACCTCGCCCTGCCAGCACAACGCCCACAACGCCGCCTCCAGTCGCGTCGCCGTCGCCCTGTGTCTATGCCTCGAGATTGATGCTCCGGCCAAAGCGCGCATACAGCTCCACCTTGAGCTGACGCATCTCTTCGCCAATCTCCGCCAGCGACTCCTCGATGGCGTCCATCTCCTTGCGTTTCCGCGCCGCCGCCGCCGCCTCCATCTTGAGTGCCTGTGGGGCCGGGACCATGAAGAAAGCGTCGCCGATCCGGTAGCTGCGAAGAGGAGTGTCAGAGAGGAAGAAAAAGAGAAAAGACAAAAGACGAAAGGGTGGACGGGACGCCAGAGCACACTTACGGCACTTTCTCATCGTCCAGCAGCTCCAGCTCCACCTCGACGTCGTCCAGCTCCGTCTTTTCCTTGCTGATCTCCTCCAGCTTCTGTTCCAGGTTGATCTGCCGCTGGTGCAGCCGGCTGAACTTGTTGATCTTCTCCTGGTCTTCGCGCCGAACCTCGACGTCGGACGCGCCAGCCGCCTCCTCTTCCTTGCTGAGCTGCTTGATGTTAGCAGGGGCGAAAGAGTGCAAAATCAAAAGTTGTGGGCAAAACGGGGCCAGAAGAGGCCAACCACAAAGTCAACACACACCATTCGCCGCTGCATTGTCTTGGGAGTGTTCAGTCTTCAGATGGCAGCTCTGTCAAGTGCTCAGTCTTCAGAATGGTGGCTCTGTGATACGGCTGCCAAGATAACCCGCAAGACCGTCAATTGCGTCGAGAGAGAAGCAGCCTGTTCTCGTCTTCTTTTTTTTTTGGTCATGAAGCTCCTGTTTTAGAAGGCGGGGCAGAGAGCTCTAATGTCCGTACAGACAGCTAAAACCTGCCAACTGATAGCGTACTCGTACAGTCAGCAGACCAGGCACGCCCCACTTCACGCCAGCTTGACGCGCTGCAACCGTTCTCATCCACAACAATCGTGACAGAAGTCAACAACAGCAAACACAACACACCAGCACAACAACGACAGTCTTTTTGAAGCCCCATCTCTTGCCCACGCATCAAGTCAACAAAAGCACCGCGGCAGAATCGGCATTTTGACATGGCGCCCGGCCCGAAACTGTATCCGCGTGCGACGGTTAAAAAGATCATCAAAGCCCACTCCAATGCCAATCTCAGTCGAAATGTCGACGTCTTGGTCAGTCTCCTTCTCGCCGACTACCGTACCTGCCGTCGTCTGTTTTTATCGCCGTTTTCTGACACGCTTTTCTCTATAGATCTTTCTCGACTATCTGCTCTTCATGCAACAGTGCGTCTGCCCCTTTCCTTTCTCTCTGCCTCTCCACCTTTGCCAAGCTGACAGTCCAGCCTCGTCAAAGAAGCCCGCATTGAGGCCAAGCGCGGCGGTGAGCGCGGCGTTACGGCGCGCAGCGTCAAGAAAGTTACGGCGGTATGTGGTCTCCAGGGTTTTATCTTTGTGTTTTTGATTGTTTTGGGGGGGGGTTACATGAGCTTTCACTGACCGCACCCAGGATGCCATTCTCAAATTCAAAGGCTGAAAAGACCGACTGTGTACTTGCGAGCGGTATCAATATCAAGACGCATTCGTCAAGGCAAGGATCCGGCACAACAGGATACTTTTTTCTGGCCTAGGCAAGCATGAGATGAACTAGAACTAGCTTGGCGGCCGGGCGGGGAGAGGCTTCGTCTACTGCTTTGGCCGGGGCCATTTTGAAGCCGCTCTGCCAAGGCACAGCGTGTTCTGCACCGACTGGTTTGCCCTGGTTGGTTACCGCTGCAGGCTCGTGCATTTGGCATTGGGCGACAGAGCTCCAAGCCTAACGATACCAACACCACAGCTCCTGGGGCCTTGACAACTGTATATTGACAACTGTATAATCGCCGGTGCTGAGACGCTGCGGGCGAAGAGGCAGGCCAGGGATGGGCAGAGAGATAAGAGTGACAGCACGAATGAGTCAAGGCAGATGGATCTCAGCAAGGATTTTTTTTTAAAAAAGTCTTCTCGCTTATTCAACCAATGTTGTTGTGTCCCACAGGCCCTCCTTGGCACACCTCAATACAAAAGCCATTCAACGATTTTCTCTTGACACACATGCTTGTTCTTTAGGTTGATGCGGCCTCTGCCAGGCTTATGTTGTATTCCAGCTGAAAGCGTGCCTGTGGGTCATTCTCGCGAGGCAAAAAGTGCACGGTCAGTCCGTCCTTGACTGCAAAGACGGCGTCGTCCGACAGATATTCGGATTCCGCGTCAAAGATCTGTGTCGTGAGGGTTTTGTGGCCGTTTGCCTCGACCTGTTGTGCGATGGTGCTGGTCAGCATGCTCTGTTTCATGTCTTGTATTTTCCCGCTTCTTCCTGTCTTGTTTGTCTCCTCGACATCTTCTCTCCCTTGTGCACACAACGGCATCGTCTTACAATGAGATGAATGTGGGCTGGCCGCCAAGGATGGCGGTCAAGCATCGCCAGCAGCCTTCCTGCCGGGCCATCGTTTGGGATCTGAGGCGGTCAGCACCCATTGGCGTCTACCACCTGTTTCGTCTCTTCTTCCATTCACTCTAGAAAAATCAAAAGAAAAAAAAATAAAACCCACCGGATAGGGGGTCGGTCGCAGACAGTAAAAAGAGTACTTTCCCTGCGTGTCAGTCACAAACTTTCCGCGAAGATTGTGTTCACGCTGATTCTTGTCCTGCTGCTCGTAAAGGCCTGCATATATCTGGTCAGCATAAAGTTCGGCGGGAACCGTGGAGAGTCTAACAACGAATGGTTTTGTCTGAGAACAGCGTGACATATTGACTTTTTTTTTTTTTTTTTTTTTTTTTGTATCTAACTACTTACCGTTTGTAGATGCCTGCCACACATCAACAACGGCACTCGGGATGCCCTGTCCGGTGGCTGCCGACGTGACTTTGCCGTATACGTACACCACTTGGCCGTCATGCGGCGTGTCGAACGTGATGGAGCTGCCATTCTCCCGAACAGGTGCGTCCTTGCGCCAAAAGGGGCCCAAAATGGCCGTTTGCGTCTGGGACTGCTGGGCGTCGGCCGCCTCCTGGTGCGTGATGTCGTTTACGAGTCTGCCCGGCTGTCAGAGTGGCCTTTTTGGAAAGCATGGGATCGCAGTGGCAAGAAAAGACGAGTGGTTGAAATAGAAAAGAAAAGACAAAAGAAAGCTCGCAGTCTTTGTCTGGCCGGCCCCGGACGCTCTCAAAGCAACACTCACGATTCCAGCCCCAGCACGTCGCAGATCAGCTGCCCTTCGTTGCGCGTGTCGCTGCTCAGACGCCCGGCCTCGTTGACGAGCTCCACAGCCACCAGCCACTCGTCAGTTGTCAGCTGCACCTCACGCGCAAAGTCGTGGAGGTGCTGGATGAGAGCAGCCATGACGCGGCGCAGTCGTGGGCTGGTGGCCGGGCCCATCGACTCGATCACGCGGTCTGTGAATGCTTGGCCGAGCGAGCCGCTGACGCCGCTTCTAGGGTTGCTGTTGCTGTTGCTGCCGCTGCCGCTGCCACCGCGCCCACTCTTGCTTTCGTCACGGCCATTGAACATCTCCATGGTCGGCAGTCGTCAATTTGTTCAAGAGCCGTTTTTTTAAGGCAAGAGACGTACTTGGTTTTGTCAACACAGGCCCGAAATATGCACGAGCTCATTGATGGAAAGTTACGAGAATCAAAACACAGTCTCGTCCCCTCAAATGTAGAATCAAAACATAGTCTCGTCCCTCAAATATAGAATCAAAACACACTCGTCCCCTCAAATGTAGAATCAAAACATAGTCTCGTCCCTCAAATATAGAATCAAAACACACTCGTCCCCTCAAATGTGAGTGAGACTTTCTCCAGTGGCACAAACAACGGCTATGCTGTCTTTACCCGTGATGTACGACCAGACCATCGATCCAATGTGCCCAAAACCCCCAACAAAGAAAGCCAAGCCACCGTTGACCGCCTACGTCTGCAATCGATCCTTTGACATCTGCTCCGGTGGCCTGGCCAGACAAGATTCATCAAGTCCAAATGCCAAATCCTCAGTTTGAGACATCTGTTTTGTTGCTGCGTGTGATGGGATACTGCTTTACACAGAAATCTACTTTACACATGCAGCACAGCCGAGCAAGTCTTGCCCCAGAGAAGTATTAATACTTCCCTATGTTGGTCTGGACCCCTCTCTCATTTCTTGGGGAGAAGGCGCAAGCCTCAAGACGCGCAAGATTTGCGACTACGACATTCCATAATGCAAGTAAGTGAAAGATGGTGAAAAAAAAAAAAAAAAAAAAAAAAAAAAACATTGGTACGATCGTGAGCTGGCTCTGAGACGCTGGGGTGGGGAACAAACGAGCCGAGCGGCGCCGAGACAGAAATGAACAGACTATGGATAGAAAGAAACACGCCAATGCATAAAACGGTGACACTCTGTCAATCTACCAAAACATGGGATGCTTGTGTTCGAAGAGCTTAGAAGCGACGTTCTGGGATTCGTTCGTCCACAACCTCCGACCACGTGAGCAGGCTGAAAATGCATCTTTGTGATTCGCCAGACCGGCCTGCGGTCTACAACTGCTTTGTTGTTTGCAGCCTTTTCGTATCCGCCTCGGTTTGGACAAAGACATGTGCAGGTTTCGGCCATCGACAGAACGCATCCACATTGCTTTCAGCACTGTTTAAAAAACCTGAGCAGCTGCAGGTCTCGATGCCTTTTATATCTCTGCCCTCGTCGTCGTCTTCGGAAGACCTGTACTATGTATGGAAAAGGCCTCAGCGAAAAATCGACTTCTTTGACACAACCTATCTCTTCATTCACGGCCTGGGCGCCGATGCTTCCTTTTTTGTACCCATCTTTCCTCGATTGCTAGACGCGGGCTTCTCATGCTTGGCATTCGACATTCGCGGTATTGTACATTGATGCACTCACACGGAGCCGTGTGGCACTTGTTGAGGCTATATTGACCGTCATGAACTTTGCATCTGTATCTATACGGAGCATTGTTGCTAACTCGAGACTGCCCAAAACGCAGGAAGCGGCCTCTCCAAGTCTGCCAAGCAAGACTTGACCATTGAGGATATTGCAAGCGATGCGCTTGCTTTGTTGGAGGCATTGAAAATCGATATTTCTTATACCGTCATTGTGGGCCACGGCATGGGAGGCCTGGTAGCCTTCACGTTGTCAGCATATAATAAGATAGGAGGCGCCGTGCTGATGGGCATGCCCTCGCCTGGCCCAGATCTAGCGAAGACCATGTCCCAAAGAATTCAGATGGCTCAGAAAGGTCAGTGGGGCCATTTTTTTGTTGTTGTTATTGTTAATGTTGCTGTTCTCAAGTGCTTTTCGACCAAGGACGGCAAAGACAAACCAAATGACCTGTGTCCTGCTATATGCTCAATGCACATTGAAGAGAGCATCACACCGCTTCTCCAGTCTGAGCAGTCGTTTATCCAAAGAGGCAAACCAGCTGACCGTGTCCGGTTCCTAGGAGGCATGGAGGCCATTGCGGACTACATCTGTGCCAACACCACTGGCTCGCGGTCGACATCAGCGCAGCGTGCCTTCATTCGAGCTCTTCTACTGGCGCAATCCTCTGCCGGGTACATTACCCACTGCCGAATGCTTGCATCAGCTAAAGCTCCTTACTACAGCCTCGCACAAAGTCGAGCTGTGTTCCTGATGGGCGACGAGGACGACACAACAAGTCGCCAAGACCAAGAACAAATTGCTAAAAGGTTGCTGTTCTAACTGTCACTGCCCATCTCTCTTCGAATTCTCTTTTCTTTGTTTTTTTTTTTTATTTTTTTTTTATCCTTTTCTCTCAAAGCATGATACCCTAGTCAGCTCTCGATGTGGCCTCTCTCTGTCCCGACTCCTCATCAACCCGGCGATATCACTGGCACCCTGCGAAGGAACACCCGAGCTAACTCCCTACTAGCTGGAACAATAACCCGCAGCCAAGCCCATTTGTGAAAGTTCTCAAAAACGTCGGCCAGTGGCACTGCATTGAGGCTGCCAACGAAGTAGCAGATCATTTGGTGGAGTATGTACAATACTGGATGCCAGCGTACGAGTTCAGTTTTAAATGTATTTGAATTGGCTAAGTTCATGGTCAAAATCGCAAACATAACACATTTGGAGTCTGGAATGAACAGGGAAATCTTGTAGATGGTCTGCTTGCGAGCTATCACCAGCCAGGCGCGACCAGGCTTTCTTTCTATACGGAGTATGGATACAAATTTCATTCACGATGCACGTCGTGCAAACGGTCTAGCTTGTTTTGAGCTGTCGTAGCCGCCACGTGATGCGAACTTACATAAGTTAAAAACCCCGTGCACAAAGAACAGTGCAATATGGATACGGTCCCCACGACGTAATAATACAACCCTGCACTTGATGCGTTTGTCGTACAAATAGGCAAACACACAGTCGTAGGCAAGCAGTGCTGTATTATTACTCTCCCACCAATTAGGCCCGCAGAAGATTAATAAAATAATTTTGTTTTTTATATTTTTTTTGGACTTCGTTTGCCCCCAAACTCTCGCTCCCAAAAAAAACTCCCCCGAATCTTCACCTCTCGTCAACTAGAACACAAAGCCCAATTGCAAAAAAAAAGTACTGTTCTTTTGGTTCGTACCTGTTTGCCACCCTTCCAACATCACACTGCAACAGCAAAGCATTACACCTCTATCTGTTCCTTTCGAACCTTTGCCTTCTCTGCTTCCCACGATTCTGTCTGATCAAAAAGTTCTCCTTTTCTTGCCTTCCTTTTGTTTACTCTTTCACGCAATTTCTCCACCTTTCTTTATATTTTTCAAGCTTTTAGCTGCATGCTCTATACTTTGTCGTCTCTCTTTCTCTCCATCTTGGGATCCAGTGGACTTGCAAAGCTTGTCAACGAGCTCGTTTGATTTCTCGATTCTGATTTCCCGTCATCATTTGCACGTCAAAAACTCTCCCCCCAACTCTACAGCCGTCTTGTGCTCTTGTGCTTGTCTTGTGCCAACTTGCTAGCTGTCCGCCATGGCTGCGTCGTCTGTTCATAACCCCGCGGTCGTGGCCGAATCCAAGTCTTCCAAGAAGAAGAAGGCAAAGGCCGACCAGCGCACCGAGTCGCCAGCTCCCGCCCAGGCCCTCTCTGACAAGCCTGTTTCTGTGGCTGCAACGGATGTCAACGGCGAGGATCTGGGCGAGCCAGCATACCTTCGCGAAATTGCCAAGTAAGGAGAAATTAAAAAAAGAAAAGAAAGAAAAAAAAAGAAAAAAAAAGAAAGCCCATCGTGCTAACTTTGCTGCTTCTAGGAACATTCGCAATGTCAACAAAAAAATTGTAAGCCCCCCCCCCCTCCCTTCCACCATCCGCTTTTTTTTTCCCTTTTGTCTTTTTGTTTGGTTTTTGTCAAATCATGTGTCCCGAGCTAACTGTTGCAGGCCAATGCTTCCAAGACCGACGGTGTGATTGCCGAGAACAAAGACAAGTCTTTGGACGAGCTCGTTGCCCTCAAGATCATCAATGCCGACCAGAAAGCCCAGCACCTGAAGAAACCGGCCCTGGTTGCGCAGCTCGCCCAGCTGGAGGAGCAGTACAGCCAGCTGAAGAAGATCGACCAGGACTACCGGCAGCGGTTGGCGGCCGAGAAGGCGGAGCTGACCAAAACGCTGACAGAGAAGGCCGAAAAGGAGAAGGCGGAGGCTGTGGCGGCCGCGCAGGCCAAAGCCGCCGCTGACGCCCAGAGCAAGCTGCACGACAGTCTTTTGATTTTGTCTCAGTTCCTGCGCCTGGCTGCGGCTCGCCGCGCCGACGACCAGAATCCGCAGGCGGACGAGAACCTTGCACTGGAGGGCGTGCTGCTGCAGGTGTACACGGGCGACGAGAGCGGCGTGGCCACGATGCTCAAGCTTGTGGAGGGTGTCGAGGAGACCACAAAGAGCGTCACCAACGAGCCGCTGCAGACGACCTGTAAGTCTTTTTGAAGAGAAAAAGGTCACGGAAGCATGAAAGAAAGACCGGAGAACAAAAGAGAGCACTGGGAGACGTTACGGACCAGACACTGACACAAAAACCGTTAGACGCCCAGGTCAAAGCTGCCGCTGCCGCCTACGCGGCCCCCCTGTTCCCTTCCGAATCGACGGACGATGTGTCGGCCGAGCCGACAGCTCCTGTTGAGACCGACCCCACCTTGGCTCATGCCAGCCTGACCGAGATCGACGCCGGAACGGACACGCCGTTGGTGGCTGCCGCTGTGTATGGGGACACGGTTGCCACCGCGGCCACAAACGGCCACGTGGCCGATGAGGCCAGCAGCAGCTTTGTTGTGCCGTCCGCGCCAGTCGCTGCCGCGGCGGATGGCCCCATTGCCAATGCGGACGTGGGGGATGCGGCGGCCAACGCAGCCGGCGAGAGCCAGTGGGACACGGGTGCTGCCGATACGAGCGGCAGCAACAAGGACCTAAGCATGTCGCAGGAGTGGATTGAGGTGCCGCGCGACCCGGCCGAGACCGAGACGGGCCTGACGGCAACGCCTGCTGCGCCGGCGAACACGCAGTCGTGGGCCGATGAGCAGCCCGACCTGCCAGCCACCACGACCCTGGCCAGCCAGACCACCCACAACGCAACAGCGACGCCCGCGGGAGCAGCCCCGGACTCCAACGACGGCTTCCACCAGGTGCAGCGGCACAACCGCGGCCGCGGAGGCAACCACGACCGCGAAGGCGGATGGCGCGGCGGCCGTGGCGGCGGCTACCGTGGCCGTGGCCGTGGAGGCGGCAATGGCGGCGATGGCGGCCGTGGCCGAGGCCGTCTTGGTCGCGGCGGCGGCAATGGCCACAACCACACGAATAGCTACAGCCACAACAATGGCAACGGTGGCGGTTACTACCGCGGTGGGCCGCGGCGGACGGAGGAATCATAGAGCGGTTCCTTTTAAAGCCATGTCGAACCCAATACGATGAGTCCGAACAGGCTCAATCGCGCCTTTTTTTTCTTTTGGGGCCCCTTTTTTTGGAAGACTTTCGACGGATATGGCCGAGCCTATGGCGGCAGACGAACCTTGTTGGCCTGCCGTGGCACCATAATTGCAAACCACACAAACAGCGGTTATGCAGGTCTCCTGGACCCCATATTCGCCACACTTGCTCGCTCTGCCGCACATACGGTGGAGTGAGCTTCTTTTTAAACATTCCCAACCACTGCCCGATCCACACACACACACCTTACACACCTTACACACCTTTTCGTCTTGCCACCCATCTATCACAACAACTACACGCCGATATACCCTTTCTAATACCTATACACACAAACCACACTTCCTCACACGCCCATCTTTGCTGTCACCCCAAAGAAGACAAACTGTTTTTTGGGGGGGGGACTACGTATGTGTTCTCATGTAGTGGGCCTATGTTTTCTCAACTAATGTCGGTGCCACGAGGGTTTGAAATGAAAGAAAGGAATCAGACGAGGCAGGAGCGGTGCAGCTGGAGAGACACGAAGAACGAGGCGACGATGTTGTTCAGTTGTTGACAAAATACTTACATCTTATGTCTTGTCCTCCTGGCGTTCGTTCCCTCCCCCCTCTCTCCCTTTTACTGGTCCCTCTATGTTTTACCCTTATTTGCTTTTTAGACGCTACGAGTACAATTGAATAGCGATCAAAGAGGAGGAGGGGGAAAGCATGAGTGCCATCTGCCAGTCTGAGGTAACGGGGCGAAAGAGAAATGACGGCTAGCTCGTTGATTTTTCCAGTCTCAGAAGACGTGGCAGGATGGACTCATTGGACTCCTAGGGAAAAGAGAGGAGAAGAAAAAAAGGGTTAACTGGCGCGACAGAAACCCGCGGGTTTGATTTGAAACCGCGATAGTTAAAAAGAAATAAAAAGAATGGAAATTTTTACGAGTTATGTCTATGTGTCTTTATTTTCTACTGTGTATTGCCAAGTCCAACCAGCATGTGAAAACAAGATGCAGGAATTCCGCTACCAGCGAGCAGCAATGCCATCAGATAACCCTCGCGCTGGCAGCGTAGTAGTCTTGGGGATAGAGTGGTTGGCGCATAATTGTTCTCTTCGCGTTGCAAAAGCCGTGATTTTTTTTCGCTGCGTTTGCTCCGAAGGCTTGATCTCGGAGATCGAGCCGCGGGCGGCTTGGAGATTGGTTGCCGTGGACTGTGGGGTCGCACCTTCCCGCCAATTCTTCGAGCACTCATATATTCAACGCTTTCTCTCTTTCCCACTCTGTCATCTCGCCTGTGCTTAATATCTTCTTCCTTTTATTGAAGTTATTGGTTTTTTTCCCCCCCTATCGTCTCCCATCAAATTGAGGCCAGCCATCTGCATGCCGAAGTTTCCGAATCGACAGCTTGGGCTACCTTTTTTTCCCTTCTGTTTTCCAAGATAATACTGATTGATCTATACCGCCGGCACGCTTTGCTATCGCACCGATTTGCGGTCTTGTGGGACGACGAAACTGGGTGCAGGATTCCGACATTGATTGAATCGTGGTCTGTTGTGCTTTTGGCTATCTGCTCTTTTTTTCTAGTTTTTCGAGACACAATGGGCGACATCGACGAGCGTTCCAAGCAGCAGGTCCTCCGGCACATGAACGCCGACCATCGGCAGGACCTTGGTCTCTACCTGCGGCACGTCAACGGGCTGTCGGCGGCGGAGCTGGCGGCCGAAGGCGAGCCTGAGATGGTGGACATTGACCTGGGCAACATCTACATCCGCACGGCGGCGTCACAGCGGCTGCACACGGTGCGGCTGGAGCCTCCGATGGCGTCGTGGGCGGAGCGGCGCACGCGGTTGGTGGCGCTGGCTCTGGAGGCACGCACGGCTTTCGGTGTGCCTCTGCCGGAGCATGGCGGCGGCAGCGACGGAGGCGGCGGAGGCCACGGCAGCCATGGCGAGACGGTCAGATTCACGCCGCCCGCCGGCGCCGCCTGGGTTTTGTTTGGGGGGGTCCTTTTCTACGTGACCATGCTGGGACTTGTGGAGACGGGCAACGATGCGGTGCCGGTCCGCGTATGGTCTGCCGTGCTGTCTGCCTTGGGCGTGCCGCCGCCGCCGGCGTCGGCGTCGGCTGCCGGCAGCACTGTGTCGGTTCTCTCGCGCTTTCTCGGCGGTCCCGACGGCTTCCGCCGCCTGGTGCGCTCCATCGCCATCCCCGTGCTGATCATCCACACCACCGAAGCCTTTTGGCTGGACCGCACGCGGCTGGCGCCGCACAACGTGCGTCGCGGCACGGCCAACTGGTGGCTCTGGATGGGCTCGGCCATGCTGGAGGGCTTCACCAGCTTCACGCGGTTCGATGGCCTGGTCGCAGAGGCGGCGGCCAAGAAGACGGAGAAGGCAGCGGCCAGCGCAAAGCAGCACTGACTGTTATTGCCGTCTGCCAAGGGGAAAGTCGGAGCGCGGCGACTACAGCGCAGGATGCTGGATTGCAACGGTCTGACCGCGCCTGGCCACGGTTTAGCTACTACGACGTGCTCGTATGCTGTATTACGAGCATAGCCTCGTATTCGCAGGAGCCACTCCGCCCAGGTACTCTCTGCTTGTTCCTGCATGCCGTCGCCTTCCAACTCTGATGTGGCCACGGCGCATTGGCACCTGGCTGGGCGCGGCCCTCCGCCTCGGCCGTGAATCTGTGCAGGCCCGCGGCCTTGCCGCCGGCTGGCCAGGTATGACTATGAATTTACGAGCATGGCACTGTTGACACAGACTGCAAGGAAATGAGCTGGGGTTTTAGGCGTTGGGGGGGTGATAAAAGGAGTCGAGTACGTTGATGCGAGTAATTCGTTATACTCGTGCAAGTACGTACAAAACGCGAGAGCCATCGACAGACTATTGACAGCCGTTGGCGCCACTGTTTGCGCCACTCATTTCTTCTTGTCCTGTCCGAGAGTTTTGGGGCCTGCTGAGCTTTCATGTACGAGTAATTCAGCAGGCGGCCTAGTATTACTCCGTACCCATACTTGTATGCATCTACGAGCAGGATAGTCTATCGTCAACAAAGCGACGGCACTGCCTGGACACCAGAACTCACCGTAGTCAAGCGATCGTTCTGCTCGCTCCCTGTTTTGCTTTTTTCTTACGTTGAAGCCTCCGACTTATCCGCTTCAGCCATCCTGCTTCAAAACTCAGGCTAAGCCAGACCCCAAAGCCCAACCATCTTGGTGCTTTGGCATCTGGACATCTGGAGATGCAAGACGTTGAAAAACAGCCTATGACGAGAGTAATCCATACGTACAAGACCATTGCTCAGCCTCTCATCAGGTTTCGCGCGTCTGATTGTGATGCGCCGTTCTGTGCATGCTCCGTACCGATCCCCTGATTCCTTGCTTCAGAATCAGAGCTCTCCTGCCTGTCCCAATGTTTGGCCCACAGTCCACTCTTCCACCTTGCCGTATCTGCGACGTTTTACGAGTAGTAGCGTAACTTTTATTTGGCAGCAATTGTGGGCACTTGATTTGGCTTTTAAGGTTCTTCAGCGCCCTGGGCCTGTTCAACAGTGTGTATTACGGAGTACGGAGTACCAAACGAGTATCTATATGCCCGTAATTCCATACGAGTCAGCGTCGTACTCCACGGCGCACTCCACAGAGCAATAAAAACCTACCAGACAAGACGTTGCAGCAGCTCCATATTTCATCATATTTGCCTCCCCCTGTGCCTTTCTGTGCCCCTGTCGCTAGTTTCCTATTTTGGCCTTGGCGCCGAGCCTATTGTCCTAGCTTCTCCTGGCTTTTGATGGTTGAGCCAGCCACACCGTGCAGCTCCCTTGTTGTTACCAGTTCGCCGTTGTCCTTTTCTGTTTACTTTGCACGAAATGACATCCATACGAGCACAAAATGCTCCAGCCATACGAGTTCTCACCCATACGATGGTCACCCGTACCCGTGGGCAGTGTTACTCACTTCGTATACTCGTACGGTGTCAGAGGTGCGCAGTTCAGGGGGAAAGAAAGAAGTCTACGAGTACTCCGTAATACCTTGTGCTCGTGATCCGACCTGCCTGGTCGGGTCGTGCCTGCCTTTTACAATTTTTTTCTGACAAACGCGCGACAACAGACCAAGTCCCTTCTCCGCCTCTCTTTTATGTTCCCCTTTTTTTGTCCTGCGTATTGTTGTCCCCTACGAGGTACAATGTACTTTGTCCTGCTCTATTGGACCAGAGTCGCAGAAACCGAGCGAAACCGAGCACTCCGGCCCCTCCAGCACCTTTTCCAATCAACGGCCTGAGCCACGGAAGGTAGCAGGCCCCCCCTCTCCTTTTTTCTGTTAATTTTGTTGCTGTTGCACCCACGGCGCTGTAGCGCTGCGCCGGATTTCTGCGACCCTCGTCGCATTCCTGTCTGTTTGTACACTGTATTAATACTTTCCAATACTCCGTACTCGTGTTAGCTTGGCCCGAAATGACCACACAAAACCCAAGAATTACCAAGAAGCAAATTTCGTTAGTAAATACGAGCCCTCCGTATTATTATCCATAATACTCCTCCCATACGAGGTTTTGAGACCCTCCAAGCTAAACTTTACCTGTTCGCCGCCGCCGACGCCGCCGCCGCCGATGCGCCCTGCTAACGTTCTCTCCACTTCTGTACTTGCACAGTACGGAGTAAATACGATGTGCTCGTGATTCATGTGGCATGGTGTGCTTTCCTTTTGCTGGCTGCGCTTTCACGGACAGACCCTTCCACACAGCCTCTCGTTCTCCATTGGCGCTTGTTCTCGCTCTCGCCCTCACACACTCTCTCACTCTTTGTCTTTTGCGTGCTTCCGTCCTCCGTATTCCATCGTCGCTCCTTTTCATTCCCCTCCTTTTTTTTTTTACTCACATTTTTTTAAATCTTCAAGTCACTCTTTTTTGACTCGGTGTTGCCGGTCGGACCAGACATTCGCGATCTCGCTGCTGTCTGACTTTTTTGTATTTTTGTTTTGTTTCGTTCTTGTCGTTTGCATCTTTTTCTCCCTTCAATTCGCTCCTTGCCAGCACCAGTCTCTTATGCTGTGCTGAAGCCCAAGTTGTTCTTTTTAGCTGCTCTCTTTTCTTCTTCACGATCGCTTAATACTCGTAGACACTCTTGTTTCTCGTCCCTCCTTCAAACGCTGTTTCTGTTTCTCTCTGTTTTTAATCGACCTCTCTTTCTTACTCACACCTAAACACAAGCCTTCGCTGCCATGTTTGTAAGTCGTTTGATTTTGTTGATTTTGCATTCCTCTTTCGCGCAGTGGAGCAGGAACTTCTGCCGTCGGCTCTGCTCGAACTCGGATTCGCGACGTGGCCTTTTGACTTTTCGCTGAAGCTGAAGCTGACCGTGTTTACAGATGCACGCTGCGCTCATCGCGCTCGGCGCAACACTCGCTGGCGCCGTCCCGTCGCTGGTGGTGCAGGGCGATCAGTTTGTCAACCCCGACACCGGCGACCGCTTCCAGGTGGTGGGCGCTGCCTACCAGCCGGGCGGCTCGGCCGGGTACAACCCGGATCTCGGCTTCGACCCGCTCAGCGACGGCGACAAGTGCTTGCGCGATGCCGCCCTCATGCAGATTCTCGGCATCAACGCCATTCGCGTCTATAATCTGGACCCGAACCTCAACCACGACGAGTGTGCCAGCATCTTCAATGCTGTAGGTTTTTTTATTTTTTTATTTTTTTATTTTTTTTTTTTGGCCCTTTCTCCTCCTTGCCTCTGCTTTCTCACGGCTGACGCACATGCAGGCGGGCATGTACATGATGATCGACGTGAACTCGCCCCTGGTGGGCGAGAGCCTCAACAGTGCGGAGCCGTGGACGAGCTACTACGCGGCCTACCTCAACCGCACGTTTGCCGTCGTCGAGGCCTTCCGCCACTACCCGAACACGCTGCTGTTCTTCTCGGGCAACGAGGTGATCAGCGACGTCAAGAGCGCCAAGTTCGCGCCGGCCTACATCCGCGCCGTCACGCGCGACCTCAAGACGTACATTGCCAAGCACTCGGACCGCGCCATCCCCGTGGGCTACTCGGCCGCCGACGTGCGCTCGGTGCTGTTCGACAGCTGGGAATACTTCCAGTGCTCCGAGGCCGGCGAGACCGACGACCTGAGCCGCGCCGACATCTTTGCGCTCAACAGCTACAGCTGGTGCGGCGACAGCAGCTTCAAGGCCAGCGGCTACGACACCCTCGTCGACGGCTTCACCGGCACCTCCATCCCCGTCTTCTACTCCGAGTACGGCTGCAACGTGCCCGCCCCGCGCCTCTTCACCGAGGTCGGCACCATCTACAGCGACCAGATGATGTCCGTCTTCAGCGGCGGCGTCGTCTACGAGTACGCCAACGAGGTCTCCGCCTTTGGCCTCGTCAACATCTCCGCCGACGGCTCCGTCGACATCCTGCCCGACTTCTACACCCTGCAGGCCCAGTACGCAAAGCTCGACTTCAAGTCCATCCAGTCCACAAAGGCCGCCGCCAGCTCCGCCGCCGCCAAGCCCCCCGTCTGCAAGCCCAGCCTCATCACCTCCACCGGCTTCGA
This sequence comes from Raffaelea deltoideospora, assembly GCA_019925385.1. Lineage (NCBI taxonomy): Eukaryota > Fungi > Ascomycota > Sordariomycetes > Ophiostomatales > Ophiostomataceae > Raffaelea > Raffaelea deltoideospora. Next base: position 98,617 of record JADHKP010000034.1, on the reverse strand, counting down.
GTCCAACTTCACCCTGCCCGTCCTGCCCCCCGGCGCCAAGGCCATCATCGACAAGGGCGTCTCCCCCACCCCCTCCGGCAAGATCATCGACATCGCCAAGTGGGACGTCAAGTTCACCGTCCGCAACCCCGACGGCACCCAGCTCGTCAACCTGGCCGTCAAACCCCTCGACAACGACGCCATCAACATGCCCGGCACAAACACCGCCTCCAGCACCGGCACTGCCACCACCGCCACCTCCACCTCCACCGCCAAGCCCACGAAGAACGCCGCTGCCGGCCGCGCCTCCGCCTCTGCCGCCGCCTCCCTCTGGCTGCCCGTCATGTGTCTGGCGGCCGCCATGCCCACGGCTGTGTGGGCCCTGTTGGGTTAATGGGAAAGGAGTCAAAAAAAAAAAGGATACGAGTAGAGGAGAGAGAGAGAGAGAGAGAGACCTGGGAAAGAGCAGGAAGACAACAAGGGTCAAACAAGGATGGTTTGTTAGTTATATCAAAGTGTGGAATGGTGGCCTACGCTTGCTGATTTGCGTTCGTTTTTTCTAGTCTATCTTGTTTGTGAATGTACTTTAACGATTTTGTCGCAGCATCTGTTTGCACTTGATCTTCCGGCACTGCTGGTTTTTCGTTGCTTTTCGCTCTTTTTTTTCTTTGTTTTCTTTGTTTTCTTTTTTTGCTCTCTCTGCATTGTTATTTAATCCCCGACTGCGTCTTTTTTCTTCGGACTCAAATACATTGGAAGAGACTTGTTGGAGATGGACAGTGAAACCCAAAAGGGATAAGGGAAAGTACTCGTAGCTGCATTATACCTTTCATTTTTTTTTTCCTATTAAAACTTCTTTGCAACTTGCTGGACCTCCTTCCCGTTGGATCAAACACACACGATACTCTCATTATGCTCAACAGTAAATTCTCTCGGCAAACGGGTTGCAAAGACACGTCTATTGGCAGACAGAATACCGGAACAAAAACACACGCAGCAATGCTTCGACTAAAAAACGTCCTTTCTAATAAAAGCAACCTTCTGTGCGAAAACTTTTGCACCGCGGAGATTCTAAGCCTTGAACTCTTCAATGTTTGCCGACTCCCACTTGCCGGGAATCAGCGCCAACGGCACAATACCTGACACATGCATTTCCGGGCCGAATATCTTGGCATTCAGGCCCAGCTCTTGTGTGGCCGCCTTCATGTTCTTCAGACCCTCCTGGAAGTTGGGGCCGGCACGGCGCACCCAGATCTGCACGTTGTGCTCGTTGAGCGGCTTGGCGTATTCCCGCAGGGCCTTGATGACACCCTTGAACGTCGACGCCACGTTGGTGAAGTTGGCAATGCCACCGCCGATGAACAGCACCTTGCCCTTGGGGTGCAGGGGCGCACGCAGCATCAGATCCAGCACGGTGCGGGCGTAGTGGTATGTCTGCGACTCCGTCGGCGCACCCGAGTACTCGCCGTAGTTGGCCAGCTCGTCGGCGAAGCCGGCAGACGCAATGGCATCGGCGTACACCACCGACGCACCGCCACCAGCCACCAGCGTCCAGATGCGCCCATTGGCATTCAGGACCGTCAGCTTCAGCGAGGCTCCGGTCTTGGCATCCAGCTCGGCAATGTACGCCTCTTCCTTGGTCATTTCACGGCCAAACGGAGCCGGGAACTCCATCGGAGGGCCGGCATCAATGTTGATCGTGCTGCCGGATGCCGGCGCAACATTGGTCAGACCCAAAGCAGCCGGTGACCGGGCAATGGCCCACTTGACACCGCACTCAAAGTCGGCGGTCTGGTCCAGCTTTGCCGCCAGATCCAGAAAGTAGACAGCGGCCGACGTCGCATCTGCGTTGGGCACAACCACCAGCGGGTTGATCTCCAGGTATGTGAATTGGCAGTCGACATACACCGCATATAAGCGGGTGATGAAGTCGACCAAAACATTGTGGAGGCCCTTGGGAATGTGCTTCAGCAGAGTGGCGGCGATCTCTTCGTTGGACGGATATTCCGAAAGATCGACCGGGATCAGAAGCTTCTCCGCCTTGGCGTCGACATCGCCGACATCCACACCGCCTTCATGAGTGAAGAGGATCCAGTCGCCCTGGGCAAGTTGACAAGAAATGTTAGCATGCTGTGCATTTTTTTGGTGATTTTATCTCCTGGTTCACATTGCTTTAGGGGGCATAGATAGAAAGCGTGCGGCAACTAGCGCTTGACGTGCAGTGAAACAGGGTAGGTAGATATGTAGTGTGTGCAGCTGGGTGGATGGGTCTCCGGAAAATGGAGTCAAAACACAATCTCAGTTTAGCCTCCGTTCGTCCGGACAGCCGGAGGGACGAATTGCGGCGTATAAACGAAAACACTGCCCGTACCCTCCGTCCACCGTTCATACTTGATTGTGTATTTCTTCACCTTCTTTCTGTCGGCCTTTTTTATCTTCCTTTTTTTTTTGGCCGTTCTCTTTTCAACATTATTCTCCCCCCATCACCACCACTTCGAGAGCCAGTTCACCACTCACGAGCGACGGTCTAAAACTGAGGAACACACAAAAAGGGGAAACGGATTGCCGAAAAAAACACACAGAAATGGTCAACTTACATCGCGGACGGAGTTGATGTTGATATAGTACTCCTCGTTCTGCTTGTGCGGCACAAATGGTTCAACAAGGAATTGCCGCAGCACACCAACGGTGCTCTCGACCTTCTGCTCCTTGCCGGCCCGCTCAGCCACCCAGGCGCGGGCTTCCGGCCACGTCTTGTTGAGGGCTAGCAGGCCGCTCTTCCCTCGTCTCTTGATCAGTTGGTCGGGCTTTGCGACGAGTTTGACACCCGGCTGCAGCAGCCAAGGATAGGTGACCTCGGCCTGGTCGAGGACAGACTCGACGCTGGCATCTTCGGGGAAGTGCAGCGACGCTAATCTCGGCGGCGGGTTATGCTTCGTGGTGGGCGGCAACGGTGAAGGCTTGATCACTGGGGCTCGCGTGAGATGGTAATTGAGAATGGCCTTGCCGTCGGCCTCAAGAATCGACTTGGCAGACATGGTAAGCTAAAGGTAGGGAGTGTTGGTATTGTGCAAGTCTCAAAAGTGTTTCTGCGTTTTCGCTTCCGCGTTTTTGTGTTTCGTTTATTCTTTTAAGAGTCTCGGTCTCGTCTGTCTTTCCTTTCTCCTAGATGCTCTAGCCAAGAGTCAGTTTCTGGAGCTCATTTGTGTCTCCCAGTGGGATGGCGGCAATGACGAAACAGGAGCTTGCCAAAAGCCTTCTTTCTCAGAGGTGAAGTTTACCTTTTGTGGGCAGAAATAAGGAAAATCGGGTTTTGAGAATGTGGACGCTCTGTGTTCTGGAAGTTCCAGTTTCGAAAGTGCAGGCTGGGCAAAAGGGCAAGTGGGAAAAAAAAAGAGTCGAATTTCACCAACGGGGCTCAATCGGCTTGCTTTTCCAAGCTGGAGAGGCAAAGATGATATTTGGACCCAGCTCCCTTTTTTTCCGGCCGCAAAGGGGGGGTCCAGCAAAAGAAAAAAAAAAAAATTACAGAGTATACAATAGGTGGGCAACGGCCTAGCAACGCTCAAAGAGATCCACTACAACGTGGTACAACCACCTGGGAAAGTGCGACTCAGAACACCCCATGCGACAGCTTGCAAACAGTCGAGGAAAGGGGGAAGCACGGGAATCTTACGAGTAGGAAGGAACCACTGCAAGGCGGTGAGCTGGACACGAAGTACCTGTACCATCGTTGTGGTGCTAGTGGCCCCAACATTTCTGAGACCAGTTGTCGCGTTGGGACAACATGGTGGTGGGGCAAATGCGTTAAGCGGTCAGCAGCTGTCAGCACCTTCCTTCTACTCCGATGACTTGCGTACGAGTGTGCTCCCCGAGACTGCGCTGGGTTGTGAATTTTTTTTTTTTTTTTGAAATATTTCCAGCCGCCTCTGCGCTCACATGTTTGGGAAGAAGGGCCTCGGTCCGCAGCAAGATCGCAGAACGGAAAGCCGGCGGAACGCTTTTGGGGACAATCCGATGAGCAAAGGCGAAAAGGGGGACGACCAAGTGGGAGGCACTAAAAAGTCAGCCAGGGCATTTCATTTCCCACACACAAAGAGAGAAGCCCAACAAAAACGCAAAAAAAAAGAAATGACACGAAAACCGAGCCAAAAAGGGCCTTGCCCCCTTTCTGCATTATTCCCCCTTTTCGCTTTTTTTCCTTTTTCGGTTTACACCGTACATTCATAATGCCGCCAGTGGCCCGCCAATCCTCAGTTCTAGTGATTGGTCGATGAGCCGTCTTTCATTTCATTGGCTTAGTACCGGGCGAAATTCCTCCTTGGTCCGAAAGCCATCAGAGGCTGGAGCGTCCAGCAAGCAAAAATACGCGAGTATAGTGGGAGTCCACTAAGACAATGCCAGTACAACACCTAAAAATACCACTGGCAGAGGTGTAATACAGAGTTTGAGCTTATTCTTTGTACGACACCTATGACGATATCTCTCAATACTCCCAGTTCCCATCTCTCTTGTTCTATTTTTGCTCTTTAGCCTGTGTCAGCCTTTTACCCATCAGCCTCCTTTACCACGAGGGTCTCGCTTCGGCTTGCTGTCCTAAATTTGTTTGGACCAGCCTGGGCTGACGGCCGTGTTCAAGACAAGCTTCCGCCGCAATATGGCTTCGTATTGCAATATCAGGGGAGCATTGCTGTTGCGAGACGGAGAGATAGGGAACTGCCAGGCGGCATTTTTGGCGGCATATTTTGGCTTGTACCGCTACTTTAAAAGTGCAACCCGTCCCGCTTTCTAGCCAGAGTGGAGAAACAATGACTCGATTGATTCACCGTCTGTGCACAGAGAGCTCAAATGATAGCTTGCTTAATGTGAGCAAGGAGTACGGAGTAATACGGTCGTATTGCGACCTATTATTCCACTGCAACTTTGTTTCTGTTGTGCTTCGGGGCTGCAATTCAACAAAAAAAAATACATCAAAAAAAGATAAACATCTATAAAATTTGGTGGGAAGTCCCCCGTCTTGTACTGCCCACCATTCCAAGGTCGATGGACAAAAAGGCAGAAGGCAAATTGTCGGAATTGAATGCCAAAGTCAGAAGAAAACAGAAATAAATCGAACGGGAAAGGGTTATTGAAAAGAACTCAGAAGAGCCGAAAGGAACTGAGGTCAGATCCGTCACACTACTCGTCATAAGCTGGAAGCTTCGCGAGCAAAAAAAAAAAAAAAAGGCTGCAGAACTGCCGTGAGAGACAAAGGATTGCGCTGTAGCACAGCGACTTGTACAACTGCAAGAGTTGCTATTGCTCGTACCTTTACGAGTAAATTCAAAAGTCACTGTACATTGTGGTGCCTCCAGACAAAAGCTCTTGGGACAAGTCCGCCGGCGTTGCATCCAGCAGGTACAAAAATACAACGGTTGCTCCCCAACTGTCATACGGCGGACCCACTTCTTCCCAGGTGGCTTTCCGCCCTGTGTTCAAGGAGTGGAAAGACCTGCTAATACCGCCGAATTTCAGCTAGGCAAGAGAGGATTTTGCCTTGCTCTTTCGTTGCTTCCTGACTACCCCAAACTTAACGGCCCTCCGTCTGACCCAGCCGACTTTTTTGTACGAGTACCTGGACAACCAAAAAGGGTAGCAGAGCAAAAAAAAATACCGATTCAACATTTCTTCGACCTCAACACTCTCATCGTCTCCCTTTACTTTCCCGCCCTTTTTATTTTCCAAATTTGATACTGCATTTTCCCTCTCATCTTGGGCCACGTCCACGAATTCCCCATTACCGGGAGACCTTGAAAAACAAATTGTGAGTGACAATCGACCATTTTTTTAAGCTGTGCTGTCCGAGATTTTTTTTTTTTTTTTTTTTTGCCCCCTTCTTTTTTTCAGCTGGCCAAGAGCTTCGGATTAAACTCCCCTGAGCAACTCAACTTGTGACCTTTTTTCGCCTTCTCATTTGCATTTGCCTTTGCTTTTTCTCCATATTCGTGTGCTCTCGATCTATCTACAGCTTTGGGTGCCCATCTCCGCATGTGTTGATGTTGATCGTCTTTGCATTCGTTTCGCTAATTCCAGTTCCCTACCAGCTGGCCTAATCGCCTCCCGCATCACAAAACATCGCGAGACGTATTGTGCGACATACGAGAAAACGCAACCATGCCTGCCGCGACCGCAACCAACGGAGCAAATGGAACGAAGACGCCGGTTGGCCTCTCGGCGAACGATAACATCGCCCGTTTTGCCGCGCCCAGTCGGCCGCTGAGCCCGCTTCCAGATCACGCTCTCTTCCACAACAAGACCCGATGCTTCGTCTACGGCCTGCAGCCGCGTGCTGTGCAGGGCATGCTGGACTTTGACTTTATCTGCAAGCGTACCACGCCCTCTGTGGCCGGCATCATCTATACCTTTGGCGGCCAGTTCGTCAGCAAGATGTACTGGGGCACGAGCGAGACGTTGCTGCCCGTCTACCAGGAGGTGTCCAAGGCCATGGCCAAGCACCCAGACGTCGATGTGGTTGTCAACTTTGCCTCGTCGCGCAGTGTCTACAGCTCGACCCTGGAGCTCATGGAGTACCCCCAGATCAAGACCATTGCCATCATTGCCGAGGGTGTGCCTGAGCGGGTATGTGATTCATTGTGATCTTTCTTCTTTCTCTCCGGCTTCATCTCTTTCTTTGGATTTACGTCGTTCGACATATGGTCAATTGCCGTTCCCGTTGCTGACCTTTCTCTCAAAGCGAGCACGCGAGATTGCCCATATTGCACAAAAGAAGGGCATCACCATTATTGGGCCTGCCACCGTGGGTGGAATTAAGCCTGGATGCTTCAAGATCGGCAACACGGGCGGCATGATGGACAACATTGTAGCGTCCAAGCTGTACCGCAAGGGTTCCGTTGGCTACGTGTCGAAGTCTGGCGGTATGTCCAACGAGCTCAACAACATCATCTCGCAAAACACGGACGGTGTGTATGAGGGCGTTGCCATCGGTGGCGACCGCTACCCGGGCACCACCTTTATCGACCACCTGCTGCGCTACCAGGCCGACCCTGAGTGCAAAATTCTGCTGCTGCTGGGCGAGGTGGGTGGTGTGGAGGAGTACAAGGTGATTGAGGCGGTGAAGCAGGGCATCATCACCAAGCCCATTGTGGCCTGGGCCATTGGCACGTGTGCCAGCATGTTCAAGACCGAGGTGCAGTTCGGCCACGCCGGCTCCTTTGCCAATTCGCAGCTGGAGACGGCGGCGTCCAAGAACAAGGCCATGCGCGAGGCAGGGTTCTATGTGCCGGACACGTTCGAGGACATGCCGGCCTTGCTCAAGTCGCTGTACGAGCAGCTGGTGAAGAAGGGCACCATCAAGCCCAAGCCGGAGCCGGCCGTTCCCAAGATCCCCATCGATTACTCGTGGGCGCAGGAGCTCGGGCTCATCCGCAAGCCAGCTGCGTTCATCTCCACCATCTCGGACGACCGTGGGCAAGAACTGCTGTACGCGGGCATGCCCATCTCGGACGTGTTCAAGGAGGACATTGGCATTGGCGGCGTCATGTCGCTGCTGTGGTTCCGTCGCCGCCTGCCGACGTATGCCTCCAAGTTCCTGGAGATGGTGCTGATGCTCACGGCCGACCACGGTCCGGCGGTGTCGGGCGCCATGAACACGATTATCACGACGCGTGCGGGCAAGGACTTGATCAGCGCGCTTGTGTCTGGTCTGCTGACCATTGGCTCGCGCTTTGGCGGTGCGCTGGACGGCGCGGCCGAGGAGTTCACGCGTGCGTTTGACAAGGGCCTGAGCCCGCGCGAGTTTGTGGACGGCATGCGCAAGGCAAACAAGCTGATTCCGGGCATTGGGCACCGCGTCAAGTCGCGGAACAACCCGGATCTGCGGGTGGAGCTGGTCAAGCAGTACGTCAAGGAGAAATTCCCCAACCACAAGCTGCTGGACTACGCATTGGCGGTCGAGACGGTGACGACGTCGAAGAAGGACAATCTGATTCTCAATGTCGATGGCTGCGTGGCTGTCTGCTTTGTGGACCTGCTGCGCAACTGCGGCGCCTTTAGCCCCGAGGAGGCGGAGGACTACCTCAACATGGGTGTTCTGAACGGTCTGTTTGTTCTGGGTCGGAGTATTGGTCTGATTGCTCATTATCTCGACCAGAAGCGGTTGCGGACGGGCCTGTACCGCCATCCGTGGGACGACATCACCTACCTGCTGCCAAGCCTGCAGTCTGGCCCGCCGGGTGCAGAGGGTCGCGTGGAGGTGCAGATGTAACAAGAGGAATTTTGCGAGTGCGCTTGGGTTCTGCCAAGGGAGGAGGAGGAAAGAGGGTGGGGAGGGAGAAGGAGACGGGAGGCAGCTTGCTGTCCCATTCCACCACGCCGTTGATTTTGGTTCTTTCCGTTGAGGCGGTGGCGTTGGCCATGAGCTGAGGCTTCGGCTTCGGGCTTCGGCTTTGTCTTTGTTCTTTTGCTTTAGAGACTTGTCTTTCGCCGTGTTGTTATCACTAAAAAAGGTGATTGAAATATCATGCATGCCCTGACAGCTGAATCGAAGAGCACGTGACGCAGAATAGGGGCTGTACTCATAATAGATGGCCAAAGCTAGAATATGTGAATTGCAGTTTTTCATGGGCACGCGCGTGTGTATTTGTTGTGTGTTTTTTTAATTTTTATCTTACCTTATTTCCTATCTTTAATACATACTTTTCATGAGGAAATCAGTGTGGACGATAAAAAATCTCGAGGCTATTGAGCTTACTTCGGCAAGACTACATACGAGTATCCATATGAAGTAGCACAATTCGGCTTTACACGACATCACGTGACTATATTAATCCACAGTGGTCCGTGCATTGAAAAGCTTTGAACGACAGCGACTGGATGAAGAATGAAGCTACATTGCGCCATAGATCTCATAACCTTGGGCAAAAGCCTGCTCAGACACTGCTTGGAATAAAAAGGTGCGAGGTTTTTTCTCCATATAAGAAATGGGAAGTGGTGACGGGAACAGCAGAAGCTAACATTGGAGCAGTTTTTCTTGGGCGGCGCGCACGAAAAGTCGGAGATTTGAACGAACGACGAGCGACGATTGAAGACCGGACAAGACGCAGGGCTGCGGGAAGCGCGAAGAGAGTGAGAGAAAACGAGAGGGGGGGCGCCGAGAAGAGCTTTTGCTTCGACGTTGAGTCGGACGAGTGCTCTCTAGCTACGTGGCTGGGAGGAGGGGGTTTTGGGGGGAGCCAAAGAGTGAGCCTCCTCGCACAGGTTTTTTTTTTTTTTTTTTTTTTTTTTTACGTTTTGCTGGGCGACGAAAAGCGGCAAAATACAGACGGCCAGCCATGTCTTTTTTCCAAATTACGCTGCACCGGTCGGCCATTGGGCTGCCGCAGCGCACGCGGGACGCGCTGGCGGCGTTGGGTCTGCGGCGGCGGCAGCAGACGGTGGTGCACCCGGTGTCGGCCACGGTGGCCGGGCTTGTGTTCCGGGTCAAGGAGCTGGTGCGGGTCAGCGAAGTGGCCGGGCCGGCGGTTCCAGAGTCTGCGTCGGCGACGGCGCCAGCAGCAGCAGCAGCAGCGACAGCAGCGACAGCAGCAACTGCGCCTGCAGCGGCGGCTGCGTCCACGAGGGCGATCCGCGCGGCCATGGTGGCGCAGGTGAAAGAGGCCCGGCGGCCGCCGCCGGGGTTTCGGATCGAGCGGCGGCACCGCCAGAGAGGAGGCAGCAGTGGGGGCGATGGCGACGGCGGCATTTGAGTTGAGAGGGTGAAGAAGATGGGACGAGCCGGGCAGCAAAAGGGAGGGGAGAGCGTGTGGGCAAAAATAAAAAAGGTGTGCAGCGGCAGAAGATTGCGGCAATTGGTTCGAGACAGTCTGAGAGGATTCGAGGGAAACTGGACAAGTCTGTGAGAACGGGCGAATGCTGGGTTGGGCGGTGTGCATGGAAAGCGATTGTACGATATCATCACGATAATGCAACGAGGCGGCACAGAATGGCTTTGTGTGTTTGGTGATTGAACAAGAGTGTTTGTCTTGATGGTTTCTGGAAAGATCAAGGAGGCGGGTCGTCTCATTTTTGGCGGTTCATACTGTGACGTAGTGAGCGTCTGGCAGGTCATTTTTTTGGTTTGTTTGGATTTTGTTGGAATCGGATAAACCCTTGCTTGGGTATATGACGACAACAAGAGGCAAATAAGTTGGTGACAACAAACACACACACACAATCGATTTCACCTATATATTTGAGATTGATATCCTCGAGTCGAAGATGAACTGAAAAAACAAAAATACATGGGTTTTTGAATCATCTTTTCCTTATCTTCCACGGTTTTTTTTTTTTTTTTTTTTTTTTTTTTTTTTTTTTTTTTTTTTTTTTTTTTTTTTGCCTACCGTTGCAACCCTTCCTCGACCGGCAGCACAGATGGCACTTGATTTCGACGCTATGTGGCTGGAGGTGGACCGTATCGAGTGCGTGATGGACAGGCTGCTGCCGCGGTACGTCTGGCGTCCGGGGCCGGCCGCGGCGGTGTTTGGGGTGCCGCCAGGAGCGTACGACCATTGCTTTGCCGTCTTTCTCGGCTCGGTGTTTGAGCAGCTCGTGCGGCTGGACCAGATGGTACTGCGGGCGCGCGTCCAGCTGGACCGGACGGTTCTGTGGCTGGCGCAGATCGGCGTGGTCGAGCTGAATGCCGAGTTTTTGCTGCGGCTGGCACGGCTTAGCCATCGGCTGCAGCATTTGCTGAACAAGGCGCAGTATGTGCGCTTCTGCTGGGCGCGCTTCCCGGAGCCGTACGAGGCTGTGGCCAGCAATAACCCTAAGACGATGGCCGGCATCGGCAACGAGCAGCTGAGCGTCTTTGGCGCTGCAAAAATCGTCAGCGGCGGTGGTGGTGGCAGCGCCGCGCTCGTGCGGTTGCAGTTGTTTGCGTCTGTGATGAAGCGGTTGCAGGGGTTGGCCATCAGAGAGAGGACCGGGGGGGCCGGCACGGCGGACTGGGCGGACTCGGCCGAACCGACTGGGACGACTCGGACGACTTGGACGACTCGGACAACTCGGACGACTCGAACGACAGACACGGCAAAGACGACGACCGAGGCCGTGCCGGCGGCCTGCAAAAAAGCATCAGCTGCGCCCAAGAACCGCCGACGCTGCCGCCAGGCCGTCTTTCACTGCTTTGGGCGGCTGCCGCCCGAGCTGCAGGACCTGGTGTGGGAAGCAGCGGCGGCGCCGGCGCCGTGCGGGCACTACTTTCAGACGCTCAAGTGGGGCGTGCTGGGCGATGCCGGCCACAGCGTGCGGCGCCCTGACGACGGCCTGTGGACGGCCTGCCGGGCATCGCGCCAGGCCATCCAGCGCGTCTATGCACGCCACGGCCGGTACATCCGCCAGCCGTCCGGCTATTTCTGTCTCCACTCCGGCTGGAACGGCGACGGCGATGGCGATGGCGACAGCAAGTCCGGGGCTGTCAAGGACGGGAACACTGCCAGAAACAGCCATCTGGCCCGGGTCCTGCCCCGCGAGCTGCTCTACCTCAGCCTGGCCGACCTCAACCTCTCGCTCGACTGCTGGCGGCTCGAGCTGCAGCAGTTTGACCAGCAGCTGCGTGTCATGCACCAGGCCGTGGCCTGGGCCCAGGCGCAGGCCGAGTGTTGGTGCCAGTTTCGGCAGGCTGCGGGCGAGCCTCTTTTCATGGCGGCTTGCCTTGCGTGCGCGGCTGCACCTCACATTCCGCCAGGCCGCCACAGCGCCGTTCTGAAAATGATCCAGAGCTTTTACGAAATCGACGAGACTGTGGCTCCCCTGTACGACGACGTGTGGCCGGTCGAGGCCTTCAAACGGTTTCGGGAACACCTGCGGATGGAGGTGCTCTTTTGATGCGACGGGTTGATCGGACGGCAGGACGGGAAATGCAGGCTTTGGCTGGCAGGAATGATGGCAGGATAGGAAATGCAGGCTTTGACTGGCAGGATCGATGGCAGGACAGGAAATGCAGGCTTTGACTGGCAGGAACGACGGCAGGAAAGGAAATACAGGGTTTGACTACCAGAGACGACAGCAGGACAGGAAATGCAGGCTTTGACTGGCACACAAATATGGAACGAGACAAGATTGGGTATACCTTTGAAGGTCCTCCGGAAAACGACTTGGTAAAACATATTACTCCAAAACAGGTTGCCGGCTTACTTTGAAGCTGCCGGGCTTTGGCTCGCTTTCAATCAAACAGACCCAGAGCCCTCTGTGGGATGGACAGGACAGACAATATAATACAGAATACAGCTCCTTTTGATTCCGGCAGAATACAGCCCTTTTCATGCCCGCAGAAAACAGCCCTTTTTAGTCCAGCTGAATACAGCCCTTTTCATAGAGCCCTTTTAGTCCCACTGAATACAGCCCCTTTTTCTTCCGGCTCGCGCTCTCCCACCGAGTCGCTCTCCCGAGTCGCTCTCCCGAGTCGCTCTCCCGAGTCATAGCTCCCACGGTGCTCGCGAATCAAAATTCCACGAGCGCCGGTACATTGTATTAGTGCTGCCAGACGTTTCCTAGGCGTTGCCCACCCTGTCAATGTACTCCTGGTTGGGCGTCTCGTACTCGCTGACAAAGTACTTTGCCATGTTGCGCGACAGCCACGTCGTGAAGCGCGACATTTCGTCGCGCAGCCGGTTGACCGACTGCTGGTCCATGTTGGTTTGTGCGATGAGTTCTGGTAGAGAGACTGTCGATGTGAGCGATATGAGGAACACGCACACACACACACACACACACACACACACACACACACACACACACACACACACACACAAAAAGAACAAAAAATACCTAAAAGTCGACAGAGGTGCTCGGCACCATAGGTGTCGAGGGCAGACTTGTTTGTTTCACTCTTTGCCCAAAGCTTGTGCATTTCAATGTATTGCGGCCGTTCAAACCTAGCGCGGTCAGCGATCGAGAGGAGTAAACGAGAGAACGAGAGAAAAAAAAAAAGAAAAAGGAGAAGAAAAAGAAAAAGGAAGAAAAAGACAGAAAGAAAAACAGAAGCAAAACGAAGAAATGATACGAAGACGAAAAACAAAACAAAACAAACAGGACAAAACCCACCGATACAACAGAATGCGCCCGAGACATTTGTCAAAGTAGTCGCGCAGGCCGGCCACAGTCTCTTCCAAAATGTCCAGACTGGCGGAGCCCTCTTCGCGGCGCGGCCGCTCAAACTCCAGGTAGTCGTCCAGGACGGCGTCAACGGGCACGCGATGCGGCAGCGGCACCAGCTGGCGGTTCTTTGTCACGTTCTCCCAGTCGTCCACCAGCGCAGCCTTGAGGTGGTCGGGGATCGGGATGCGGATCGATGGCCGGTTGTGGAACGTGTCCTCCTGCAGAGAGCATCAGAAGCTGCCTTTTGTGTAGTTGGCCGAGCGAGCAGAAACAGTTGGAAACAAGAGAAATCAAGAGCCATATGAAAAAAAGAGAAAAAAGAAAAAAGAAAAGAAAAGAAAAGAAAAAGTGAGACTCGGACCGGAGACCGCCCAACCCAAAAAATGCAGCCAAAAATGCAGCCAAAATGAAGCCAAAAAAAAGGGGGGGGAGAGTGCTCGCCGCTGGACGTCGCACAGTCGCACATTGCACATTCCCCAAAGACATGTCCACATCTTGCTCTCACGAGGCTTGGCCGTCTTGGCTCTGCAGCCTCTGCTTCGCGCGCTCGCGCCGGCGGGCCTGCCGTCTCTGCTCCTTTGCCTTGAGTCGCTGCAGTTCCTGTACCATCTCCCGCAACTTGTGGCGGTTGGCCAGGAAGAACTCGTGCAGCTCCTGCTGCTGCTCCAGCTCGTCCGCCTCGTCACGCCGGCGCCACGCGAGCTCCAGTTGCTCCATCAGCTCCTGCTGGTCCTCGCGCTGCCGGCGCTGCGCCTCCTCCTCACGCTCCCGTTGCCTCTTCTGGTCGGCGGATCCCTCGGCAGTCGGCGGCCGGAGGCGACACTGCGAGGTCCGGGGTGCAGTCTTGGTCGAGGGCGAGGCCTGTGGTTGTGGCTGTGACTGTGCCTGTGCTTGTGACTGTGCTTGTGCTTGTGCTTGTGCTTGTGCTTGTGCTTGTGGCTGTGTTTGTGCTTGTGCTTGGGTCTGGGCTCCCGCCGCCGCCCTCGCCTTGGCCTTCTTTCTCGGAGGCCGCTGCGCGTCCAGTTCTGCCTGCAGCCGCTCGTGCTCTTCCTGCTCGCGCTGCTTCTTGAGCCGTTCGAGCTCGGCCGCAAAGCGCGGCTTCAGCCCCACGGGCCCCTTGCGCGGCACGCCGGCAATCGTGATTTTGTGGTAGTGCGGTATGTTGCGGTACATGTAGGAGAGCGATTCCGAGTACGAGCCGTTTCGCCGCGCCTGCGCAACCACCGGATGCTCGATCTCGAGCGCAGCCGCCGCCGCCTCGGCCTTGGCGCGCGCCGCGGCCGCTGGCCGGTCCAGCCTCTCGATGATGTCGAACCGGCCATCAAACACCTGCCGGCCGTTCTTGCCAATGTAGCACGCCACCTTCCTCGGCGGCGGCAGGATCAGCATGTCGTCGCGCTCGCCGGCCAGCAGCGCTGCTTCGTACTTTTTGTAGGCCTTGACAGATGCTGCCCGGCGCGGACGGACGGCTGCACCCGATGCGGTGGCTGTGGCGGTCGTGGCGGCCGTGGCGGCCGTGGTGGCCGTGGTGGCCGTGGCAGCCGCGTTGGCTGCTTCTGCCCCTGCCGCTGTCGCTGCCGAGTCGGTTGGCGGAGTTGGTTCTGACTGGGGCGCCGACGACGGCCATGAAGATGCCTGCGAGGCTTGCGTGGATGTCGAGCTCATCTTGACAACTTTTTCCAGAGGGAAACCGAGTGGGGAAGAATGACAGATGAGACGAGAATGAAGGAAAGAGAGAGAAAGAAAAGGTGAAAGACAAAATGTGTGAAAGACGTTATTTCGACTGAAGCTGATTTGTCGTTTAGGAACAGACGAGACTGGGGAATGGGATCGAAAAACAAAAAAAAAAAGACGTGAATGGCAAGAAAAGAACTGTGCGAGTTTCTTCGACAAAAATATAAAAGTGAAAAAAATGAAAAAAATGAAATGAAAAATATAAAGCGTTGATAGATGACGAAACGACAGTCAAAAGGGGCGGAGAAATTTGAATAAAACAGAGCAAAGTCATAGAAAAAACCTCGGAAATTCACGCACGCACAAACAAAAAGGAATTAATCCGCCATGTATGACAGCCATTTCTTTTTTTTGCAGGCAACACATCGTCGGTCGTAGCTCAGACAGACGTCATCGAACAACAGAGCAGAAAATAGGAAAAAAAATAAAAAAATAATAATAAGGCATCTGCCCTTTCTTGCCGCAGTGTTTCCCTAACCGAGCAACGATTGCGTTTAATCGTAAGACCAGAGAGCTCTCGCCTCGTCTAGGCCTCATTGTCTTTTAATCGAAAGACCAGATTGCACTCGCCTCGTCTGGGCCTGATTCTGGTTTAGTCGTAAAACCGGCGAGAGCACTCGCCCTCGTCGAGGCCTCATTCCTGCCTTGGCACCCTTGAAAAGTGCAGAAAGCGCAATGCCGTGCAGGCTCCCCAGGGCAGGAGGAGGTCGACATGGACGCAGGAGGACTGTAGACCAAAGCAGCACAAAAAAAGAAGGAACGAGAGAAGAGAGGGACGATGGAGAAAGAAAGAGAACCAAAAAACCAAAAAAAAGCGCCAGACTGGGAAAACGCAAATAGCAACAAAAGAAGAATGTAAAAAAAATAAAAATAAAAATAAAAAATAAAACAAACAGTCTACCACTCCACCACTCCACACCACACACCACACACCAACTTACATGTTCCAGGTCGTAGTCTCGTTGTCGTCGCGGGCCACGGCCATGACTCTGTCCGCCGCCGCCGCCGGTGCCGCCGCCGCCTGTCCGCTCTTCGCTGCCGCGAGCCGACGTCATCATGTCTGCGTCCCGGCCAAAGCCATAGCGGTCCAGCGGTCCAAAATGATGGTCACGGCCGCCGCCACCACCGCCGCTGCCGGTGCGGTCGCCGGGCGTCGCGCTGCCCGTCGCGCTGCCGCCGCCGCTGGGACCTCCGAAGCCAAAGCCGCCACTACCGCCGGGACCGCCGCCGCCGCCGCCTCCCGGGCCGCCGCCACTGCCCAGCCCGCCATAGCCCGGGCCGCCGTCGCCATATGCGCCGCTACCGCCGCCGCTGCCGCCCTTTTTGGGCACCTTGCCCGTCGACTTCTGCTGCTGCTGCAGCTGGCGGTGCTGCTCGCGCAGCTGGCTGGCCAGCTCGCGGTTCTCGTCGTTGAACTTGCGCACGCGATCCTGCGGCACCCAGTCGTCCCACGTGTTCTTCCAGCCCTTGTAGTGGATGCGGAAGCGCCACGACTGGCCGTCCGCCGGCTGCCGCACGTCCAGCACGCGCGCCTCGTACAGCATGTCCATGTGGAAGCAGAAGACGCGCTCGTCCACCGCAAAGGGCGCCGGCGCGTGTTTCGGAGGCATTTGCGAGGGCAGCCAGGAGAAAGGAAGAAAAAAAAGATGAAAGGAAGGAAAGAAGAGATTTGGTCTAACAGAAGAGGCAGGGCGAAACGAGCAAGAAGAATGAAACTCTAAAAATCCAAGATGTCATAAAATCACAAGAACATGGCAGAGGGGGAAAAAAGACGGGGTGAATACGACGGGAGGGATACAGATAAAATGCTCGGGTTGGAGGTGGCAAGCGTGGGAAGAAGGACGACGACGAACAGTGTCTCTGGGTTGGTTGTTGCAAGGCCAATCGTGATCACGGGACCAGCCTGTCAATTTGGCGCCGCGCTGCTGAACGCGTGCGACGCGATATGCAGAGGGGCTCTTTAGGGTATACGGAGTAATTAGTCCGTCTTCTGGTACTCGTCCACTACGAGTAAATATTGATCATCTTTCCGCCAACACAACACAGCCGACAAAGCCACTGCGCAGTACTCTGTATACCCAGGTTGCGAGAACAGAAGCGACAAAAAAGAGAGAGGACGCAAAGAAAGAAGAGTTAAAGAGCAAAGAGCAAAGAGCCTACGAGCCAAAGAACCAAACAGCCAAACAGCCAAAGAGCCGCTCAGCATGGATCCCACCGAGGCGTCGATTCTCGAGCAGTTTCTGCTTGCGCCGGCGGGCCTGCCCGCGGTCGTGTCGCTGGACGCCTTTACCGCGCTGTTTCCCAAGCCGCTGCGCGGGCTGCCGCAGGTGCGTGCGCTGTATCGCGACCTGCAGCGCCAGCGCAGTGCTGTGGTGGAGGCCGTGGCCGCCGACATTGATGCCGAGGTTGCCCGCGGCCGCCAGCTGCGCCGCCACGCCGTGCGCACCCGGCTGCGCGCCGATGCCGAGGAGGCCGCCGCCGCCGACGACGAGCTGCAGATCGAGCTCTTTCTTGGCCGCGGCGGCGGTGGCGGCGGTGGCGGCGGCCAGGGGGACGGCGACGGAGCCGGCGCTGGCGGTGGAGTTGGCACGATAACGACAACAGCGACGGGGGCACCCTGGCCGGGCCAGAGCAGCCACACGCTGGTCACGGTGACGGCCGAGCTCGAAGCCGCCGTCGAGGCCCTCCAAGACCGCCGCCAGCGCCTGCAGGCCGAGCGCGCCCAGCTGCTGCAAAGCGTGCAGCAAACCGTGGGCAGCCTCAGCGACCTGCGCTACGGCCGGCTCGCAAACCCGCAACTGCGCGACGAGGTGCTCGACGGGCTGCAGGCTGTCCAGACCGCCTGCGAGCGAGCCGACGGCCAGGCGTCCACAGCGGCAGACTGACACGACGAAAGACGAAGACAAAAGACAAAAGACAAGACAAAAGACGAAGACGCAATACGAAAGACAAAAGTGACGAACGCACCGTCCTGCACAGCATCATACCAAAGAAATTATATTGTCACAAAAGAGAACAGAGGCTGGAACCATTTGAAAACTAGCTACGGTATACCGCGCCCGCCGCCATCGGGCCCGTCCGGCTCGCAAACACACCCAAAAAAACATCAACTGCCGCCGCCTCCCCCCCTTTTTTATGGCCTGACGATTTCCGTCGTTCGAGGCCAAACGAGCAAAAGAACTCGGTCTGCCGATGCCACCATACCGCCATACCACCGAGCTGCGTTGACTGGCCAAAGCTACAGCCCCGCAGATGACAATGCACTCAAAAGCACGCCTTGGCTCAACGAGCAGCCGCAGGCGCAGCGCCTGCGCCAGCACCGGCGCCGGCGCGGACGGGCGGCTGTATGCGACGGTTCCTGGACAAATGTCAGCATTGTTTGTTTGTTTTGCTTCTCGTCGGAGGGGGGGCGGCAAAGCCAGAACAAGGGGCACAAAGGCACATACATCATGGTGCGGCTGACAAAGGAGACGCCGAGCATGAGCACCCAGCTGGGCACGATGCCAAAGGCCCACAGAATGTAGCCCCAGGGCAGGGCTAGGCCGTTGGCAGCCAGGGTGCCGTCAAAGGGGTGGAAAAGGCCAACGTCGTGCTTCTTGAACACGTCTTTGGACTTGGCCGCGTACAGGTCCGTATAGGTCTCGGGCGTCGTCGTCGACAGGTTGAGGCGCCGGTAGTACACGTCGACGGGCGCCGGCTGGGGCAGCAGGTCGATGACGTACAGGAAGCCGGGCGACGCCGCCCAGCTGTTGCAGAGCACCGGCTCCTGGTCGCAGTTGAGAATGGCCGTGTGCGGGCCGTTGGGAATGGCCGACAGCTTGGGGGCCGACTCGTTGAAAGACGCCTCGACGCGGCCGCAGTGGCCTGTATGTGTTAGTGCTGGGTAGCAGAGAGATGGAAGCAACACCAGAAATAAAAAAAATGGATAGCAAAAGACTGAGCATCACAAAAACCTACCAAAACAAGTCTTGTTGCCGCCCGTGATCAGCAGCCACCACTCCTCCGGCTCGGTCGCGCCCGGCTTCACCGGCGCATACAGCGTCGACTTCCAGCTGTTGAGCTTGAGCTCCGCCGTCGGCCGCACCACCGCCGCCTTTGCCGCCTTGCCTGCCTTGCCGGCCTTGCCGGCTGCCGCCGCTGCCGCTCCTCCTGCTTCCGCCGCCGCCCCGTCTGCGGCAGCCTTGCCGCCCGCCACCGCCGCCGCCGGCGCGTTCAGCATCGAGCCCACCGATCCCAGCAGGCTCTGCAGCTCTGCGCCCACCTTGGCCCGGTACTGCGACAGCATGCCGCCCACGCCACCGTTGCCTTCGTCGGCCGCCGCCGCGAGCAGCGGCAGACCCGCCAAAACAAACGTCGATGCAAACCGCATGGTTGCGCTGTGTGGATGTGCGGGTGGGGGGGGGTGAGGGAGAAGAGGATGGATGACGTATGCGTAGAGTATCGAGAATGTCGAAACGTTGCGGACGAGTTTGGAATGCACAAAAAAAAGAGAGAGACGAAGAAAAAAAAGAACAAAAAAAAATGGCAAAAGGAGAGTCGAGAAGAAAGAGAGGAGGCAGATAAAGCTTTTTGTGTGTACGGGCTCGAAAAATACACCGACACAGAAAACAACAACAACAAAACAATTAATAGAGGCAAATAAAGAGGTAAAATGTTGGAAAACAGAAAAATAAACAGGGTAAAAACAGAAAAGAAGGCTGCTTTGTTCGCAGAGGCAGGATAATTAAAAAAAATGAAATGGGAAAGGCAGGCTGGGCCGGCAAAAAGTGCAGGATCTGGGGAAGGAACTGCAGAGACTGGGCCTTGAAGGAAACAAACACCACGTATTGCGTTATGCATGGCCTGGCCGTGGTAACCAGCCTGTGGCGTCGCTAGCGGCGAATGGTGTGCTGAGGTACGGAGTACATTTACAATGTATTCGACTACGAGCTCTAGGGAGTCCTCCCAAAGCTACGGATGCCACTAGGCAAATCGTTACCGAGTATGGATCCCAGGACGTCGTACGAAGTAATACGAGGTAGCTTCTCATCACGTGAAATCCTTCCACTTAAATCCAACCCCTGTCGAGCTGTCGAGCTACGAGGACACGGCGGCCCGTCATTCCATCTTTGGTTGCATCTCAAAACGCTCCCCAGTCTCGCCGTATTTTCGTACGCGTAGAGCAATGTATCAACAATTGTACGTGTGATACAGAGATGGGCAGAATATGAGAATTGCCACTCGCAAACATTGCAAGGCAGAGTAATACGATGCATAATTATATTAATCTACTATATGCAAATATTGAAGAGCAAAACACTATATTGCCCTGTGGGTTAACGCTGGACTTCCAGTTTCTTTTGTTTTCATTTCTGGTAAACCCCCCACCCCCCTGTTGTCCAGCAACGGTTCGTCTGCTATAGGGCACCTTTGCCGCTTAATGAGTCACGTGGTGTTGCGTTGCTCGTGCCCCATAATAATAATTACATAGAATCTTTTGACGCGTCGCACATTTACCGATTTGCAGTACGAGAGAAGCTGCAAACAGGATCTTTTTTTCTCTCGATTTACTTTTCTGAACACGGGCCGGTTTACTACGAATTCTGGTTTACAATGAGCGACCAGGCCGGCGAACAGCCAAAACGAAAACGCGGCCGTCCAAGCGGCGCCGCTGTTGCAGCCGCCAAGGCGGCGCCGTCGGCACCCTTGGCCAGTACGTCGGCTGCAGAACGGCCGCGGAAGCGGGCACGCCGTGCAGAAGAGACCGAGACGCAGGTGGGCGCGGCGGCAGATGTAGCCGCAGCGGATGCGGGTGCGGACGACCGCGTCGGGCGCCGTCGCAGCCCGCGCGAGCGAACTTCGGGCGACAGCAACAGCAGCTGGTGGCGGGCGAGCAACAACGAGTCGAGAGCCGAGACTGCCGCTGGTGCTGCGGCTGCTGCTACGGCCAGCACGACGGCGTCGCGGAAGCGAAAATTGAAATTGCCACAGCCAAAGACCGACAAGGCGCAAGGCTCGGCGACGCAGCAGCAACAGCGGCAGCGGCAGCGACCATCGCCGGCGGGCGGCAGTCTGCGCAAAAGTACGTCGTCGAATTTGAAGGAGCGTCGGAAGCCTGGCCGGCCGCGGACGTCCGATGGCGCAGCCGATGAGGCGTCGAGGCCGGCAGGGTCTGCGCGGAGAAGGCGGCGGCCGAGCGCGTCGGGAGGAGCGAGCAGCACGCCCAACGCGGCGCTGCAAAAGACAAAGCGGCGAAGAGCCGGAACCGACGACGGCGACAGAAACAGGCAAGCGGACGACGCAGCGCCGGGCAGGGTGGGAAGAGAAGAAGACGCTGCTGAGGACGAAGGCGAGGACGAGGCGGACGGCGAAGTCGAGGCGGACAGCGGGTCGCTGCCCTATGGCCAGCTCGTCCCGCGCACACAGCTGGTTCCGCTGGCGGCCATGGCCAAGAAGTGGGCGCCTCTCGAGCCGGAGGCTCTGGCGACTGTGCAGGGCCTGCTGGCCGACTGTGCGCGGCCGGTTCTGGCGCAGCTGAGAGCAGATGGCGGCGGCGGCGGCGGCCGTGGTGGTGGTGGGGGTGGTGCAAGCGCCGAGCGCCGCCAGGAGCAGGCTCGGCAGGCCATTCTGGCGGTCACGCGGCGGCTGCGGTCCAAGATCCTCAAAGGCATTCCCTTTCCGCCGGGGATTGTGGCGGCCGGGGGCGGCAGCGGAAGCAGCAGCAACGGCGGCAACGGCGGCAACGGCAGCAAAAGACCAAGGCGGACGGGCGGCGGTGCCGGCGGTGCCGGCGGCAGCACCAGACGAGCCGACACCGCAGCCGACTTCAACTACGAACGCACCGTCGAGGGGCTGCAGGCGCTCGAGCACCAGCTGGGCCCTCTGCAGCACGCCATTGCGCTGCTCCAGCGCGAGCGCCGGCGCGAAGAGCGAGCCCTCGACGCCGACTACGCCGCGCTGCGCCAACTGCAGACCAACGCCGACGCAGAACAGCGCGCCTGGCGCGAGCGCGCGCGCCGGTCGTCGCACGTGCTGGCTCCCGCGCCCACAGCTCCAACGGCTGGCACAGATGCCGCTGCAGCCGGAGCCCCAGGCCCGGCTGCCGCCGCCGCCGCCGCCGCCGCCGCGGATGGCCCCCTCGAGCTCGCCAAGCCAAAGCGGCCGCTGTTTGGCGGCGCCGTCGACGACGAAAATCTGTTTGATGTATGTGCTTTCAAGCCTGTGCTCTATTTGGCTTTTGTCTTCTTTCCATTTCACTTCGCATCTTTCTTTTTCGGTTTGTCTGTCTGCCGACTCCCTGAATTCCACCTGCTCACACTCGCCCAACAACCTAGACATCCGACAAAGACCTGCTGGCGCTCGCCACTGAACTGGGCAGCCACATCGACAGCCTGCACGGCAATTTGCAGCAGATCGAGGGCATCGTGCCAGCCATGCAGCGCAGCCGCGCCGCGCTGCAGCAGGTTCTGCACCAGCACCTGGAGCCCAGCCGCTACGAGCACATTGTTCTGGGAGCCTGAAAAGGTCATGGCAGCGACGCAGAGATTGTCCTCAAAGACGGGCAGAGCACAGGTCCAACGGCATCGCGTTGCCAAGGCCTCGGCTGGACCGCTTTACAGCGGCAATATAACCGATCCTGTCTTGCACGAGTATATATATACACATATACAAATATGTATATATATGTGTGTGTGTATGCATGTATATATGTGCGATATTACAGCCCTAGACTACTCTCTTGCTCTTGTTTCCCAGGTTAGCTAATTTGCAGCCGCCAGAGTCGACATTCGAAATGCGGCAAGAGACTGCTCTCGTGCTTTTGGAAGGAGTCCACCAGCTTCTTCCACACCAAGTGAGCATGGTTTACGAGAGCTCGTTTTCGCCTGCGGACGTGCAACCACGAGAGCTCTGCCGCAAACGCGGCACGCATTTCCAGCTCTTTGGTCGGGGGGGCAGCGGGAAAAGCGAGCGCTGTCGAGCTTTGTGCCAGGACTGCTTGGAATGTCATTGTTGGCAGTTAATCGAGAAAAGAGAAACACCCCTGGCAAACTTTCCATACGAATTAGTAACAATTTGGCATTGCCGCCACAGACAGAAACTAGCAGAATACATCCTGTTGGCCTATTGCAGTCTGTAACCAAACTCTCGAGCGAGTAATCCTTCCAGCATCAAACATCAGTTCGCAGCCTCCCTTTCTCTCTTCCTCGTTTCTCCCACCTTGTCTTCCCGGTTATCCATCCTTGAGTCGTGTGTTTTTCGCGTCAATCCGTCTTTTCTCTTTTGCCAATTGCGCCATCAGGGCAACTACCCCGCCAACTTTTTTTTTTTTGCCCCTTCGACCCCCACTTTTCTGCTGAGACTTCTGTTGAGAAAGCCGTTCCGAAGTAGGACGTACGTACGGGTACGACTACTCGAATGAGTGCTCACCCAACAACCGTTGCAGCAAAGCTTACAATCCAACGCAATTGTGAATGCGTGGGGCTCATCCTCTTCACCGCTCCGCTAGCAAGCTAGGTCAGGGTCTCATTTGCCTTTTTCACCCCTCTAAACACCCCTCTAAGAATTTTTGGTGTTTTGACCAGTGAAAATCCTTTCCACTTGCACCATCCCTTACCTTCTTATTTTTTTTACTGTTTTTTTTTTGCCTCCCTTCTCTCCTCTCTTGTTTTCTTCCCTTCCTACTTACCTCCTACCTCGCCGTCTTTCTCGTCTTTTCCTACACCACCACCCACATCTGAATTGAACCCCTTGTCCCTTCTCTTCGTCATCTTCAGTCTTCGCAATTCGGTCCTTCAGTCTCTGTCTCCTCCGTTCATTCTCGTCTCGACGATATCTCTTGTAAGACTTTTTTTTTTTTGTTTTCTTCTTTTTGTTTCTTCGGTCTCAAGGCTGTAGAAGCGTTTATTTGGCAGTTTCCCACCGGCTTCCGCGCCCAATACTAACCATCTTTCCAGTAGCCGCAACTTGTCCACCATGGTTCAGTCCGCTATTCTCGGCTTCCCTCGCATGGGAGTCAACCGCGACCTGAAGAAGGCCACGGAAGCTTGTACGTCTCACCTTCTCTCTCCTTTGCTTTTGTGTCCTTATTGTGTGCCTTCACGCCGTGCTGACAACATCTAGACTGGGGCGGCAAGATCTCCCAGGCAGACCTGCTCGCCGAGGCCAAACGGCTGCGTCTGGCCCACTGGAAGATCCAGAAGGATGCCGGCGTCGACATCATCCCCAGCAATGACTTTGCCCTGTACGACCAGGTGCTGAGCCACATCCAAGACTTTGGTGTATGTTTATCTTTGTCTCAAACACGCAGATACTCTTTTGTGTTTCTTTGTTTTTTGTCTTTTTTTTTCTGTCTCTCTTTCTTGTCTCTTTCTCTTTCTCTTCTCCTCTCTTTCTCTTCTCCTCTTTTTCTCTTCTCCTCTCTTTCTCTTCTCCTCTCTTTCTCTTCTCCTCTCTTTTTCTTCTCCTCTCTTTCTCTTCTCTTCTCTTTCTCCTCTCCTCTCTTTCTCTTCTCCGTGTCTCTCTCTTTTCCCCGTCTTTCTCAATCTTCCTTGGTTCCTCGGTCTGACCTATGTAGGCTGTCCCGGAGCGCTATACCAGCGCAAAGCTGGATACCACAGACGAGTACTTTGCCATGGGCCGCGGCCACCAGAAGGGCGGTGTTGATCTGCCTGCCCTTGAGATGGTCAAGTGGTTTGACTCCAACTACCACTATGTCAAGCCGACGCTGCAAGACAACCAGACATTCACGCTGGTTGCCAAGCCCAAGGCCGTGGCCGAGTATCTCGAGGCCAAGGAGGCCGGCATTGCCACCCGCCCCGTTCTTGTCGGCCCCGTCACATTCCTGCACCTGGCCAAGGCGGACCGGGGGCAGACGGTCGACCCGATCGATCTGCTGAGCAAGCTGCTGCCTGTGTACGACGCCCTGCTGGCCCAGCTGAAGGAGGCCGGCGCCGAGACGGTGCAGATTGACGAGCCGGTGCTGGTCTTTGATCTGCCGGCCAAGACCAAGGCCGCCTTCAAGACGGCGTACGACCACTTCGCGGCCGAGGCGGCCAAGATCCCGCAGCTGGTGTTCACCACCTACTTTGGCGACATTGTGCACAACCTGGAGGCGCTGCCGCAGAATGTGTATGCGGTGCACATCGACCTGGTGCGCAACCCGGAGCAGCTGGACACCGTCATCGGCGCGCTGGGGCCCAAGACGATCCTGTCGGCGGGCGTGGTGGACGGCCGCAACATCTGGAAGACCAACTTCAAGCGGGCCATCGAGACGGTCGAGTCGGCCATCCAGAAGCTGGGCAAGGACCGCGTGATTGTGGCGACGTCGAGCTCGCTGCTGCACACGCCGCACACGCTGGCCAGCGAAAAGAAGCTGGACCCGGAGATCGCCGACTGGTTCTCGTTTGCCAGCGAGAAGGCGGTGGAGCTGGCCATCATTGCCAAGGCGGTGACGGACGGGCCGGCGTCGGTGCGTGAGCAGCTGGAGGCCAACGCCAAGTCGATGCAGGCGCGGGCGACGTCGAGCCGCACCAACGACCCCAAGGTCAAGGAGCGGCAGGCGCAGATCAAGGCGAGCGACTACGAGCGCAAGTCGGCGTTCCCGGAGCGCATTGCGCAGCAGCAGAAGAAGCTGAACCTGCCGCTCTTCCCGACCACGACGATCGGGTCGTTCCCGCAGACCAAGGAGATCCGCCTGCAGCGCAACAAGCTGACCAAGGGCGAGATCACCGAGGCCGAGTACGACAAGTTCATCGAGCGCGAGATCGACGAGAACGTGCGCATCCAGGACGAGCTGGACCTGGACGTGTACGTGCACGGCGAGCCGGAGCGCAACGACATGGTGCAGTACTTTGGCGAGCGCCTCAACGGCTATGCCTTCACGACGCACGCCTGGGTGCAGAGCTACGGCTCGCGCTGCGTGCGGCCGCCCATCATTGTCGGCGACATCTCGCGGCCGGCGCCCATGACGGTCAAGGAGAGCAAGTACGCCGCGTCCGTGTCCAAGAAGCCGATGAAGGGCATGCTGACGGGCCCCGTCACCTGTCTGCGCTGGTCGTTCCCGCGCGACGACGTCCACCAGTCGGTGCAGGCCGAGCAGCTGGCGCTGGCGCTGCGCGACGAGGTCGTCGACCTCGAGCAGGCCGGCATCGACGTCATCCAGGTCGACGAGCCGGCCCTGCGCGAGGGCCTGCCGCTGCGCTCGGGCAAGGAGCGCGAGGCCTACCTGGACTGGGCCGTCAAGGCCTTCCGCCTGGCCACCACGGGCGTCGAGGACGCCACGCAGATCCACTCGCATTTCTGCTACTCGGAGTTCCAGGACTTCTTCCACGCCATTGCCGCCCTCGACGCCGACGTGCTGTCCATCGAGAACAGCAAGTCCGATGCCAAGCTGCTCAAGGTCTTTGTCGACTCCGCCTACCCGCGCCACATCGGCCCCGGCGTCTACGACATCCACTCGCCGCGCGTGCCCAGCGAGCAGGAGATCCGCGACCGCATCGAGGAGATGCTGCAGTTCCTCAAGCCCGAGCAGCTCTGGATCGACCCCGACTGCGGCCTCAAGACCCGCCAGTGGACCGAGACCAAGGCCGCCCTGGTCAACATGGTCAATGCCGCCAAGTTCTACCGCACCAAGTATGCCAAGCAATAAGCGAGGGCCAGTTTGCGAGGCCGGTCTGCGAGGCCGGTCTGCGAGGCGTTGACTACGCAGGCTGCGGTGTGCGTGTCCATCATCCTCCTTCTTGTTCATGTGAGACGAAATCTTCGCTTCATCTCGCTGTTTCATCCAAGAGACAGCTCGATTTCAACATCGGCGTTGGGACTCGTTTTGATGTTTTATTTTTATTTTTATTTTGTTTTTGTCTTTTTGCGTTGATCTGCGTCTATCTACGTGATTTTATGGCCTCTTTGTTTTTCTTTTTTTTCTTTTTTTCTTTTTCTGTCCTATTTTGCTCTTTACAGGCTGTCAGAGCGGGGTACTATTGGAGGGAGCTACACAAAAAAGCACAAGCATTCAACATTAAAAGGCAAAGGCAACGGCGACATGGGGGAGCTTTCACAGCAAATGGTGTTCGACCGGGATGTGTCCTTCAACCGGATACCCCGTCATAAAACAAAGGGAGGAGTGGTCACAGGACGATGTGGAGGAATGGCGGAGTTGAGGGAGAGTCACGAACAAGGTGTGCTATGCGAAAAAGACCAGGACAGGTGGCGATAAAGAGACATTTACTAGCATTGTGAAATGAGGGTGTTTATTGCTATTTTTAGTTAAACAAGATCCTCAATATGACTTCCAATTCAACTGGGAGAAGTGGTTGGATTCCAAGAGGCGGGTTTGGTGGCTATGCCTTTCCTTTTGCGTGTGTGTGCAAAGTATGAATTTTAACGTAGACGCCAGGTGTTCCTTTTGAAGCACGATAGATGTCTGCTCGAACTCAACCCTATCCGTTCTGGTCCATCCACCTGGAACCGGAAGAAGTGCATTTTTTGACGGCAGGTTTTTTTTGTGTGTGTGTGTGAGAGAGAGACAGAGAGAGAGCTATAATGAGTTTTGTCAATGTGAGAAAAGCTGGTCGTATATAATGGTACTCATTAAATGATTTTCTCCTTAAGAAGTACAGAATAAAACACAACTTTGAAAAAAGCCTTTCGACATTTCCATTCCTCATGTGCCTGCCGTGCTCCTTGCAGCTTTTCTCCTTGGCTCCTTCTTTTTTTTGGTGCCCATTTATGCACACTCTACGCTTCGTTCCTTGAGCAAATCGGTTTCGCCTTCCATGACAGGCAATCGTATCGGTTGTTCCTTCCCGGCTTTTTTATCGGTCTCGATTTGGCTTCTGTAGCTCCGTACCTGCTTTCTGGGTAACGAGCTCTATTTGTAGCTTCGCGTTGCGTTTCAAAAAATCTATTTTTTATCCTGTTCGTGCTCGGCTATGTTCAGCAGCTGCTGGTTATAAATTGCTTGTTAGTGTTTTCCTCGTCTTTGTTTCTTTTCAAACCCTTTTTACTCTTCCGCTTCAGTCCAACTGCTTCTTTTGCGCAGTATTATTTTCCATCATCAAATCTTTGGCTCTGTCGATGCTGGCCTGCGAAATAGCCATAGAAAAAGTAAGAGCGCAGAACCACAGCTGAGTGAAAACAGAGAGACACTATGCACAAAACAAAAAAAAAGAGACAAGGCCGACTGCGTGCGGCGCTGCAAATCTGCTGCCGCTGATATTCTTGGCACAGCGTTCTGCGATCGCCTCACTATTATCCCCACACGAGCATGAACAGAGAAGCACCGGCAAGCCACGCACAGAACACAAACACTGAAAAAGAAACAGATATAGACATGCAATCTAATCTCACATACCGACCAAAAATGCACCTACGACTGCAGTCCTCGTCCAATTGGGCCTTGCGGTGGTCTTGAATCCTTTCTCACAAATAACCCCCGAATGTGCCGCCTACAGATGTCGATCCCTCCTTTCTGTTTTTGTCAACCAGATCTCATGGCTTGGCCAACGCAGATCTTTGTTCGTGCCGTCTGCGTGCCACATCCAAACCCGGAAAATCAGCATTCTCTCATAAATCGGCTTTTGCTTTAGATTTACCGGATTGCTGAGTGTCGTTTTTCTCTGCCATTTCTGTGTTGTATTACCACCTGCACAAAACCTGGCCCTGTGTTTCACATGTTTCCCCCGTCTGGCTCTGGGGCTTGTTGGTATCTGTTTTCAGATTTTCAGGTATTCCGAGTTTGGTTTAAGCGGCAAGGGTGTATGGATACTTTTGAATACCGGCCGGGGGTACCGTCTGGTATTTGCACAGCCTTATTCCTATGTCTACCTTTGATCTCCCAAAGCAACTCGTCCCTTTTCGTCAAGCCGATGCTTGTTTGCGCCAATCACTCCGTTGACTGCCACTGTTCGAAGCGAAGACTAACAAAATGGACAAACTGTCAGTTGCAAGTAGACCAGCTTTTGTGGCGCATTTTCCAATGCGTTGGCTTCCAACCGGCTTGCCTCCCCTTTCATGCTTTATAGCCATCTTTTTTGTCATCGCCATCAAGTTGGCCTTCGGCGGAATGGAATGTGTGGTCGCCAGTGGCATCAGGAAGCAAAAGGAAGACCAGCAGCGATCCTTGTCTGATAAATACCTGGCTTGGCATAATTATGTAAGAGGCACATCTAATTCGACATAGTTTCGCCATCAGTTTTGTGTGCTCTGAAAAACACATTTGATTCACCTCTTCTTCGATGTTTGATTTTTTTTTCATTCTCTCCACCCCATCTGCCTTTTCTCCTCTTCCCTTCACATCTCTCTCCCTTCTTTCTTTCTATCTTTCTATCTTTCTATCCTTTTTTTTTTTGTTTTTGTTTTTCTTTATCACCAGTCTCTCATTTGATTATCTACTCACTTAACCAGTGCCATTCTTTTGCCTCCTGCTTGCAGCATCTTTATTATTTCTTATTGCTTTCTATCTCTGATTGTCTTCATATGGCGAAGGCGGCTACTCCTTCATTGGACCGGTGGCTTTGACTAACGTTCACTCTCCCATTTCATAACAACGTCTCACTTCCCACCCTTTCGTTTTCCTGCTCAGTCCTTATTTGGCTGCCTACTGCCCAGTATGCTGCTAACCTCCCTCTCGCTGTGGCTCTTTGGACCACGGTGGCAGCTGCCTCTCCCAGACATTTCAGAGGCCGCCTCTTCGCGCGGCAGACACAGCACAGTGTTGTCTTTTCTGGTATTCCCGATGCTGGTGCCGGCGAAATCGAAGATCTGTCTCTTGTGATTCCATATCCCACCTTTGTGAATAATATGGTTCGCGCTACTTCTACTGTTTCAACTCCTGACGTTACCATTTTGGCGTCCGATGTGCCGGCAAAGACGTTGAAGCCTAAACCCCTCAGCGAAGCAGACGACGCTGATAAAGGCTATGCTTCTTCTGCGGTCATGGATAGCTCAACTAAAGCCTCACACACCCCCCCTGGACGACAGACAGGTGCCGCGTCTGGATCTCTTTTTGGTACTGGCGCTCGCAATGGAACCGGCCCCTATGGCACTGCAAGACCCACTGGTGCTGGACTCTTTAATTCTACCAGCACTGCTGTTGTTACTTCCAAGGAGTATGGCGAAGATGACAGTGGAGACGACAGCAACGACAACGAGAACGAGGATGACAACGACATCGACGGTCCCATTGCCGTGAGCCCTGTGAGCGGCGGCGTCTACAAGGGCGGAGAGATTGCTCTGGACACTGAGAACTCGCCCATTGTGAGCCCGGCCAGCGGCGGCGTTTACGCAGGCGACAAGATTCCTGAAACCGGCAAAGACACGCCCACCGTCGGTCCTGTCAGTGGTGGCGTGTGCACGAGCAGCAGCGGCGTCCATAGGTGATCGCCAAACGTGAGACTCTGATGATGGAGAGTAGCCAACCACAATGAGGATAGTCATCTTTACAGTACATACGTGCCAATATTACACTGTAACACTATAATACACCACATAAACGACATGCTCACACACGCTGTCCCAATTTCACGCTCTCCCTATTTCCCTCACTCACACGCCGTCCCGCTTTCTTCTCTCGCTCGGATCCTTTTTGTGTCACACACACCTCGACACTCACAGATGCCTCTATTCACAAATGCCTTCACTCACAGATCCACTCACAGATCCACTCACAATCCACTCACAGAGATGCCTCCAGCTCGGCAACGCGACGCTCGGCCTCGGGCACCTGGCGCAGCAGCAGATCGAGGCTCTCCTTCTCGTCCTCCAGGCGCAGGCGGCGCTCGGCATCGAGGCGGGTAAAGACATAGTGGCCCTGGCCGTCGAACTGCAGGATGTGGTTGTGGTACTGCCACAGGCTGCGGCGGTGGCTGACGGTCATGAGGGTGACGCCCTGGGCCTTGGCCAGCTCGTACATTTGCTTTTCCATCTCGAGCGTGACGCTGGACGTGCACTCGTCCAGGATGGCGTAGCGGGGGCGGTGGTACAGCAGGCGGGCCATGGCGACGCGCTGCTGCATGCCCGTGCTCAGCACGTCGCGCCACTCGGCCACCGTGTCCCAGGGGCTCTGGGCTGTGGCTGTAGACGCGGGCGGCTGCGGGTGTGGGGACGGCGAGGCTGTGGCGGCTGTGGCGGCGGCGGCGGCGGCGGACGGGGTGGGCAGGGACGAGGACGAGAAGGCGAGCTCGCGGTGCTGGTTGGTGACGAGGTCTTGGAGGCCGAGCAGGCGCAGCAGGTCGAGCAGCTCGGCATCGGAGACGCCGCGGGCACGCACGGTGCGCAGGCTGTCGGGATAGGTGATTTGGGCGCGCAGGGTGCCGCGCGGCAGGTAGGGCCGCTGGGGAATGTAGAAGATGTGCGAGGGCGGCGGGCGGTGGACGGTGCCGCCGTAGACGGGCCACAGGCCGCCGAGAATGCGGAACAGCGACGACTTGCCGCAGCCGTTGGGGCCGACCACCAGCAGGTGGTCGCCTGGCCGGAGACGGAACGACAGGGCGGGCACGAGGACGTCGCCGTTGGGCGAGACGATGGGGCTGGAGGGCAGGAGGTTAGAGACGAAGCAAAACGAAATAGGGTGCACAGAGGACAAAAAGCAGAGACGAAGCAAAAAGAAATAGGGTGCACAGAGGACAAAAGCAGAGATGAAACAAAACGTCAAACAGACACATACACATCCTCAAACTGGATAATGTCGCTCTCGACGACGGTGCCGCGGCCGCGCAGCACGGCGGCGTGGTCGGCAGTGTCGCCGGGCGAGCTGGAGACCAGCTTCTTGTCGAAGTGGCCGGCGCGCACATCGGCCATGACGTCGAGCAGCGAGGCGACGCGCGACGTGTAGCCGGCAAGCTCCATGATCTCGCGGTAGGAAAACATGATGCGGCCAAAGGCGTCGGAGGCCGACAGCAGCATGCGGCGGTTGGTGACGAAGCTCTCGGTGCGGTCGGCCATGGCGTGGGCGAGGGAGCGGGGCGGCGGGGCGGCGGCGGAGGACGATGGCGACGACGACGACGACGGCGGCAGCGGCACAAAGACGGGAAAGCTGCACAGCAGCAGGCCGAGGGCGCCCCAGAGGTACTTGATGACGTAGTCCTCCATGAAGCCGTGGTAGAAGCGCTGGCGCAGAATGTAGTTGACGTGCTTGATCAGGGTGAAGTAGCCCTTGTCGAGGGTGTCGCGCTCGGCGCCGTGGCCGGCGTACAGCGCGACTTCTTCGCTGTGGTCGATCAGGCGCGCGTGCTG
Organism: Raffaelea deltoideospora; assembly: GCA_019925385.1. NCBI lineage: Eukaryota > Fungi > Ascomycota > Sordariomycetes > Ophiostomatales > Ophiostomataceae > Raffaelea > Raffaelea deltoideospora. The sequence continues at coordinate 66,559 of JADHKP010000034.1, read as the reverse complement.
GAAGCGGAACTCGCCCTCCAGCCGGGCCTCGTCGGCGACGTACCGGCCAAAGGGCGGCGTCAGCGCGCGCATGGCCAGCGCCGACAGCTGCACCAGCAGCGACATGAACACGACGCCTTCGCCGCCCACGCTCTTGGAGAGCGAGTACGTGTAGATGGTCTGGTTGTCAGACGAAAGACACCAAAAACAAAAACAAAAACAAAAAAAAAAAAAAAAAAAAAAAGAGAGAGGGAGAGAGAGAGAGAGTGTGTGTGTGTGTGAGAAAGAAAGAGAAACCCACCATATCCAGCACTGGCTTGGCCAGGTTGCCGTACAGCTCGGCCAGGCTGTTGGCAAACTTGGCCACGTCGACGGCGATCAGCTGGTCCGGGTTCTTGATGCGGTCGTCCAGGGCCAGCAGCCCGTAAAAGGTCATGTGCGAGAGGTAGCGGTCGTGGATGTGGCTGGTCAGCCGCGAGCGGTAGCGCAGCGCCAGCGCCGCCTGGTGGTAGGCCAGCATGGAGTTGGTAAACGTGGCCGGCACCGCGATCAGCATCCACCAGACGAGCCGCTTGAGAAACTGCCGCCCGCGGCTGCGCACCAGGCTCTTGACCAGCGCCCCGTCCATGGCGGCGATCTGCAGGCTCAGCAGCGTGCGCACCACCAGAAAGACGCTGTGGCTCAGCAGCAGCCGCGCCTCCGGGCTGCGCCAGCCGGGCACCACAATCCGCAGCAGCCGCAGCAGCGACCGGAAAAACGCCCGGTCCAGCTCCACGCGCCGCCGCCGAGCCGGCGTCTGTGTCTGGTCCCCGGCTTGTCCTTTCTGTCCTTTCTGTCCTTTCTGTCCTTTCTGTCCTTCTTGCTCGTGCCCGTCCGGCCCGTCCGGCCGTTCCGCCGCCGCCTTCTGCTCTGCAATCGCCACCCGCACCCGGTTGACCAGCGCCAGAAACAGCGTCACATACACGGCCCGCGAGATGCCTCGCCGGTTGGCCATGTAGCCCTGGGCCAGCTTCGAGGCCAGCTTGCGCAGCGTCTGCCGCTGCGCCTCTGAGAAGAGGGCGACCTTGGACTGTGCGGCCATGGTGGAAATGGGAGAAGGGTGAATGATGAACTGAATGGAGAATGGAAAGGCGAATCGAATGGAGAATCGAATGGAGAATAATGGGGAATCGAATGGAGAATCGAATGGTGAATCGAATGGCGAATCGAGTGGAGAATCGAATGGAGAATCGAATGGCGAATCGAATGGAGAAGGGAGAAGGGCGAGAGAGATGGCGAATCGAGAATGGAAAATGGAGAATGTCGAGAAGGCGAGATGCGGCGAAGCTTGTCACGACCACAAAAGGTGGTCTCGAGTCTCAACACGTCTTTGAATATTCAAAATCACAGACACAAACCATCTGCTTTTATCGCTTAGCTCTTCCCTCACCCGAACCAGCACCGCACCAGCATCCTCAGAAATGGGAGCTGTGCGCCGGGGTGAACTGCTGCGTGGGATTGGGTTGCTGTCAGTGCTCGCAACACGTCTTGAGAAAGCCGGGTTCGTGGTAAAAGGCAATACGATGTCCTTCTCTTGCGTCGTCTTTGTGTTTTGTTGTTGGAAAAGTAGAGGAATGCAGAGCGCCTTCCCTTTACGCTTCCCCACCGGTCCCTCGGCGTTTTTTTGCGTCACCAGCGGGTCACCAGGCAGGGAGAGCTTTTTAGTGCCTGCCGCGACCTCGCATGTGAGTGTGGCGCTTGTGGCGCAGGCGAGTTTTTGTGGGGCTCTGCCGTCGAGCTGTGTTTCCTGAGCTCGAAACAGCTCAAGAGCCGACATCACGTGGCATTGCCTTTCGGGGCTGCTCTGCCTTTTTACATGAACCCGCCATCAAACTCTGCCTTCTCACCTCCCCCAATAGCATGTTGCGTCCCTTTTTGATGCCGGCGCTTGTGGCGGCGCTGCTGGCCGGCGTCGCATCGGCAAATGTGGAGAAGATTGTGTTTGTGGCGCCGCCGCCGCCGTTGGCCAGGGGAACAGCTGAGAATTTGGCCGCAGACGAGTCTCTGGTTGAGGTGTCCGTGCTGTCCAGTCTCCTGCATGGCCTGACGCCGGACAGCAGAGGCAGCAGCAAAAGCACGTGGCGGGCTGGGCTGCCGGCGGCCTTTCCCTGGGCAGCAGAGGCTTCCGGGCCCGACGGCGTGACTTGGCTGCTGCTCGACCAGCTGGAGACGGGTCGTCGTTACGAGCTTCGCGTATGCTGGGCAGCTACGGTAAGTGAGAGAGAGAGAGAGAGAGAGTGTGTGTGTGTGTGTGCGCGTGTGCTTACGTAGGTTGTGCGTGCATGCTTCTATTTTTCTCTTTATGTCTGACAAAACCCAGCAACCGACGTCTTTCTCTCTCGACACATTTGAGCTCGACGTGGTGGCAGCCACACCTTCGTTGGTAGCTTCGCTGCGGCGGTATACTGGTTTGCTGCCACAGCCGCCAGAGCCGACACAGCCGACACAGCCGCTGCCACAGCCGTCGTCATATGTTCCCTACACCACCCCTCTCCTGCTGCGCATCGTGGCCGCCGCCGACTTCGTCGCCGCCAACCGGTCGCTCATGCTTTTCGACAACGTGCCACCCGTGACCGCCGACGTCATCCTCGATGCCTACGTGCCGGCTGCGCTCGCCGGAGGACTGGTGCCGCGATCGCTGGTGCCCACGGTGGTGGGCATTCTGGCAGTGGCAGCGGTGAGCGCGGCAGTGGCAAGGCGGCTGGCGAAATGGCTGCAGAGCATGGCCGAGGGAGAGGGAGAGGGAGAGGGCAGAGAGGGAGAAGACAGAGATGACAAAGAGGACAAAGAGGACAGAGAGGGCAGAGAGGGCAAAAAGGGCATAGACACAGGCGACAGCTCGGGGACTTTGCGTGGCAGTCACAGAACGGGCAGACGGGCAAGACAGAGACATGCATGACAGTCACAGAACAGGCAGATGGGAAGACAGACTCCCATGGCAGTCAAATAACAAGCAGACGGCAAGACAAAGACTTGCATGACAGCCACAGAATAGGAAAACGGGAAGACAAGACTCCCATGGCAGTCACAGAACAGGCAGACGGCAAGACAAAGACTTTCATGACAGAGCGAGAGCAGGAACGAAAAGGCAAACAAATGGCAATCCTGTCAACTGCAGACACCGTTTTCTATTCTCTGCTTTGCAAGTGTGCACGAACCAAGAGGCACGACAACAGTAGCAGTATTACAACCTACGGGAAACAATGCGGTATCATGTGGCTGAAATTTCTAGGCAGAAGAGGCGTTTGAAGGCCCCCAGGCTGCAGTCTTTGGAAAGAACAAAAAAAAAAAAAAAGAAAAAAAAAAGAGACGGGGAAAGATGAGTATATGGCAAACGGCAGACTCTGCACCCTCTCGCCCAAAGCCAAAACAACGGACTAACCAAAAGTTTAAACAGAATACAGTGGGCAACAGCCACAAGAAAGAAAAGAAAAGAAAAAAAAACGTAAAAAAAATCCAAAAATCAATATGATAATCTCTAGCACCCGTCTTCTGCTTGCTAAGCATTCGGTTCTCCTCCTCGCTGCCCTCCTCCATTCCTTTAGTACCGTGGACCGTTGTACCCGCCGCCCGGTGGCTGTGCATACGAGTGCTGCGCCATGGGGCCACCGTACGACGGCTGCTGGTGCTGCTGGTGCTGCTGGTGCTGTGGTGCGTACTGCGGATGCTGAGGCGGTTGCTGGGGCTGGAAGGGTGGAGGCGGAGGGAAGTATGTGGAAGCGGCGCCGCCCGGCGGTTGTTGGGCGCCGTAGCTGGTCTGCGACGGCGGGTGGTACTGCTGCTGTGCTTGCTCGCTGAGCTGGATCTGGTGCGGGTGCTGGGGCTGAGCTGGCGGCGACGCATACGAGGGGCTCTGCGTGTTGTGCTGTGGCTGTTGATGTTGCTGTGGCTGGTACTGATGCTGCTGCTGCTGCTGCTGCTGTTGATGTTGCTGTGGCTGGTACGGATGCTGCGGTGCCTGGTGCTGCTGGTGCTGCTGGTGCTGCTGGTGCTGCTGGTTCTGGGCGCCGCCGGGGGCCTGGGTGCTTGGCTGGTACGGCGCCTGCGAGGCCGGCATGTAGGACGTCGGCGGTGCCGTGCCCGAGTAGGTGCCGCCTTGGCCCGAGTTGGAATAGCCATAGTTTTGCGTCTGGGCATTGTTAGTGGACAAAGGCAAAACATAGAACGACAAAAACACAATCACAACCACAATCACAGTCCAAACCGACCTGGTTCTGCGGTCCCGCAAACATCTGGGCCACGCTGCCCATGACGGCGCCGGCCAGGCCGCCCGACGGCGGCGGCTGGGCCGAGCTGCCGCCGTGGTAGTTCATCGGCTGGCTGGGCTTGTTGCTGGGCGAAAACAGGCTCGATGCGAGCTGGCTGGCCAGCTTGCCGCCCAGACCTCCGCCGCCGCCGCCGCTGCTGTGGCCGCTGCTGTTGCCGTGGCCGCCACCGCTGCCGCTGTTGCCCGAATGTGTCAGGCCACTGATCAGCTGGCCCAGCAGCTGGTTCGAGCCGCTGCCGCCGTGGCTGTTGCCGCTGCTGCTGCCGTGCTGTCCCGAGAATTGGCTCTGCAGCATGTTGACTGCAAAGGACTGGATGAAGCAACAGTTAACAAAAGCAAAGCACAAAAGCAAAGCACAAAAGCAAAGCATAAAAGCAAATCACAAAAGCAAAGCACAAAAGCAAAGCACAAAAGCAAAGCATAAAAGCAAATCACAAAAGCAAAGCACAAAAGCAAAGCACGGGAGCGCAAAAGCACAAACCCCCCCCCAAAAAACTCACCCCGATTCCGCGCTCGCCCGAAGGCCCGTCCACGCCACCACGCGTCCCGTCCTCGCTCGGCATGACCGGCTCCAGCCGCCCGTCCGGATACTGGATCGTCTGCGAGCCGTCCGGGTGCGTGTACGTCGACGCCGCTCCCGCCGCCTTGGCAGGCCCGCCGTTCCCCCCAGCATATCCCCCCCCTCCGCCACCGGCCGTCCCCGGCACCCCGAACGGATGCTCCACGTCGCTGTGGCTGGGCGTCGGCGTGCCGCCACCCACCGGCGCCGGCGTCGTCGGCGTTTCCCACTGCGACACCCCCGTCGACAGCTGCACAAAATAGTACCGCCGCGTTGCCCCATCCCACTGCGCAATCCAGCCAGACGGCAGCGGCGGCGGCGCAAACGTCGGGCCTTCGCTGCCGGGAGACGCAGGACCGGCCATCGCTTGCACGCTTGGTTTTTTTTTTTTTCTTTGTCTTTTTGCTTCAATCTGCCCGTGCCTGGGATGGCGTTGTGCTTTGCTCTTGCTTGCGCTTTGTGCTTTTGTTGCAAAAGGGAACGATTCAGCTTGGTCTTGAAGAGGTTCAGATCAGCGTCAGCGTCAATTGGGACAAACAGAGCCGACCTGGGTTAATATTCGAGCTTCCTGTCTTCTCTGCATTCGTTGCGCCGCTCAGCCAACAACGTTGTGTCGCCCCGTCAGTTGAACAACAGGCATCTGACAGCAGGACAAAAAAAAAGAAAACAAATCCTCGAGTTCAAAAGGCCGTCAAAGCTGAAGAGCCCCAAACTCGTCGCAAAACAAAGACGTCGGAAACCCAGAAGGGAAAAAAAAAGAGAAGCAAAGAGAAACGACAACGGCAAAAAAAAAAGAAAAGAAATAAGACAAGAAACGGGCGGACCGTTGCTTCCTCGCGAGAAAGCAAAGCATACAAATACAGAGCGTGTGAGAAAGGCAGCTGCTGCTCTGTGCAAGACCAATCACAGCCAAGCCGTCTTTCCCTTCGAGGCGCCCCCCGAACCGAAAGAGGGGTTTTTTTTTGGCGGGAAAAATGTGGGAGGCCGCCTCTAAGCCTCCTTTGCCTTTCTCTCCCCCCTAAAGGTGGCGCTTTCAGTAATGTCGCTTAAGGCTTTTAGCGTATTTTAGCAGGCTGTGGTGTTCTAATTTTGCGAGTTATCACTCCATAGTGTCTTGACAGTTTGGCCAGCTGGCGAAGTTCTTTGTCTAAAAACACAAAGAGCAGGCCATCCATTCACGTGACCCACTGTATGGAATAGGAATTTGCGCTCCCCTCCACTTCGCCAGAACGGCAAGCCTGCGTGGTTGAAAACACAGTCAATATCTGACGAAGAAAATCGCAGGCTAAAGCTCAAAAGCCTTTTAAGACTGCTGCAGTGGACAAAAACACTCCTACTCGTAGTCACGTTGCAAGAGTCAAGCCTTGTAGCCATACATAAAGTGAAAGATAAATGGTGAAAAAGTGACACTGAATTCAGACGCTATCTTTCGCCGTATTATGTGCTAAGCTGCTTAAAAGATTTTCAATTCTTCGCCATGCTCCGTCATGAGTCTGGCATGCAGACATTTTAAGGGGGGGGTCTTTGTTTGATTTTTCTATTAAATTTCTTCCCTCTTTTCTCTTTTTTTTCGCGTCTGTCTGAAAGATATTCTTTCTCTCCACTCGTGCTCTTTGGATGAAACAACCCAAAAGATTAAACTCGTGTTCTGTCATCTGCCACGTGAAGTACCGGCCTTTTGAAAACCTCCATCCACATTTCGTCTTCGATCTCGCTCGCCCCCTACTTCTTGACCGCGGTAGCCTCTGCCGCTGCCGCCTCTGCTTTGGCTTTGGTTTCGTCTTTGGTGAGACCCTTGCGGATGGCAAGAACGCTGTCGACGATGACTGCGTCGATGCCCTCTTTGACTTGGCGCTTGTTTTTGTTAGCTTAGAGTGTTTGATGGCCACAGAAAACAAACACGGCAAAATGCAAAATGCAAATGGAGATCAAAAATGCACCAAAAATGCACCAAAAATGCACCAAAATATAAACTCACCTCGACCATCTCTGGCTGGTTGTTCACGGCGCCATAGCTCACACACACCAGCCCGTTTTGCTTGACAACGCGCACCAGCCGCGGGCTAATGACAAAGGGGTCGGCCAGACTGACAATGCCCAGCAAGTTCCAGCGTCGCGCAAACCGGATGGCTTCCTGCAGGCTGCTGGCGCGGATGTCTCCCACAGGCACCGCGCCAGCATCGGTCAAGAACAAAATGGGAAAGTTGGGCTGCTTGAACGACAGGCAGAGGCAAATGTCCGGGTTGAACGACGAAAACAAAATGTGCCGGCTGCCCGCCAGCTCGTAGACCTTGGTCAGCACCGTATCGCAAAACGAGTTGAGCTCCACCGCATAGGCATCCATCTCGTGCTCTTCGCTCTCATGCAGCATGGGGTACTTCATCTCGATGTTGAATCCCACCGACGCCGGTACCTGCTGGAACAGCTCTTCCAGCGTCGCAAACGGTGCCTGGATGAAATTGCCCCGCGAATTTGCCTTGAAGCCCTTCTCCTTGAAATCGCGCGTGTGTTTCATCCGCTCCTCCAGCACCAGCCGCTCGTCCATCGCCTTGTCCAGCGACACCGACATGGCCCGCCGCGGCGGCCGAATGGTTCGCTCGCTGCTGCTGCTGCTGCTGCTGTTGCCGCCTCCGTTGCGCTTGCCGCTATTGCCACCGCTGCCACCTCCGAGCGCTGGCTGCTCTGCAAACTGCACGACGCTGCCGCTCTTGCCCCCACCAGCGCCAGCCGCACGAGCGCCTCCCCCGCCGGGCCCAGACCTGGACGCACCACCGTTCGGAACTGCTCCTCCCTTGTCGCCTGCATGCAGGCCGTTGTTGCTTCTGTCGGGCGAGCCGCTGTGATGGTGGTTGCCATTGCTGGCGGCGCCGCCACCGCCGCCGCTACCGCTGTTGATATGCAGAAATTGCTCCAGTGTCAACGTGTGCACGGGCGCGTCAAAGCCCGTTTCGCTGACAAGAAAGTCATGGTATATGACAGGGATGTGGTCTTTTGTCAGTTGCACGTCAAACTCGACATAGTTGGCTCCCAAGTTGGCTGCAGCAATAAATGACGGCACCGTGTTCTCGCCCAGCTGCAGCGACCGATTGGACGTCATGTTTTTGCCCATGCCGCGATGGCCAATCACCATGGGCGTGGCTGGCGAAGCGGACGGCGTCGACGACATCTTTCGCCAGTACGTCTGCTCTGACGTCACCTCCATGTTCGGGTGCGTAAAGGGCGTGATGACCAAAAAGTTGAAATTCACCGTGCCGATGATCTCCAGGTCGGCTGACAGGATGGGCACGCACACGTCGCCCAGCAGGTTCATGCGCTTCGTGCCAATGGACGGCCGCACCGACGACAGCAGCGCTGCTCCGCGCCCAATTTTGTTCTTCTTGTTGCCAGAGTACGTCGGCACAATGTCAAACAGCAGCTTCACCTGGCTGATGTCCTTGGTCGTGAACACAATCGGCTCTGTTGAAATGTTGTCGTGCACCGGCAGATCCACCACCGTCGGCTCTCCAACCGCACCGCTCGCCGACACCACAACCGACAGAGCCGTGTCGAGCTGCGTGTTGTGCGCTTCCGTCAAAGGCACCTTGTCAAGCTTGACCGCCTCGATGTTTTTGCGCATGTCCATGGAACCGAGACTGACCAGCACCATCGTCTCGTCCTTCAGGTAACGATGGCCGTACGTACGAACAGGCTGCGGTTGTGGTTCAGGCGCAGAGCCATGTCGGAAGAGACCATCATTTGCATCGGTCCCGTTCACTCCATTAGACCGGCGCTCGCTGAGTGCCAGATGCTGCATTGCATCGGGCGGAGAACCAGAAAATGGAGAGTGTGCGCCGCCCCCCGAGAGAGAGGAGCCCGTGGCACCGGCTTCTTCACCGGGCGATGGAACAAGGGGCGGAGTAGAGCCAGCAGGAAGCCGCGAATGCTCAAACAGCAGCCTGGCAATGTCGAGATGGCCCCGCAGCGCGGCATGTTCTCTGGCTGTCCAGCCCGACGAGTCGGCGCGGTCGACATCGGCACCGGCTTCCACTAAAAGGCGGGCCACGGACAGGTGACCGTCGACAGCAGCAATGTGCAGCGGTGTCCAGCCAAACGACTTCTCGGCCAGCTCGAGGTCGGCTTTTTGCGATGGGCTGCCCTTGAGCAGAATTTCGGCACAGCGATCGTGGCCGAAGCGGGCTGCAATGTGCAGGGCCGTCTCACCGGTAGCATCCTGCCAGTTGATGTCAACGCCGGCGTCCACGAGCATCTGCAGAATCAGATCGTGGTTGTGCTTGGTGGCAATAGCAAGCACAGCACTCGACTTGGCCCGCGTGTGTCGCACGCGGTCCTTCAAATCGCTGGTCCCTTGCCACTCTTCGCTGCGGAGAAGCGTTTGCGTGGTACGTGGATGGCCGCCAATGACGCTCAGATGCAGCGGTGCATAGCCCTCATTGTCTTGCCACTCTGGTGCATCGATGCCGTTTTCGACGTTGAACTGGCCCCATGCCTGCATGCGCGAAATTATGGTCTCACACACTACCACAAATCCAAACTGGGCAGCATAGTGCAGTGGCATGCGCCCAAATGAATCGCGCGCTCTGAGAGACTGCCGCTGCTTGCCATGCAGCTCGTCGAGAAGAAAGGCCAAAATCTGAACGCGCTCGTCGTTGGCAGAGAGCGTTTGCGATTCCGGAGTGTTGCTGGAAAGCGGCATGGGCAGCGGCAAGGTCGCAGGTGTCAAGTAATGCGTGGCATAGTGGTTCATGTGGGGGAAGGAGCTCACAACAGCACCTCTAGCAACTAAAGCATGCGATTGACCATCGCCATTGCCGTTGCTGTTGCCATTTCTCTTACTGTTCTCGCCACCACTAGCTCCAGAGGTCTTGCTATTGCTGCTGTTGCTGTTGCTGTTGTTGTTACTGCTGCTGCTGTTGTTGTTGTTGCTGCTGTTGTTGTTGCTACCAGAGGCGTTTCCGTTAGCACCAGCTTCGCGCGGCGGCGAAGACATGGTGCGGCCAATGTGGATGACCAAGCGATGAATGCAGTTGCGCTGGTGAATGTCGTCAGGCTCGTCCAACGAGCGCACCCGGGCAAGAAGAAAGCGGATGACGTCGCGCGACCGGGCCGATATAGACCGCTGCAGGAGATTCAACAAGAGCCCCTGTGACGGCGACGACGCCACGATACGGTCATGGTCATCATCATCGATGCTGCCGTTGCCGTTGCTGTTGCCGTTGCCGCCGCTGCTGCTGCTGCTGCTCTCGTCGCTGGTCAGCACGTCAATTTTCACGTGGCTTTCGCGCAGGGTAGTCTCCAGCGCGACGACGTCGTTTGAGCGCACGGCTTGCTCGATACGGTCCAGCAAGGCATTGGAGATACTGAGCATGGCCTTGGTGGAGGCACGGCCAAGGGATCGTGTAGAACGCTCGGACCGGGCATCGTCAAACTGCTGCGCGTCTCCAAGAGCAAGGAGCCAGCGGTTGACCTCGGACAAGACACGCGCAATGGTGGTGTCGCGAGCAAAGGGGCAGGGATCGACCTTGGTGGCAATGTAGCGGTGCTGGGTGGCGGTGTTGGGGACCTTTTTGTCGAGTTTCTTAGTGATCTTCACAAAGCCCCGGCGATTGATTTCGCCAAACCACTGCAGATTGCGGAGCTGGCTGCGCAGCTCTAGCAAAGCGCCCATGAGCTCCTCACTCTCATCTTGGTCGAGGTTAACGACCGCGTCGGGTGAAGGTCCGTAGCGATCCTGCAAGAGACGGAGGCGGCGGCATGTGTCGGCAAATTTTTTGTTGTAGAAAGAATCGACGTCTTCCAGATTTCGATCCAAGACGAAAAAAAACTCTGTTCTCAAGGCAGGACATGACTGGTTAGGCAACGTGGCCTGATGGTCACTCCACAGCAGGAGAGCAAGAAGGGGAGAAAACGTATGGTAGAGAGATTGCGTGGTGGAGGACGAGCGAGAGGGAGGGCGCGTGAGGCGACGTGAGGCAACAAGACAATCGGGGTGGGGGAGAGAGGGGAGCAAGTCAAGGAAAGGGCACGAAACAGAGTCACAAAAACAAAAGTCCGTGACCAAGGCTGCGGTGAAACGAGGAGGCAACAAGACCGTGCATTAAGAACAATGCATAGACACAGAAGCATGGAGAGCAAGGACAGAAGGTAGAATGTGCAAGGGGTTCAAGATATCCCACCTGCTAAATCAGCAATTTCCCCTCTCTTTGACGTCTCGGCTGCTGCCTTGACAAGCTTCTTTAAGCCCTTGTAGTTGATATACGAGGATGCCCACTCGGGCACCTGGTTGCGAGGTAGACTGTGGATGGAGTCAGCACACGATCGAGACAGAACAGAAGTCGGGGCACCCAACAATCATACTTTCTTCCAAACTTCATGGTGGGCTGTGGGGGGCGGTAGAAGCCCAATGCCTATGACAAAAAGGTGTAATGGGAGGATATAGGATGTGCACCAAAGTCAAGAGACCGCGGAATTCGAAACGAGAGAGCTGGTGGTTCTAGATGTTTGTAGTCGTAAGAGAGAGCCAGATCCCAAGGCATGGAACTGTACACGCTGTGTATAGTGCTCGAGCGTTGATATGCCCTGTTCGTACAATGCAAGACCTATTTAAAGATATGACACTCGCGGGGTTTGACTCTGCTAACAGGAAAATGAGAACGTTGTTACGGGTCGGTCTTTGCTTGGTTCCTGCTCGTATATATCAGGAAAATCCAGGAGATAAAAGAAGATATTGCTTTGGCACTGGAGCCATTGGAGGTTGAGCGAGAAAAGAAAGGTTGAAAGGAGTGTAGCCTCAATGAGAATGAAGACCAGCAGAGGTGAAGAAAAGTGTTTTCTTATGCCTCCTTTAAGATAATGCACAAGTTAGAGGCGATCCCTAGAGAAAGAGAAAAGAGATATGGGACAGTTATGGGGTGACGGGGATGTGAAACGGACAAGCACTCAGACTGACTTTGAACAGCTGTCCGGGTTCGGCGCCCTGGTTGGCTGCTTTTTTTATCTCATATCAGCTGCAGCTAAGCATATGAGGCGTCCATTGAGAGACGACGGAAAGACCGGTCGAATATAGTCGAAGGCTGCAGAACGTGTAAAAACAGTCGTAAAGAGGACGAAAAGAGAACGAACGAGAGACAAAAAAAGGGCAAGGAAGGCAGGGCAGAACGCTTGATCCTTTTATATAAAAAAAGAAGAGGTAAAAAAGAGAAGAAGAGGCGACGACGACAACGTCCGAGGAGCTCTCGTCTTGAGTCAATGCTTAGCTTCAGCAAAGGGAGAGGAGCGTGTACTCCGTTATGAGTAGGGGACCTGTGAGAGTGGGGATTGTGGAGCAAGGGTTTTGAGAGTTTTTTTTCTTCTTTTTCCTTTAGTCCTTTCCAACATGCACTGTATTACTCCGTAATACTTGGTTGCAATGGCGGTCCCGCGGTCTAGTCGGCGCGCCTCTTGGTGCACCGTAATCGGGACGCAACCAACGGTGGCGAGCTTACTCCGAGAGCCCTCCGGCGAGTTATCGCTTTGGTTTGAAAGATAGTTTGATGGGTGGTAATAGGATTTGTTGTTGGAAAAATTGGTGACGATGAACTTTTTTTTGAATGAGTATGTTTTCCCTTTGCTTTTTTTCGTTCAGCACTCAGTCGTTCCTTCCCTTTCTTTGTTCACCTTTTCCACAAAGTTTCCTGCGTGTCGTACGAGCAGAATTGGAAGGAAGGAGGAGAGGGCATTGCACCTTCTGCAGCTCCAAGCCCTCCCTGCTCGTACGAGTACGGTACGTGCGCCCCCACTTTCCTTGCCCGCACTGTCTGGAAGCTGCCCACTCACAGCGCTGCCGCTGCGTCCCGTGCAGCAGCCCCCGCCTTCTACTGGCTTTGACTTTAGAGCAATCAAACGAAACAACTACAGTGGTTGTTGATTTATGAGCAAAAGAGCGATATTTTGAAAAGCCGAAAAGATAGAAGTCCCCCGCCATTATCTCTCACCTCGAAAAAAAGAAAGAGAGAAAAACAAAGAGTATCAGGGGGAAGGTGAAATCGTACGGTAAATAGCGTTGGATGGCGCTGAAAAGAGGCCTCTTGGCACTGTGTTTCTTTCTCCGTTTATGCTCCTGCCATTCCAGCTGACCAACCAGAAAGGTACAGAAATAAGACGCTTCTGCCAGCATTGCTTTGCACGTGAACAGGGTCGTGGGGCTATGGATATTTTGGGAAGTGTGTCGCGTGGAGCACTGCCGTTCTAGGCCACCGCCGGCTTCACCGCTCCTCTGCCTGCAAAAAAAGGAGAAACAGATCACACAAGCACTGTGGGATAAAAGGAGGGGAAAAACGCAATAGAGGTCACGGCGTATTACGGAGTTGATTCTGCATCTTACGGAGTACATAGATACAAAAACTTAAGACAACCGGGGTCAGCTTTCACGATCAGTTGACCTTTTTTTGTTTTGGCCTCATCGACCTTCTTCCGTACAAGGCAGCCCCCTTTCAGTTTGTAATACTTTGTACTTGTAATAGCTGGTCGCAAAGGCCAAGAGGAGGGGCAATGGAAAATTGAAAAGTGGCACGAGGTCACAATGCCCCTGCCAAACTCACTTTTTGTCCCAGCGAGCTATCCCGCCCTTCGTCCCGTATTCTCCAGGCTAGTCAGAGCGTTGGTACGGAGGACCCTTGAGCCAAGCCCAGAAGGCGATCCTGCCATTGAACCCCTGAGTGGCGGAACGACAGCTCAGCTGTGGCGTTTGTTAGGCCCCATTTTAGTGGCGCATGGGGGCAGTATCCATACGAGTAACGGCCACGGGTGGTGAAGCAGGACGAGTAAGGTGTACTTTGAAGGCAGCAATGAAGTCGATGTGGAAAAGTGATGTGCGCACAAAGGACGAAGCACAAGCTCGAAAAGCTACTAGAGAAGCGATGTCTCTGCAGAGGCTGCATAAAGCTGCCATGCCTTGAGTTTGAGCTGCTGCGGAGGACTCCGCACGTCAGCGAGCTCTCGTACTCGTGAGATGAACAAAGTTTGTGGAGAGCAAAGTGGAGTGTGCTCAGGGTCAGCGTGTGGGCCTCTACGTGGCAGTTGTCGTGGGGGGAGAGGGGAGATGAACGATTGAGTATCCATACTCCGTAGTCGTACGGCATAACGGTGTACTCGGACGTACCCGTATGGAAACAGTTTCATTACTTTATACGTCGTGTTTGATTCTTTGTTTTGTGTCTATCCATACACCGAGCTTCTGTACAAAAGTAAAGGGGTACAGACCCTTTTTGCAGAGTATCCATATTACTGCTGTTTCTCCGTTCGGTAAAGTCTCTTCTTGTTGTGGTCTCTTTTCCTTTCTCCCCTTGTTCTTCTTTCTCCTATTCCCCCCTCCCTCTCGTCACCCGCCTGAAAAAGCCGGTTCCGGAGGGCCAGCATGCGTTTGCCGCCGGTAGGGGAAGCGCGCCACAAAATCAACGAGCCGGCGTTTGACCCTGTTCTGCGCCTCGCCCTGACGGCGGCGACGACGGTCGTCTGGGTGGTCTGCTGCCAAGCCCAGCCTCCCTGTCCTGGCGGCCAGCAGCGTCTCTAGCGAAGGCGTTGTCTCGTGGGTTTCGTCCGTCTCGTCCCTTTCGTCCATCTTGCCCATCGCCGCCGACTGCGCGGACCGGCGCTGCTCTGCCGTCATAGTCCGCAGCACAATGGTTCTGAGCTGGTCTTCGAGCAGGCCGGCCACGCGAGCGCAGTCGACGGCGATGAGCTGCTCGAGCAGGCGCACGCCGGTGAGGTCGTGGCGGTGGCTGCCTGCATCAGAGGCATCAGACGCATCAGACGCACCAGCAGCACGCGCTTCGACCCCCCCGAGCTCCGGCTGCTGTGAAAGGCGCAGATACGACGCCAGCCGCACCTCGTAGGGAACGCTTCGCCGGCACAAGAAGGCGAGATACAAAGACAGTTGCTGCAGCAGCTGCAAGTCGGGCCCTCTGCCATCTGCGGCCGGCGACAAGGCCAGCGCCTGCCTCTCGCGCAGTGCCTCGGTCACAATGTGGAAGAACTGCTCAGTTGCCTGGGCGCAGACGCGCAGCACGTCCGCGACGGCCTCGTCGAGCGCCTTGACCGTCGCCATGCGCCGGTACAGCGCCTGCTCGGCCCGGGAGCGCTGCTGCTGCCTCTGCTGCTGCTGCCAGAGGCTGTTGAGCCTCTGCACTGCCTGCGCCACGACCTCGGCCGTGTCCGTGGCCGTGGAGTCGGCCAGATCGGCCTGGTCAGCCTGGTCAGCCTGGTCAGCCTGGTCAGCCTGGGCAGCGGTGGTCAGCAGGCCCGCCTGCGCACGGCCGGGGGCCAGGAGGGCCTTGCGAGCCGCCGCCGTGATCTGGCCGAGACGGGCCACGTACCGCTGGACGTCCGAGGCGAAAAGCGCACATTCCAGCCGGTGGCAGCCGTCGTCGAGCTGTCTGCGCGTGCGGTCTTCTTCTGCTGCGGCATGGCCCATGGAGTATTTACTGTAGTCTTTGGCGTAGGCCTGTTCGCGGGTCTGATAGCCCTGTCGTGCCGGACTCTCCGAACGGCCTGGACGCCGAAGCGGGTCGGGCGCCGTTGCGACAGAAACGAGCAGCCGCACTTTGATGGCCAGGCGGCGTGCCGAGCGCGTGTCGCTGTCGCCGCGGCCACCGTTGCTGCTGGCGGTGGTGGTGCTGGCCGGCCAAAGCAGCGGCACAAGGGCCGAGGCCTGTAGGGCAAAGGCGCGCAGCAGCGTGCGTGCGGCGGCGACATCGACGGCGTCCAGGACGGCCTCGACAATGCGAGAGATGTCGGCACTGCTCACGGCGGCGGCGGCGTCGTCGTCAAAGTCGTCGCAGGAGCCGGCTTTCGGCCCTCTGTCGCTGCCGCCGCTGGTCCGGCCCAAAAGAGCGGCAAACACGGCGGCGGTGTGGCGGACCGGCGCCAGGGCCAGCAGACTCGTCAGAATGGCACCAACCAGCGGTGCCGTCAGGCTGGCGCGCTGGACGACGTAGCGGATGCTTGTGTCGTAGGTGGCGGCGGTGGTGGCAGTGCTGCTGTTGCTGCTGCTGCTCAAACTGTTACTCAAACTGCTGCTGCTGCTCAAACTGTTACTTAAATTGCTTCTGCTGCTGCTGGTCAGGCTGCCTCCGCTGCCAGCCAGGCTGCCTCCGCCAGCCAGAGCGACGTCGTTGCTGAGAGCCCAGAGACGCAGCGAGCGGCTGGCCAGCACGTCGTGCAGTTCGCGGCGGCGCAGCTTGGCGCCGCGCGGGTCGACGGCGACGATGCGGCGCAGCAGGCCGTACAGGCCGGGCAGGTCGCCGCAGGCGCGGTGGTGGTGCACCAGACACACGAGGGTCTGCTCGGTGGGCCGCAGGTGGAAGTCGTGCCAGAAGGCGTCGACGACGCGCTGCGCCAGCGACGGCTGCCCGACGCTGGTAAAGCCGAGGACCAGCTCGTTGATGTTGTGGATGCCGGGCGGCACGCGCGCCACCAGCAGGTTGAAGCACAGCTTGCCCACCCAGAACTTGATGCGTTTCCGGTACTCTGCCACGATGGCCAGCGCGGCGCCACCGCTGTGGCCGTGGCTGTGGCCCAGCCCTCCAAGACCTCCCGGGTTATTCGCCTTCTCGGCCGCCGCCGCTGCTGCCGCCGCTGCCGCCGCTGCCTGCTGCTCCCAGTCGGCAAAGATGCGGCGCGCCGCGTCGTTGGTGGCGCGCCGGGCCGCCGCCGTCGTCTCGGGGTTCCATGCCGGGTGCTCGTACTTGGGAAAGCCGTCGGACCGCAGCAGCCGGATGGCCGTCCACGGCGAGTCCAGGCTCTCGAGCGAGGCCCGCGCCGCCGCCTCGTTGCCCGGATAGCCCAGCTGGTGCGCCTCGACCAGCAGCGCGTCCACCAGCCGGTTGGTGGCGTTGGTCATGTTGACAAACTGCACCGACGACTGGGGCTCGCGCTGCTTTTGATGCCTTGTCCGGCTCTGGCCGAGGTCAAGGCTTGGAAGGGCGCTCTGGCTGAGGTCCAGGCTCTGGATGAGGCCCTGTCCGAAGCCATCGTCTTGCAGACCGCTGTCCTGTTGCAGAGCTGTGTCGTGTTGCAACAGCCCCACATCCATCGCCGCCTCTTCGGCCTGCAGCGCCGCCTCCACCACGTCCAGGCCCGCCGTCGGCGCCGGCGGCCGCGTCCACCAGCGCCGGCTGAGCCCAAACTGCGCGTGCAGCCACGACAGGTAGGCTTCGCGCTGCAAGCGGCCCGCCGCGTACCCGGCCACCTCGGCCGCCGGCGCCGTGCTGACGGCGGTCAGCGCACCCACGAGAGGGCCATTGGCACGGTTCAAATAACTGGCGTGGGCGCCGCTTCGTACGTGTGTTGCTGCTTCTGTTGCTGTTGCTGTTGCTGCTGTTGCTGTTGCTGCCATCGACGACAGGCTCAGCTCAACCTCCGAAGAAACCTGCACCACGCGGGCCAGGTCGTCGCGCGCGGCCTGCAGACGGCTGTCCAGCAGCCGACGACGCTCGTCTTTGCGGCCGGCGTCGGCCACAGCCGCCGTGGCCATGATGGCCGTGTAAAAAGCCGTAAAGATCTCGGCCGCCGCTCCGGCCGCCTTCCGCCTCGTCGCCCGCGAGAACGCGGCGCCGCCTCCGCCCCCGCCGGCTGCAGCGCCCGGCCGCCGGCCGCCCATGGCGGCTATGGACGAAGAGGCCGGCCCGGCGCTGCTGGACTGGCGCACGCTCTGCTGGTGAATGCGTCGGCGCAGATGCAAGCGTCGGCAGCTGCGACAGCTGCGACAGACGTCGCCGGCAAAGCCGAAGCCCATCCGAGGCGGCAGCCAGCTCGACATGGCGGGCACATGCTGCGTCGAGCGTCAATGGGCGTAGGAGCGGGGTGTGGTGTGTCGTGCAATGAAGGTGTTGTGTACTGCCATGTACAAGAAAAAGAGCAAAAAATCAGGCGAAGCAAAGCTGTGCTAGAAAACTTGATCAGGCCACTGATCGAGTTAGTAATAAAACTCTTACTGGTGGCCAGCCCTTATTCTCAGATAAGATAGTGCAAACTGGGCTAACCAAGCACTGTGCAGTTTTGCGCCTATTGCAGGCCAGCTGCACAGTGTCGCTTGGGGCTTAAGTGCGAAAGCAGGAACGAACCAAAAGCCATATTAGCACTTGCCGTCTGCTCTTTCTGCAAAGCTTGATACTCGTTTATGCTCTGTTTGCCCGTCTTCCTCCGCCTCTCTTCTTCGCCTTTGCTGGCCGGGCTCTATCGACCATGTACAGCCTGACACTGACGGCCGAGCTCAATGGGTATGTATGGATACGTTACGTCCTTTTTTTCGCCTTTTTTCGCCTCCAAGCACACGGTCAGCACTGACAGATTTTAGGGTCACCAACCTCCGACCCGCCGACAGCCAAGAGTCGCCTTTCTGGTACACCTTCAAGGTCCAGTGCACGTCGTGTCGCGAGACACACGCCAACTGGGTCGGCGTGAGCCGGTTTGTACGTGGGCCCAAAGTGGTGGGTGGGCAGGAAGCAAGAGGTGGTGTGCGATGGCTGACATGACCGCACAAGGAATCCAACGATATGAGCGGCAGTCGAGGCGAGGCCAACTTTGTCTGGAAGTGCAAGAACTGCAAGGTAAGGAGGACGGAAGGAGCAGAACGAGACTGCTGAGGGCTGGAGGGCTGAGCTGCAGAGTGTGGGATGCGTCTGGGGCGCGCGAAGCTGCAGCATAAACAGCGGAAGAAAACTGGAGGGGGGGAAGCTCACGGCCCCCGAAAACGCATTTGACGTCAACTTCTGACGCCGACAGAGAGAATCCTCGGCCTCCATCACGGCGGCGGCGACGCCGTACGCGCAGTCGGAGCCGGCGAAGGCCCAGAGCATTCTTCAGTTCGACTGCCGCGGACTCGAGTTTACCGAGTTCAAGCCAGAGGTTCGGCTTTCCCACTTTCTTCTTCCGTCTTCATCTTCTTCCCCTTTCCTTCTCTTCCTTCGTCTCCTTTGGTCTGGGCTGACTGTATCTCGCCAGGGCGAATGGCTGGCCGACGGGGCCGAGTCGGGCACCAAATTCACAGCCATCGACCTGACCGAGGGCGACTGGTTTGACTACGACGAAAAGGCCGGAGAAGAAGTCAGCATCCAGGGCCAAAAATGGGAGATTCGGCGGGCCTGAGCCCGGGGGTGCAACAAAATACGCCGTATAACAGTGTGTTACAACGTACGAGTATAATTTTACATGCTCTTACCGTGGGAAAAGGCTGGGTGCTAGCATTATCGTACTCGTATGTTAGGACGTAATACTCCGTACATTAATACTCCGTACGAGTACTGGTAAATAGCCCTGTAATACTCCGTAATTTTGTGAAAAAGCTCTGGTGGGGCAAGTAACCGTGCTAAAACTTTTACTGCAAGCTACACTGTGGGACAATTCTCCATTAATTTTTATTTTTGAGATTTTTTTTAAAAAAAAACCAATTGTCTTTACAAAACAACCCACTGTTGAGCTGCCCAGCCCATGGCTGCCTCCACCACGTCGACCGCCGGCTCCGGCATGGCATCTGCACAGCAGCGCTTTCTCACCGATGCCGCTTACCTGCTGCGCCAGTCGGCCCCCGAAACGTCGGCCTACTTGATGGGTCGCGTGGCGGCCGACCTGGCGTCGCGGCCACCGCACCACCACCATCACCACCACCAGGTCCAGGCCATCGGCAAGCCCGCCAGCAACACAAAAGCGGCGGCGGCGGCGGCAGCCAGCGTGCAGAGACAGCGCGTCTGCTCGTGCTGCGGACACATTACGATTCCCGGACGCGACGGCACGACGCTGGCCATCGAGCCAGGACGACGGATCGCTGCTGGTGCTGCTGTTCGAGGCAAGACGACGAAAAGAGAGCCCCGGCCGCACACGGGCATCCGCAAGATCTACACATGCGGCCTCTGCGGTCGTGAGACCCGCATTGTGCTGCCGCCACCGGCCCCTCTGTCCAGGAGCCGTCGCCAGGCCGTTGCAGCATCGACGGCGGCGACGACGATGACGACGATGACGACAGCAACAACAGCAACGACGGCGGCCTCCAACGGTGGAGCTGCCGCGGCGTCTTTTGACTCTTCTGCGTCTTTTGCGTCAGCCACGCCCGCTACGTCTTCTTCTGCCACCGCCACTGCGCCTGCGTCCTCCGCCAGCTCCGCGAGGACCATCGGCCCTGCCACCGCTGCCGCTTCGTCTCTCGCCGCCTCGCCTGCCCGGCCATCGCCTACGGCGGCCGCCAACGCAAGCAGCAAGAAGCGCGCCAAGAGCAGGAAATCTGGGCTGTTGGCGCTGCTCGACAAGAACCGGTCGGCCGGCAGCGGGGCCGACGCCTTTGGCGGACTTGGCCTGAGCCTGGAAGACTTTCGGAAAAAGTGACGGGCAGGAGAACGAGGCTTTGTTTTTGAGGGTTTTTTCCTCGCTTTCACAAACGCATCGACTCTGACGAAGAATGAGAAAGAGCCGGCTTGCTTTGGCCATCTTACAGCTCTGACCGCATCCTCGCGCGGTCTCTGGCCTTTTTTCTCGGATGAGCTGGCTGCCTGAGCTGCTGAACTGCTGAGCTGCTGAACTACTGAACTGCTGAGCTGCTGAGCTGGGATTGAGAGCGACCTATGAAAGCGAGCCACACGGCTGTCCACGCCAGCATGCGATGCCATGGCTGTTTGACGGCGACTGGGACTCGACCAACGCAGCGGCCCGCCATCCACGGCGATCTCAAAGCCTTTGTTGAGCAAAATCACCTTGCTTACTGGCTGCACTACCTCGTACACATCGACCGTTTCAGGCTGCTGTTCGGCTGGAGGGCACAGCTGCGAGCACGCGCAAGGCACACAGTAGCCTAGCCCATGGCTCTCAGGCGGCGCAATGGCTAGCAAAATAAAAGCTGGCAGTGCGACGCAAACAGCGACACAGATTCTCTGAAAAAAAGGCGTACGACGGAATGCAAAGCGCATACGATGGAGTTTGGGTTGCATTCAAAAAGCCTGAAATGGTGTATTGATCACAGAAAGTGGGCACTCTAGTACTCGTATTCAGACTTACACAATGTGTTTTTTAGAAAATGAGTCGTATGGACTGGTACCGTATTTGCGCCACTAAACAGAGCATTTTCTGTGCTTTCGCGGGGTGCTGATTCGCCAAACAGGCGCCATTCCGCCGCCTAACTCACAATAGCCTTATAGCAGGACCTGAGAGCTGGAAGCTTCGGGAAGGGCCCAGGGCGCGGCATGAGTCAGGCTTAATGGCGGCTCCCACCAAAAAGAAAAGCACCGCCAACTGATAATCACCTTATCGCAATGCCCCTCCATAACTAGTTTTTTTTTTTTTTTCGGGCCTGTCGTCACTCCCCATATAAAGTATACATTGTCGCAAAACGATGTAATAGCAATACTGTCACAACCCAGCTTTTAAAATCCAACATCATAACTTGAGGCCATATCTTTCCAGTGATAGACCTTTCTCTCTACTCCTTTTTTCTCTGAAAAAGAAACAAATTTTACTGCCCAACACCAACAATGTCTCCACAGCAGGAAGAGCCGTCGAAGACGGGCTCGTCCACCACTCTCCTCGATGCCATCGGCGGCCAGGCCGAGCAGGTGGCGTCCACAACGGCAACAACGGCAGCGACAGACACAGCAGACACTGCAGAAAACGCAGAGACAGCAGAGACAGATGGGGCGGCACCGGCGGCTGGCGACGACGAGCCGCGTGTTGTTGACGAGATCGAGTCTCTTTGCATGAACTGCCATGAGAATGTGAGTTTTCCGTTGAGCTTTTCTTGTCTTGAGTTTTCCGTCGAGCTTTTCGTGTCTTTTTTTTTTTTCCTTTTTGTGTGTGTGCTTCTTTTCTTCTGGTAGACCCAGCTCTAACACTGCAACAGGGCATCACCCGGCTGTTGCTGACGCGCATTCCGTATTTCCGCGAGATCATCCTCATGTCGTTCTACTGCGAGCACTGCGGCTTCCGCAACAACGAGGTGCAGCCGGCCGGCGCCGTGCAGCCGCGCGGCACGCACTACGAGCTGCGGCTGACGACGCTGGCGGACCTGTCGCGGCAGGTGGTCAAGGCGGACTCGGCCACGGCCAAGATCATCGAGCTGGACGTCGAGATCCCGGCCGGCCGCGGCCAGCTGACCAACGTCGAAGGCCTGCTCTCGGAGCTCGTCGGCGACCTGGAGATGGACCAGGACGCCCGCCGCACGGCCCAGCCCGACGTCTACGCCAAGATCGAGGACCTGCTGGCCCGCGCCCGCGCCATGCTGGCCGGCGACGCCTTTCCCTTCCGCGTCAGCCTCGACGACCCGGCCGGCAACAGCTGGATTGCGCCAGACCCCCACGACGGCGTCGGCCAGTGGACGCGCCGCGAGTATCTGCGCACGCCCGAGCAGAACGAAGCGCTCGGGCTGTCCAACACCGAGGCCGCAGAGGCTACGGCGGCCACGGCGGCCACCACCGGCAGCACCACCGGCGCCGGCCCCGGCGCCGGCCCCGGCCCCGCCACCCTCATCGACGACGACGACATTGTGCCCAACGAGGTCTACACCTTCCCCGCCAGCTGTCCCGCCTGCCTGCACCCCTGCATCACCCACATGAAGCTGGTCGACATCCCCCACTTCCAGCAGGTCGTCCTGATGAACACCCTGTGCGACCGCTGCGGCTACCGCTCCAACGACGTCAAGACCGGCGGCTCCGTCCCGCCGCGCGGCCGCCGCATCAGCCTGCACGTCCGCCAGCCCCGCGACCTGGCCCGCGACATCCTCAAGAGCGAGACCTGCGCCCTCGCCTGCCCCGAACTCAACCTGTCCGTCAACCCGGGCACCCTCGGCGGCCGCTTCACCACCGTCGAGGGCCTGCTGACCCAGGTGCGCGACGACCTGCGCAACCAGATCTTCCAGACCGGAGACGGCGTCGGCGGCGGCCCTGCCGGCACTGCCACCACCGGCGCCAACCCATCCACCACCACCACCACCAGCAGCGCCATCACCCACGACCTCTCCAACGGCGGCGACTCGCTGACCCCCGACGATCGCACCCGCTGGACCGCCTTTTTCGCCGGCCTTGACGACGCCATCGCCGGCCGCCAGCCATTTACCATCGTGCTCCAAGACCCCCTGGCCAGCTCCTACGTTCAGAGCCTGGCCGACGACCCGTCGCAGCCCGACGAGCAGATGACTGTCGAGGACTACGACCGCACAGACGAGGAGGAGGAGGAGCTGGGCCTGCACGACATGAAGACGGAGGGCTATGAGGCTCCGGCCCCGGCCCCGGACGCGGAGGCAGCGGCGAAAGATGCTCAAAAGACCGGACCAGACGAGACATCTTCGACTGCACAGCAGTCATAGCCTGATTATCTACTTTTTTTTTTTTTTTTTGTATTCGTGTGTTCTGCTCCTAGGTTAACGTGGCGACATTTCTTGGCATATGTATATACTCTTTCTTCTGGTTTTCTGATGTTGTTTTGGCAAAATGCTAGAAAAGGCAAAAAGTAGCGTGTTTTATTGATACCTCAATGAGTGGGAAGGTAGTCGTAGTCTGTTGACAAAAAGTACCCAAAATTACGGCCATCAAATTGCTTTACATCCATTTGCTAAATCTCCATTTTGCGCCAAAGAATCGCAAGTACTCCGTACAGGTAGTAAAATCCCATATTCAGTCATCAAAACATGTCATCGTCCATCTCGTCTGAGGACAAGGTCGGCATTCTCTGTTTAATCCATGATAAGCCGGTCGTGGCATCTCACGGGGTAGTGGCATCATAGCAGGTTGGCGGGCCCTGCGGGATTTGGTCTCATATCGGGTGGTGGCCTCATACCGGGCCGTGGCATCATAGCAGGTTGGGGTTGTGGTATCATACCGGGCCCTGCGGGATTTGGCATCATATGCGGTCGTGGCATCACAGGGGGTCCTGGCATCCTACCCGGGTGCCCGGGTCGACCCATCCTAAACGGACCATGCGCATTTAGAGGCCGTACGTTAAGGTCTAACTCGTCGAATAAGTCGACATCCGAGCACGTCGGTTTGTGCTTGCAGCGCAGGATGCCACGGTCCGTGAAAAAAGGCTCAAAGCATATGTAGCACCACTCGTGGCCACAATAACCTGAATGGAGTTGGTTAAAAGAACAGACAGATACCCAGTGAATCAGCTAAACAAAGAGAGAGAGAGAGACAGCGACAGAGACAGAGAAACCTACACGTCATATGGTTGCACCCGTCGATCTTAGTCACATGGCGGTTGCACTTGGGACACATCTTGGACGTCTTCTGAACCACATCTTCCGACTTGCGAATACCACGCTGCTGCTGGCGCTTGCGCCTGTCATACTCGGCACACGTTTCTCCACGGTGCCACCGTACGCTGTGCACAATGCAGTGTTCCGCCCGGCACGCGTGGCACTGAAACCTGGGACACTCCTTCTGTGCTGCTGGCAAAAGTTTGGACGACTTGGCCGACGGTCCGTGGATCTGGCCCGAACCGCATCCCGGCGAGAGACACCACTGGAAATTGGGAAACGCTCGCTCGATGGCAGCTTTCGTGGCGAGCGTGTCGTATCGTGCAAACACGTCCGGCGCAGCATATCGCCGCACGTCTCCGTGCGACAGCCTAGCTGGGCATTCCGAGCATCGCAGCTTGTCCCAGCTGTGCTGTTGCAGACTCTGCCGGATCCACTCCGCCAGACACGTCTTGCAGTGCGTCGGCAAGTGTCGCCGGCTGCGGTCTGCGTGGGCCTGGCAACCTGCTGATATACGGTACGGTATCTCGGTCACGGCCTTGTCGTCACAGCAGACCTGGCACGTTTCCGTTGCCGGCAGCAACCAGGTCTCGCGGTTGGCAAAGTCCTCTACCAGATCAATGCTGGGCAGCCAAAAATCAGCCGTGCTTCCCCACGCAAATCGCTGGTTGGCGTCCAGCACCTTCGAGGTGCCGCCGTTGGCACCGTTGCTTTTGCTGCCCACCAGACGCACGTGAGGCTGGTCAGCTTCTGACGGACGAGCCCTTCTCTGTGGTGGAGACTTGGAAGCGTTGGGCTTGTGTTCTTCCTTGTCTGCGCCAAACCACCCCCTGAAGCCAGTGCGCGCTTTCGCATGTTTGTCTTTGTCGACATGCTTCGTCCCGCTGTGGGCAGCAGCAGCAGCAGCCGTCGCCGCATCAGCCGGCAACTGTCTCGCGCCATCGAGGACATATGCCCGAATCCACTTCTGAACTGTGCTCACACTTGGCGCCTCAGAGCCGTGTCCGGCTGGTGGGTGGAGAACATAAGATCGCCGTTGCTGGCGTCTGGCGCCGTCTCCAGAGCGGCTGGAATCTTCATCGGTGCTTCGACTAGTAATGCTTGCTCTCTGTCCGTCGCCATCTTCACGAACCAATAGATACCTCCGAGGCTCGTGAACCGAAACTAAAAGATCCGAGAACATCCATGACTCCAGTAGCCGATGAAATTGCCAAGAGGAGCCAACCAGAGGCTGACCAGGCTTCAAACCGCCGCAGGCCGTCAGCATGACGCGATTCGGATCGCCAATGTTGAGTGCACTGGCCAAACGTTTGCGGACATCCTGGACGCTCAGCTTGACGCTGGAACGGGCAATATCCTTGTTCAGATTTTCGACAAAGCTTTTGTCGAGCGTAGAAGGGCGAGAAGCACTCTCACGAGGATGACCCTCAGAGACTGATGGCCTTCGATGACGCCATGGAAAGAGGCCACTTTGAGTCGGCCACTTTACAGAGATGCTGCACAGCAACCCGCCACTGCCGTTTCTAGAGCTACGGTAATACACAGTAGCACCGGGGGAGCAGCTGCTGCCTAACGACGCTGAAAAGCCCAACTGGCGCAATGTCCCTGGAGGTCCACTGGTGCTGTTATTGCCAATAATGGTGTTGTCGACCACGAAGAACTGGCATTTGTCATTCGGTGCAATGGTATCCTTTGTCTCGTTGCACTGACGCAAAATCTCATCGAGATCGGATAAGTTATTGTCTGCCAGAATAGTAAACTCGCGTCGGGTAGAGGTGTCCAGATGCTGCAGGATAAGCTTTAAGCGCGCTGGCGTCTGTTCTCTCGACGTCTTTCGCTGTTTCTTTCGCGGTGCCTCTCGCGGTGCCTCTCGGGGTTTAACTTGTGGGCTGTCTTGGGATTTCTCGCGTGTTTTTCGTGGTGTATCTTGTGGCTCTTCTCGTGGTTTGTCTTGTTTATCTCTCGGCTTATCTCTCAGTTTATCTCTCGGATTGTTTCGTGCTTTAGCTCTAGGTTTGTCTCGTGGTTTGTCTTGTAGTGAGTCTCGTGGCCTCTGCTGTGGCCTCTCCCTCTGCGCCTCTCCTCGGCTTTCTCTCGGCTGTTTATTTACCGTATCAGATGGTTTCCCAGTCGGCCTGCTTCTTGGCTTTGGCTTATGTTTGCTTTGGTCCTTCTTTACATCAGAGTCAGCCAATGGGACCGCCTTGGCACTGCGATGATGGTGATGGCTTGCGCCACCCGCACGTGAATGAGATTGTTTGTAGACGCGGCTATGACGGCGATTACGACGGACCTGGCCCTCGGCCCGAAACCGGCCAGGATCTGCGGAGGGTCGGATCTGTTGCCGTAGCCTATGTGAACGTGTAAGGTCCGGCTTAGATGGGCCACCGGAGAAGTCGGAAGAGTATGAATCACCGGCGGATTCAGAGTCTGAATCACCAGAATAGTGCTGGTGTGAAGGCTGGAAGCCCCGTGAAGCACCCTTAACTCTATCCATGGT
This sequence comes from Raffaelea deltoideospora, assembly GCA_019925385.1. Lineage (NCBI taxonomy): Eukaryota > Fungi > Ascomycota > Sordariomycetes > Ophiostomatales > Ophiostomataceae > Raffaelea > Raffaelea deltoideospora. The sequence goes on along the minus strand of JADHKP010000034.1, from coordinate 40,011 downwards.
GGTGAAGGCAGCCGGTAGCTCTTCTCATGACCGGTAATTTGAAGTGTCAAATGTCGAGCGTCGAGTGTTGAGCGTCGAGTATCGAGCGTCAAGTGTCGAGAATCGACTGTCGAGTATCGAGGCTGAATCAGAACGGAGAAAGAGGAGGAAAATAACGTAAAACAAGATAAGAGGTTGACAGCAGGTCAAGTCATATCAGCGTATTAAGCATCACAGGGTTTCAACATGTCGAGGCATAAAGAACAAAATAGAGAGGAGCTGGAGGCGAAGACCGCACGAAGCTCAGAAGAAGAAAACAGCCAATATACTAGATGCCTAGTCCAGGCAGAAAAAGGCTCACGCGGCTAGACGCAAAGTCAACAGAAACCTTATCACGGAAACATGTAACATAGAGGGAGTTGTGGCGGTTGAGATGTGAGTGGCAAAAGAATACAACGCAATAAAAGCCAGTCAGAGGGCTGGACCAAAGGAGACAAGGTGTTATACTGGAAGTAACTAAGAACGAAGAGAAAATGACGAGGCAAGACATACGAAACAGAAGAAAGACAATAAAAAATTGAAAGAAAGGGAATCAGGAGGCGAAATGGCAGCCACAAAATCCGTAGACTCGTGTGTCATTTGAGTTCACTTGTTTTGGTCAGGAACTCCAGCAGATGAAGGGAGAAGCACCGGCGATATATGACAAACGCAGAGGGGAGAGTACCAGGGCTTCAAACTCACCACATTACGAAAAAAGTCGGGCTGTTTGGGCCAAAAGGCAGCCCGACGAGTTTAAATGTTGAGGAAGGTTGAGGAAGGTTTTAAAAAAAAGGCAAAAAAAGGCAAAAAAAAAAACCTGCACGATGGAAAAAACCACGGAATTGATGCCTTCCCGTTCTGTGACTTTGTCCCTTTGCTCTTTCCCGACTTCTACACCTTTTTGGTAGCTTTGTGTAAAATTTGGAGAATGCCGTTCCTGCCGTCCCTGCCCTTGTGTGTAGGTCGTGAATCTGCGGCTCAACTGATGGCAGGAACGTACCAGCCCCTTCTATTTCTGTTGTATTATAAAGGCGAACGAAGTGAAGAAAATGGACATTGTAAGCCCATAACAGAATGGGGGCGCCAGAAGGAACTTGAAAGAAAAGCTGACACCTTCTTCTCTGCGTTTTAGCCTTGCTCTCTCCTCAAACTGACCAGCCAGCTCAGAAAACTAGCCTAAACGGCAAATGCAAGTCGGTGCACACAGCTGCAGACCTCCAGAGGGGTTAGGAGGGTAAGCCATTGCCAAGCAGACCAATCATACATGACCAGCGGTCAAGAAACTGTCATGCATGCTGAATGGGCTACGTCGTACTTGACTGGCTCCATAGGACGAGGTAGAAGAGAGAAAATGAGGCGAAAAGGAGGGTTGCAGGCGGATGGCAGAAAACGGCAGAAGCGGAATCAAGTGCGCAAACAGGCAAGCAAAAAGTACACAGACGGAGTGCTGGAGAGGCTTTTCATGCTGCATATCTGCATTTTCATCATCCTCATTTCAGCCCAGTCCAGTTCGCATGTCATTGCTGACCTGTGAGTTATGAAGCACTCATTTGTGTTGAAATAGCCGGCCCATGCCAAGCTGACAGAACTCAATCAATAAAGGATACGACGACGACGACGACAAAAAAAAAAGGCTTCTTTTTGCTCAACAACGCCACCACTATTCTATCTGGAAGGTATCGCCCTCAGGGTCGCCATATAAGAGCCAGATCTTGATGCCTTATCAAACAGGGCTTCATCAACAGAGCAAGATGGGAATAGGGAGAGGCAAATACCAATAAAACAAGTCACGCCTTGTGCCAACGACGCCTCCACAGTGGTTGCCCAATATATACGGAGTACTGCACACCTCTCTGCACCCTGGCAAATAGAAAACCACACTGCAACGGGCACTAGCTGCAAATGTCGACTTTGTGAGTGGGAGCCCAAGTTCACCCTGCTGTGATGACACCGCGAAGACGTTGCATTTTGGCGGCCTGATTCGTTTGACACTTGAGAAATGATGGTCTCGACTGTATTTGGCCGCAAACAGAATGGGAAACCCGACGCTGCCAATCAAAATGGCCGACGTGATAATTCCGGAGGAGAGCCATATATGGAAATGAAAAACAACCACTTAACCAGAGGTAGCAACGGACTGCATAACAAAGTACGGAGTAATACGGAGTACGAGTACGGAGTACACTGTCAAACGATTGTCGAGAGCCTGCTGCGAAAGTATCCACACATGACGTAAAGCGCTGGTCCCGCTTGCTTGGCATGGGAGAACAACTGGGGACATCTACGACGGACATCGATGGAGGCAGTTCTCCACGCTCCATAGATGTAATACGGAGTAATACGGAGTACGGGGGTAGGTGATCCCCGGTTTTTGGCACAGCCTTGCTGTGGCGCTTTGCGTCTAATTCACTTCTTTCTCCACCAAAGCTCTTATACGAGTATTTACCCTTTGCCGAGGGGCTTTCACTTTTTTCCATGTTGTTATTTTCTGAAATTTATTGGTATTGCTACGTAAACGACTCGCTAATCCGCGCAATGCTAACTAACGTTATGGGTATGAATGGGAAGCCCCAGAGTGACCAGATGGACATCGAGACACGTTTCCAAGGCTGGCATGCACACACGCACACAGCGAAAACCTCCCTCGAGCACACCTTGTGCGATATCCACGTTCCCCGACATCTCAATTAGCTCATCCTCGCGACCAATCTCTTTCGTTGCCTTTGCGCATCACCCACGTTCCTCCTCATTCATACTTCCAATTTTCTCTCTTTTTCAATGTCTGCAAGAGTCCCCCTGTCGCTGTCCAAACTTCGTCGGCACTGGCTGAATCGAGAACGAGAAAACCCCCGAAAGACAAAAACGCATTGCAGCCGTTATTGTCTCCCTGGCCGATTGCAAAGCCGAGTGAAGGTCGGCGAGGAAAATGGCCAAACGGAGCATTGAGACAGGGGAAAGGAAACAGACAATAAATGTCCGACCCTGATGCGGAAATAAAGAAGAGGATGCAAAAAAAAATCCCTCCCAAAAAAGCACTGCACTCAGCTTTCTTATCGCGACCTTGTCCACCTATCTGCCGCCCGTCTCTCTAGTCGCGACCATGCCAGTCCATTTGCAGTGGGTATGCTCTCCTTTTTAGATTGATGGACAGTCTCTGACTGTGACGTTTCAAGCTAGCTTCTCAGAGAAGGTAGGCAAAGAGACCAATGGCCAGAGCAGCGACTCCGTTGCCCACGTGTCCAAAGGCAGCGGTGGGGACGGCACCTGCGCCTTTGGAGGCCGTGGCCACAGCCGTAGACGACGACTTGGTGGCGGAGGCGGTGGAGGAAGCAGTGCCAGTGGCAGTGGTCGAGGTAGTGCTGTCAGACCCGCCAGCACTGAAGGTAGCATTGTTGGCGTCGAGCGTGCCGCACTTGTCCTTGATACTGGTGGTGCAGTTGGTCTGGCCCTGCTTATTGCCTGCATTGGCAGTGATGCAATCAGCAAAGGCTTGCTGGCATTCGAACTACAAGGAGTTAGGATAACGAGCTCTTGCTCTGGGATACAAGGATGCTGCGGGGAAAAAAACCCCCAGCAAATAAGGGGGAAAAAAGTGAAGAGCACTTACGGTGGGCATCGTCTGCAGGTAGTATTGCAGACCAGGAGCGGTGCCATTTGAGCACAGGCAGTTGTAGTCAAGCGTATTCTGGCCATTTTGTCAGCAAACAGACGAAGACGAAGCTTTAGTTGGGGCAAACTCAATCCTGAGCTCGACTTACTGTATCACACGAGTTCTCCAGTAGCTGGTTAGCGCACAGCATGGTACATGTGTTCACCTGGCCGGAGCACCAAGAAGCTGGTCGACGTTAGTAGAGGTGGGAGAAGACAGAGGGCGGAAAGAGGGGAGGATGACGCTAGAAAAGAAACCAAAAAAAAAGCAAAAAACAAGAGATGGGACGGGGCGTCGGGACATCGAGCGACAGCAACACAGGCGCGAATAGGGCTATGCGCAAGTCTCAAGAGTTGTCTCCTACGTCGATTTCTTACATCGTGTTTGCAGAGGGATGGCGTTTGGATCAACGGTGAAGTTCTGGGCTGCTGCGCCCATGGCGAGCGTGGCCAGCGAGTAAACGACTGCGCTGCGCATGTTTGCGAATATGAAACGAAAGAATGTGATCCGGGAGCTGAAACGAGAGAGAGAGGGGGGGGGGGGGAATAATCAATAGAGAAAGAATGATGGTAGAGCAACGAGCGGCCGTTCGAATAAGCAACTGTTGTTGTTGACGATGCTTTCAATTTGTTGCAAACAGCGAGTGAAGTGAGGTGAAGCTGAAAATGGGGGGAGAGAAAAAGCGAGTGTTTGGTGGAGAAGGGAAGGAGAAAAAAATATGCTGAAGCAGCAGAAAGTGGGCGAAACACGTAAAAGAGGTTAAAATTGCACTGGTTTGATTTATTTATTTTTTTTCGGTGACCTGACGATGCGTCGTGTTTGATTGCCCTTTGTTTAAATTGCTTCGTTATTGGCTTTATCTTTCCTCCACGGGGGGGGGAGAGAGAAAAGGGCGTTTGGCTGGTTTGGGCCAAGGTCGCACACACCAAACCCGAATCTGCTCTGCGGAGTAATAATACGAAAGTACGACGTACAATGGTCTGGCAAAATTGGAAAGGGGCACAGGCGGAAACACATGTTCGCAATGGGGGAAAAGGACGCCAGTACGGAAAGTATTAGACCAGCCATTGTAGGACGGCTGACCTTTTGGGTCTGGCTTCAAATAAAGCCGAGCTGCCGGGGGGGCAACGCAAAGCAGCGAGACCCAGCAGCCCATACCCACGATAACGGAGTAGGGAACAATACGTCGTACGAGTATGGAATACGTCGTATGGAGTGCTCGTAGTAATACCCCGTAGATCGCACTTTGTATGGAGTATTACGGAGTATCCATACGTCGTAGTATGAGTGAATACGAGAAAGAGTTCACGATGGCAGGTGCAAAAGAGACATGCTCCGTACTGGTATTTTCTCATCTCTGTTGGCCCGTGCCCATATGGCACTAAAATGTCCTCCGTCATACATGATCGTACTCCGTACGTCGCACGAACTAATAACGGGACACGCTCTATTGAGGTTGGTTCGTATCGTATTGTTTCCTGGCTTCGTGACATCGCTCATCACAGTGACGAGCTTTCCCCTACGGGCCTCAATGGCCCCAAAACTAGCCCAATGTTGTCCATACATCGCACCGATCTTCAAGCTATTTTTACTGTTTCACTGTTTTTCTGTTTTTCTGTTTTGCTGTTTTACTCTCAGATTGGAGTAACGGCTAGCAGTTTTGCCCTCAAAACAAAAGGAAAAGGGACGGATATTTGACTTGGTTGGTTGGGTGATAAGACATTAAGCCATAAGTGGAATAGCCTACAAATAAAGTCAGGGGCCCGCTTTTTCATCTCCTCGCGAGCTTGTGCACTTTCCCGCCCACCAGAAATCTGAGGGAACAGTTGATTGGTCATAGCTCGAGGAGCTCTGCGGCATGAGCAGCTGTGGGAACAGCTCGTGCCATCGTAACGAGAAGCACGATCGGAAAGCGGCATCGTTAGTCAGCTTAAATAGCATCGATTCACGGACAAGATTACCAGCACAGATCACAGCACTCAACATCGTTACGAGTTTTCTGCTCTAACGAAACATGAGATGAATGGTTATTGAGTAAGATCCAATTCATCTCGAACACGAATAAAAAATGTGAAGAAAACCAGGAGAGATGATGGCAGCCGGGAAGTGGCAGTGAATGCAAAAAAAAAAAAAAAAAGAGCAGAGAGAAATGAGAAGAAAAAGCAGCTCATTGCGTACCCAGTGGAGGATTAATTGGCAAAGAAAATGCGGCCTTGCTTCTGGTGAATTACAGCGGTGACTATCTTCAAAAAGCATCCTTCTCCTTGCTCTACATAACAATAATTAGCCGGAATAATCGCCTTCCTTGACCTCAGTGCTTCGTACCGATGAAACTGCAATTTTCACAAAAGTAAAAACAAAGAGAAAAGAGCAGTCAAAGGACAACGCATAGATTGTACTGCACACCTGGGGAGCAAAGAAATGCGCCTTTGAGTCTCGACAACAACAGGCTCGCAAGGGCAAGCCAGATCACGTGTAATTTGCTCGGCTGGCCCCGAAATAATTCAAAACGCCACGCGGATGGTGATAACACCGGGAGCGAGCAGCTGCTTCTTTTCCACTCATCTTTTCCCCTCTCCCTCTGCCGATTCTTCCTTTTTTCTCATCTTTTCCCCTGTATTTCCCCTTTTTTTTACTTTTTCAATCGTCGTCCCACTTGCCTATCCGTCACGCTCCTTCACGTAGACACATCCAAACAACAGGCTTAAACAAGCAGACAGGCAAGACCTATTCAGGTGCAGTGAACGTCGGCACAATCACGGTTGTCGACGTGACGGTGAGCGTGGACGATGCGGTCTCTAGCACCGTTGTGGTTGTCGTGCGGGTCACCGCCGACGCTGTGACTGTGTCTGTTTCGGTGGCGGAAGACAGCTCGAGCACGGTCGACAGCGCCACCGCCGTGCTTTCCAGCGTGGTCGTGCTGGTCACCGACACGTCGACCGTCCGTGTCTGCGTTGTGGACGACGACGACACGGCGATCTCGGTCGTCGTGGCCGACGTCGTGATCGTGATCGTGGCCGTCACGGTTGTCGTCGTGGTCGTCGAGGCGGTCGAGGCGGTCGAGGCGGTCGAGGCCTGGGCCGTCGTGGTCGTCGAGGCCGAGTCCGCGTTCTGGGCCGCCGTTGTCGTGCACAACGACACGCCCCAGGCCGAGCAGGCGCTGCTGTATGCGCCTGTGCTGTTTTGGCAGGCCTGCGCAGCATAGGGCGGCAGCAGCGACGGCGACACGGTTGCCGCTGTGGCACGGCCACTGCCACCGCCTGGCGGAGTGGCCGTCTGGCGTTTCCGCTTCATGGTTAACTCCTGCCCGGGGACGGTGGTCGTGGTGGTCGTGGTCGTGGCCGACGTGGTGGTCGTGGTTGTGGTCGTCGTCAACGTGGACGTCGGCGTCGATGTGGTGATGGTCGTCGTCGTGTCTGTCGACTGCTGCGTCGTCCTGGCCGAAATCGTGGTGACGTCCGTGACGGTGGCCTGTTCTGTCAGCGTGACCGTCTCGGTCGACCACAGCGTCTGCACCGTCTCGCTGCCTGTCGACAGCGTGCTGACTAGCGTCACAGAAACGGTGCTCGTGGCCGTGGCCGTAGCTGTGGCCGTGGCTGTAGCCGTGACCATGGCTGTGGTCGTGGTCGTGGCCGTGACTGTGACCGTGGCTGGGGCTGTGGCCGGGGCTGGAATCACCGTGACGGAGAAAAAGGAGCTGCAGTCTTGCCGGTGCTGGGCAATCTGCTCCGGCGTCTCCCCATTCTTGCCCTGCACGACGAGCCCGCATGTGTCCTATGTTGCAACGGCAAAAAGCAGCGCTGTCAGCTTTGACTGGCTTCCCTGTCCCCCTATTGGGCTGTTTTTCTCTGGGAATCTTGCCATCTTGGATCTCTCATCTTGGAAGCTCTCTCATCTTGGCGTCCTCTCCTGCTTGCCTGCCCGTGGCTACGTGGCTGTTCCAATCCAGAGCGATGAGTGTTACTTACTCGTATATGATGGCTGCACGCCTTTGCCTCGGCGAATCTCACAAGCGGCAGCACCAGGAGGGCCAGCGCCCTCGCCGAGAAGCGCATTGTGCTGTTGGCTGCCGGATATAGGACACGTCTGAAAAGATCAGTCTTTCTTGGTCACGTAGGCCGTGTCTTTGCTCGCCTGTTGGCCTTCGACGACCCTCTTGGCAAGAATCATAGAGAGCAGATGCTTTTTTTTTGCGTGTGTGTATCTGTGCCGTTATATATATATCCATACTTCACTGCACAGTGTTATATATGGAGCGATCACCAAAAGCAATCTCTTCAGCTGCGCAGTTCGTAGGCATCTCCCAATCTCTGCACTCATACCTCTAACCGTGCATAAACAGCGGCAGTTTGGTTACCACTAAGCCAGGCCAGTTCACAATTATCGACTGGAAATACGGCCTTCTTCTTTGGTGCACGTTCACAAGAACGACCTCAGGGGAAAACGCCACCAAATTGCAGTCTGCAAAGAACTAACATAAAAAGCGCTTCGGAGCGCCACCGCCTCGACCTGTTTTCCCAAATCGAGTAATCCTGATCCCTGCATCTTTGCTGTCAGCTACGCGTGCCATTGCCTTTCAAGGGTTTCAGCTGGTTACGCAAAATTGGGATCTGTCGTCTCTCTGCCATTGCTTGCCTTGAGTCTACAAGCCGCAAAATATACCCAAAGCAAGACCGTCCTACAACTCGTTTCTCTAACAGGAAACATCTTGAGGAAGCAATCTCCCAAGCAATGCTGAACTTTGACGAGAGTCTTGCCACGATGTCGAGTCTGAAAACATTGGCCATGTTTACTGGTTTGTACGATATCGTATATACTCCGTAATAATACTCCGCATTACTGGGTGTATTAAGACACAGTTTGAAGACTACAGGACAAACACAACAGCCTGTGAACTGTGACGAAGCCAGTCTAAATCGATGCTGTCTCTGGTCTCTAAAAAACAGGCACGACAAAACACAAAAAAGAAACTACAAACACCGGCGGATATGTAAGACTTGAAGAAAGAGCCGTGTCGGCCCATACAAATGAGATTCGAGCAGACAAGAAATACTCAAAAGAAAAGAGAGAAAAAAAAAAGCCAACAGTGAAAACCAATCTTAACCAACAACAACAGCAAAAGAGATGCGAGCTGCAAACGTCGCGACAAATCGCCACAGCTACATCGTACAGCAACGTGCCACAACCAAACCAGCCCGCCCATCGTTTCTCAACCGCCTGCCTCTACGCAGCGCGCCGCCGTGCTTCACCGTCGCTCAGCGCCCGCTTCCATCTCTGGCTCTCTGGCTCTCTGGCTCCCCTCTCACGCATCGATCAGGTTCTCTTCCTCGGCCGGCTTGCTGTCCGGCACCGCTGCCGCCTTGGACTTGCCCTTGCGGTCGGCCGCCGTTCTTTGGTAGAACTCATTGATGATCTTGGCGGGAATGCGGTTGAGCATGTCCTTGCGGAAGATGCGCAGCAGGCTCCAGGCCAGATCCAGCGACTCGTAGATGGTGCGCGACTCGTAGGCGCCCTGGCTGATAAAGGAGCGCTCGAACTTGTCGAGGAACTCGAGCGACAGCTTGTCTTCGGCCGACAGGGCCTCCTCGCCCACGACGGCCTTCATGGCGGCAGCGTCGCGGCCAATGGCGTACTTGGCGTACAGCTGGTTGGACACGTCGCCGTGGTCCTTGCGCGTCATGCCCTCGCCAATGGCCGACTTCATCAGCCGCGACAGCGACGGCAGCACGTTGATGGGCGGGTAGATGCCGCGGTTGTGCAGCCCGCGGTCCACAAAGATCTGGCCCTCGGTGATGTAGCCGGTCAGATCCGGAATCGGGTGCGTGATGTCGTCGTTGGGCATGGTCAGAATCGGAATCTGCGTAATCGACCCGTTGCGGCCCTCCACCCGGCCCGCCCGCTCGTAGATGGTCGACAAGTCCGTGTACATGTAGCCGGGGTAGCCACGCCGGCCCGGCACCTCTTCGCGTGCCGCCGACACCTCGCGCAATGCGTCGCAGTAGGCCGACAGATCCGTCAGAATGACCAGCACGTGCTTTTCCAGCTGGTACGCGTAGTACTCGGCCGTCGTCAGCGCGAGGCGCGGCGTGATGATACGCTCGATTCTGTTTTTTGTGAGTCACAAGCACGGCAAGGAATGAGGGAAAAAAAGAAAAACCAGAGAACAGAAACGAGAACAAAAACGAGAACAAAACAAAACCAGAGAACAAAAACCACAGAGAAAACGACAGGAACATACGTAGGGTCGTTGGCCAGGTTGAGGAACAGCGTCACCCGCTCCAAGCTGCCGTTCTCCTCAAAGTCGCGCGTGAAGAAGCGGGCCGTCTCCAAGTTGACGCCCATGGCGGCAAACACAATGGAAAAGTTCTCTTCGTGGCCGTCGTGCACGCCCTTGTTGGTCACGCCCTCCCGTTGCACCAGGCCGGCCTGGCGGCAGATCTGGGCCGCAATCTCGTTGTGTGGAAGACCCGACGCCGAGAAGATGGGGATCTTTTGCCCGCGGGCAATGGAGTTCATGGTGTCGATGGCCGAGATGCCGGTCGAGATCATCTCTTCGGGGTACACCTTGATTTCTTGTGAGCGGCCTAGACTTTAAACAAAATAAACACAAAAAAAAAAAAAAAAAACGCACTCTCGAGTAGGGGTTGATGGGACTGCCGTTGATGTCGAGATATTCCTCGGCCAGCACCTTGGGCCCCTTGTCGATGGCACGGCCAGAACCGTCAAAGATGCGACCGAGCATGTCCTCGGACACGCCGAGCTTGAAGCTTTCGCCAGAGAACTCGACCTTTGTCTACACCCGCGAGAATAGTCAGCACTGAACACAAAACAAGGCTGGACAGAATACCAGAGGAATGGCGTAAAGGTGCAAAGACACATAAGAGGGGCCGTCGTACCTTTTTCACATCAATGCCGGAAGTGCCCTCGAAGACCTAGAAAGGTGTAATCAGAAACAGTCAATGCCAACATTCGTCAAAGCCATACAACAAGACGAAGACACTCAAAAGCCCGGAAGCTTTTCCAGGAGAGTGAAAGACAGCGAAAAAAAGAGAATGTGTGGCGTGTGTCCGTGTTGGTCCGTACCTGAACAATGGCCCGGCTTCCTGTGAAAGAAGGTCAGATTAGCAAAGGGGAAAAGGCATACGTGATCGATAAAGACTGTAACGGGCAGGACCAACCTCGAGCTTCAAGCACCTGGCCTGACCGCTGCGTGCCATCGGGCAGGGTGAGAGTCACGATTTCGTTGTACCGTGGCGATTTGACCTTGACATGGCGGATTAGCAACAGAACGGGCACAAGACGACGTTGAAAAGGCGGCCAAGAGACGAACATTGTCGAGAATGACCAGCGGGCCATTGACGCCTCCCACGGTGTTGTAGGTGATGCGGGGAGTGATGGAGTACGACGACGACTCCCGAGGGTCCGACATTCTGCACAGCGTTCCGGTTGTGGCGGTCTTGTGCGAGGGAAAAGCGAGCACAGAGAGCGAGGCAGTCTCTGCTGTTCGGGGAGAGCGCTGACTGCGGGCAGACGAGGGAAAAAGCGGCTGAGAGGAGTTTGATCAGTAGAACGGGGTTGATGCAGAATGGGAAACGCCAACAAGAAAGAAATGGCAAAAGAACGAGCAATTGTCTCTGACAGAGCGGAGCAATCGAGGCGGTCTTGGACGGAGGAGGCGGGGAGAAAAGAGAGAGAGGCCTTTCTATGCAGCAGTTGAGGGACTTTTTTTCTTAGTTTTGTGATGGGGGGGGGTTCAAAGAAGCTCTTTGCTGGTTCAGGCAGCTCTGCTAATGGCCAGAGGCGTCGTCATTGGCCAGCCACTTGCGCAACGTGCCCCACTACAATTACTAAAGCAGTAGCTGTGACACGTGATCACTGAACGTGTTTTTAGCTGTCGTCGACAAAAAAGAAGGAACGTCGTCACGAGAAAGATCCACCAGCAAAGCCACTTCGTATATTGACGTCTTGCTTGTTTTTGTTTTTTTTCTCCCGCGCCGCTTCGCCGCCATGTCGACGTTTTACGACACGGAGCCGCAGCCGACGGCGGCGGTGGTGATTCACACGACAAGCGGCGAGATTGCGGTGGAGCTGTTTGCGAAGCAGACGCCGCTGACGTGCCGCAACTTTCTGCAGCACTGCGTGGACGGGTATTATGACAACACGGTGTTCCACCGGCTGGTGCCCGGGTTTGTGCTGCAGGGCGGCGATCCGACGGGGACGGGCCACGGGGGCGAGTCGATCTACGACGCGGGGGCGCTGAGCGGCGATCTGGAGGCGTGGCCGATGGAGCAGCGGCAGGGCGAGAATGCGGGCCCGCACGGGGTCGGGTTCCGGGACGAGTTCCACACGCGGCTCAAGTTCAACCGGCGCGGCATGCTGGGCATGGCCAACGAGGGCCGGCGCGACACCAACGGCAGCCAGTTTTTCTTCACGCTGGACAAGGCGGACGAGCTCAATGGGCGGAACACGGTGTTTGGGCGCGTGGCCGGGCCGACCATCTATAACCTGGTCAAGATGGGCCAGGCCGAGGTGCAGGAGGGCTCGGACCGGCCGGTGTACCCGGTCAAGATCACGCACGTCGAGATTGTCACCAACCCGTTTGCCGACATGCACAAGCGCGAGCGCGCGGCGCAGCCCCGCCCGCAGGGGCAGACGCAGGCACAGCCGAAGCGGACGGGCATGCCGATCGTGGACAAGTCGAAAAAGCCGGGCAAGCGGAAGAAGGGCATCCAAAAGGCGCTGCTGAGCTTTGGCGACGACCTGGAGGAGGAGGCGGCCGACGACGACGACGACGACGACGAGGACCGGGAGGCAGAGGCCGGCGACGGCAGCAGCCGGCGTGTGAAGAAGAAGAGCAAACACGCCGAAAGGGCAAGGCCAGCGGTTGAGAATGACAACAAGGACGGGAGCAGCGAGAAGGGCGAGAGGGACGAGAGGGACGAAAGGGACGAGGACGAGAGAGGCGAAACAGCCGAGAAAAGTGCGCTGCAGTCGCCGCGGATAACAACATCAAAACCAAAACCAGAACGAGAACGAGAACGAGAACGAGCAGGACCGCCATCTGCAGCAGCAGCGGACAAACAGAAGGCGTTGCCGCCCGGTGGCAAACGACATTCACGAGAAGACGAATCCGAGGACGAAGATGACGCGGCGGCGGCGCCAGGGAGCAGGGCCAAGCAGCAGCAACAGCAACAGCAGCAGACGGCGCTCGAAAAGACAAAGGCAGAGATCGCGGCGCTGAAGGCGTCGATGCGGCGGACCATCTACGAAGAGGCCGAGTTGGACAGGCAGCGGAGGGAGGAGGCGGCGGAGAAGAAGAAGCGGTCGGCGCTGGAACAGCTGGTGCCGGCCAACGCGACCAAGGGGAGGAAGCTGGGCAGCGGCGGCGGCAGCAGCGGGCAGGCGGCGTCCGGCCAGGACCCCAGGGTGCTCAGTTTTCTGGGCGCGTTCCAGTCGAAGCTGGGGCAAGAGACGGGGGCGCAGCCGAGGGGCCGGCGGCAGGACGGCGACGGCGAGGAGAAGGAGAAGAGAGAGAAGAGAGAGAAGAGAGAGAAGAAGGACAAGAAGGAGACGAGAGAGAGGGGCGGCAGCAAAGAAGACGGAGAAGACGACGGTGACGACGGCGAGGTGTGTGATCTGCACTTTATTGCCAACTGCCAGAGCTGCCGGCCATGGGCGGACCGGGACGACGACGACGATGACGACGACGACGACGACGAGGATGCCGATGGCGGCCGCGGCCGCAGCTGGCTGGCGCACCGGCTGGACTGTGCGGCGGACAAGCTGGGCAAGGATCTGAGCTACCGGAAAAAGGCAGAAGAGGAGCTGGTGGTGATCGATCCGCGCGAAAGGGCGCGGGCGATGCAGGAAGAGCGGCGGGGGCGGCGAGACGGCCAGGACGGACGTGGTGGCGGCGGCGGCAGCAGCAGCAAGCGAGACCAGGCGCGGCATGCACACATGGCGCGGGCGGCGGCGCTGTCCGGTCGGGGGGCAAGATAGGCTGGTTTGGTGAAGGCGGGAAATGGTGTTGCTTGGTTGGTCAAAAGTGTAGTTATATCACCAATCCAGGGACAGTGGGATGCTGCAGCATATTGTGGTATGTTGTGGCATCTGTAGCATATTGTGGCATCTGTAGCATAATGAAGCGTGTTGTAGTACATGGCGAATGTTGAGACATTCAATCTACTCTGAAGGAACCAGTTGTTACGTGCAGGTCTAGCATAAACGTCCTGATGGCAAATCTGTCCAATTCAAAGTACGCACTCTCTGCTCTCACTCTTCGTCTTTATATACTCCTTACTCCCTGCTTTGTATCCCTGTTCAACTCTTTCTTTAACCAACACGACCACTACCTCTGGCCTCTGCAGATCCCCTCAGTCGATCGGCCGCAGCTCCACGCCAAAGGCCATCGGCTTGTTCCGGAGCTCGTAGGGCGGCAGCACAAAGGGCTTGATGGAGGCGAGGCCCAGGCCGTGGTGGTCGTAGTCGAGCCGCAAGAAGGTCTCGGGCCGCGGCGGCGCCAGCTCGGCCAGGTGCACGGCTTCGGCGACGTCGTCTGGGTGGTAGTGGGAGGCCTGGAAGCTGAAGGAGTTGGGGTAGGCGGGCGTGTCAGTGTCGGAGTCGGCTTTGGCGTCAGATGCCGGCGCGCGGACGAAGCGGGCGGCGAAGCCGGCGCCGAAGGCGTCGCGCAGCTCGACCCAGTCGACGTCGCTGCGGTTTCCGTTTTCCTGGGGGATGTTGTAGAGGGTGTCGAGGTCTGCGATGGCGGCGGCGTGGATGCCGCGGCGGGCGGAGGCGTTGCTGTCCTTGTAGCTCTGGTGGGGCCCGCGGCCGTGCCAGACGACGGCGTCAAAGGCGGGCGGCAGGACGAGGTCGAGGCCGACGCGCGGCAGCGAGCGCGGCTTTTCGTTGAGCGGGGTCAGGCGGACGTCGAGGGCGATGGCGCCGGAGCGGTCGATGGTGTAGGTGTCGCGCACGGCGAAGCCGGACAGGGTGACGGGGGGTGCGAGGCGGTAGGAGACGACGAGCTGCAGGTGGGAGCCGGCGACGTCGGCGGGGTCGACGGCGATCTCGGTCTTGACGTTGAGCGGCAGCAGGGCGTCGAGGCCAAAGGTTTTCCAGGCGACGGCGTGGCCCTGGCCGGCCGAGAGGTCGTTGTCGGTGGGCGGCCGCCAGAAGCCGAGCCGGGGGCCGCCGCCGGCGGCCAGCAGCGGCCGGCCGTTGACGGACCAGCGGGCGATGCGGCCGAGCACGGGGTCAAAGTCGATTTCGAACTTGGGGCCGGAAATGGCCAGGTGGCCGCCGGGCAGGGTCGGCCGCTTCAGCACGAGGCGGCCGGCGGAGGCGGCGGAGGCGGCGGCGACGGCTGACGACGTGGCCGGAGGTGTCGGCTGGCGGACCAGCAGGAAAGACGGCGCCGGCTCGGCGGCGCGCGCGAGCTCGAGCTGGGCCCAGGCGACCTCGTGGCCGGCGGCGGCCCACGGCGTGGTGGTGGCCAGAACAAAGGTGATGTTGCCGTAGACGACGTCGCCGGGCGCGAGGGCGTCGGCGGCGATCGGGGGGAACGGACTGGGCACGGCAACGGTCTGGCCGGCCGGCACGGACGGCAGGGCCAGCACGCCCTCGGCCAGCACGGCGTCGGCAGCGGCACCGGGGCTGCACTTGACGGCGGACCAGCTGGCGACGACGACGTCGGCCAGGTCGACAAAGTCGTACCAGTTGCGGAGGGTGAGCTTTCCAGTGACGCTGCCGCCCACCTCGATCGGCTCGGCCACCTTTTTGAACTCGAGCAGGCCCGGCGTGGGCTCGTGCTTGGCGGTGACGATGCCGTCCATGTTGTAGCGGCTGTCGTGCAGCTTCTCGCCAAAGTCGCCGCCGTAGGCGACAAACTCCTTGCCGGCGCGCTCGACGACAAAGCCGTGCTCGGCCCACTCCCAGACGAAGCCGCCCTGCAGGCGGCGCTTGGTGCGGAACAGGTGCTGGTACTCGGCCAGATTGCCGGGCCCGTTGCCCTTGCAGTGGGCATACTCGCACAGCACGACGGGCTTGGCAAAGGCGTCGCCCTCGGCGTCGGCATACGCCTCCGTGTCGGCCAGCGACGGATACATGTAGCTGTACATGTCGGCGCTGGCGGCCTCGCCGTCCTGCTCGTAGTGCACCGGCCGCGACGGGTCGCGGCGCTTGACCCAGTCGTACATGGCCACAAAGTTGGCGCCGTAAAAGGCCTCGTTGCCGAGCGACCAGATGATCACGCTCGCGTGGTTCTTCTGGCTCTCCACCAGCCGCTGCGCGCGCTCCACGTAGGCGGCCTGCCAGGCGGCGTTGTCCGTCGTGAACTTGCCGGCCAGCCCGAAGCCCTCGCGCCGGATGACGCTGTACGGCATGTTTTCCGGGTACTCGCGGTCGCGCAGCACCGCGTCGATGAAGCCGTGGCACTCCAGGTCCGCCTCGTCCATCACCCAGATGCCCAGCTCGTCGCACAGGTCGTACAGCTCCGGCACGTTGGGGTAGTGCGAGCAGCGGATCGCATTCATGTTGTGCTGCTTCATCAGCACCAGGTCGCGCCGGATGAAGCTGACCGGCACTGCCCGCCCCAGCCGCGGGTGGTGGTCGTGCCGGTTGGCGCCGTTCAGCAGGATCGGCACCCCGTTCACCGTGATGTTGCCGCGCCGGATCTCCACCTGCCGGAATCCCACGCGCTGCCGGGCCGTCTGTACCACGGCGTCCCCGGCGACCAGCCGCACCGTCAGCTCGTACAGATACGGCGTCTCGGCCGTCCACTTGTGCGGCTTGGCCACCTTGAGCGTCGCAGACACCCACCGGCCCGTGCTGCCGTCGCTGTTTGTGCCCTGGCTGCCCTCCGCCACAAATGCGATCCGCTCCGTCGCCACCACGCCGCCGCCGCCGCGCGGATCCCGCAGCTCCAACACCACCTCGGCCGGCTCGCCCGCCGCCGCCGCTTCGTACTTGACCCGCACCGCCAGCTCGCCGTCCTCGTAGCGCGCGTCCAGCGCCGGCCGCACCTCCACGTCCTCAATGTGCACGGCCGCCGGATACGCCAGCACGAGCACGTCGCGGAAAATGCCCGACAGCCACCACTGGTCCTGGTCCTCCAGATACGACCCGTCCGACCACTGGTACACCACCACGGTCACGCAAATCGCCCGCCCGCCCTCGCGCGCTGCCGCCGCCGCCTGGGCCGTAATGTCAAACTCGGCTGCGTACCGGCTGCCCTGGCTGTAGCCCACCAGCGCCTCGTCCACGTACACGTGGTAGCTGCTGTCCACGCCGCCAAAGCGCAGCCGGATGGCGTACGGCGGCGTCGCCGTGGCCGCCCCTGTTGTCGTGGCCGTCCACCCCTCCGGAAGCACCACTTGCCGCCGGTACACGCCCGTCGGGTTCTCCACCGGCACCGACGGCGGCAGCACCGGGAACGGAAACTTGGTGTTCGTGTACTGCGGCGCCCCAAAGCCCTGCAGCTGCCAGTGGCCCGGCACCTGGATCGGCGTCCACGCCGGCGCCGCCTCCGCCGCCAGCGCCGCCCACGCGTCCGTCGGCTTGCCAAAATACGCAAACTGCCACTGCCCGTTGAGGTTGACCCGCCAGTCCGCCTCCGGCAGAATCGGCGCCCGCGGCGCCAGCCGGTGCCGCTGCAGCACCTCTTGGTTGCAGAAGTCGTCCGCCGGCGGCGCCGCCAGCACCAGTGTCGTGGCCATGTCGCTGACGATTCGGCTCTGGAGCGAGTCTTTGGCGAGTTTTGGCGAGTCTTCTGGGGAGTCTTCTGGGAGTCTCTGGCGAGTTTTCTGGCGAGTCTCTGGCGAGTCTTCTGGCGAGTCTTCTCTTTGTCGAGTCCGTCTCAACCGTCTGTGTCCTTTGTCCTTTTGTCTGTCCTTGCCTTGCCTTCCTTTCCTTGCCTTGTCTGTCACCGGTCAATCTGCCTCTCAAACACGGAACACTGCCAACTTTGCTTTATAACCACCCATCGCTGAACCACTCGTCGCCGGCTTGGCCACCCCTTCTCGCCGGACATCCGGTCCCGGATCTCGGTCCGCCGCTTGATTGGAGGAAATCCAATGCTACGTCCTGCTGCCGCTCTCAACCTGCTTCGGGCTTGGTCGGGTGGAGCGCCGCTCCAAGTGCCAAGGCCCCTGGTCGGCACTAGCAGAAGCCGGAAAAATAGCTGCTGAAATTTCAAAGCAAAAATTCAGCACCTCAACTAAAATTGAGATGGGGCACAACTTGGAATTCTTTATGGGCACATTCATAACTTGGGGAAGGAATGCCACTTGGGGCACCCCTTCCACTTTGGGAGATTCCAAGTACTTCTACGCTGCATTACGTCGTAAGTATTAGACCGCTCGTTATGGAAGTTGCGCAACGCTGTTATGCGTCATGTGACCCACATGCCTGGTCTGTTTTCTCCATACCCAAGGCTACAATGTTAGTGCAATATTCAAAGACAAGGTGATTTCATTTACGGAGTAGAAATACGTCGTACTCGCACACCTTATCGCACACCGCAGCCAATGTGACATACTCCTGGCCACCTCGTCACACCGGCGTGTCCTCAAGGCCAGCTGCCACATCGACAACAACCGTCCACGTGTACGGAGTAATGCGTCGTACGCTTGCTGACACCGGCTCTCAATCTCTACGCTTGCTGCACCGGCCCTCTATCTCTACGCTTGCTGACACCAACCCTCTAACTCTTCTTGTCTTTTAATATAATTGGCCGGTTAGCGAGCTGTAGCCTGCTTTGGTCCTTGTGGGGGAGCCAGCACGAGGTGCGGGGAGCGTGGAGATACTCCGTAAGAACACCTTTGCTTTGTCCGTCGTACTCCCGTCTCTTTATGGTCTGTTTCCGCTACTCGTCCGAGCAGACCAAAAACGCCCACAAGTGCTGCTAGCTGAGAGCCCATGGCAGGCCAAGCCAAGGCGCTAACCTGTGGCGTGCACCCACTGAAGGCGATAATGGCTACAGCGCTGAGCTGCCTGGCCGCATGTATTTTGCCCTACGCGCTATCCCGAATCCATGCTCCTTTCTCTCCGTCTTTTTGGCCTTTGCCCTAGGCCCCTCCTCCTCTTGCATTTTTTCCTTCTCCGCGTGTCTGCTGCCCGCCGGACGGCCTCCGCAAATATTTCCCACCAATAAAGTCGGGTCCCAGTAGCCGGGGTAAAAGGGCCAAGACCCTTAGCCGGGCCTCTGCCCTCTTCCTTCCGTCAGTCGTTCCAGGTCTCCCCTTTTGTTTTTTTCGTCTTTTTTTTGTCACTGCGTGGCCTTGTCACGGTCAAGAGAGAGAGAGAGTGAGAGAAAGAGAGCGGGTCCTCTCCTTCACCGTGGCGATACGACAGTTGCTCCGTAGCCTGGGAACGCATGTGCCGAAGATGAGACGTGAATAAATATCCGTAGACGAGATCCCCTTTTTCTGGGGACGGGACTGATCGCATGCCGACTCCTATAAGAAAGCCAGACTGTCGGGTTTGCCTCTCTGTCTGCTGTTTCCGCTTGTGTTACATCTCGCAGCCTCTTATCTGATCTCTCTCTCTCTCTCTCTCTCTCACTCACACACACACACTCTCTCTCTCCCACACACATTGACCCTCCCAGCTTTAAAGTCTTCGACTTCTACTCGCACGCCCATCTGTTCTGTCCTCTCATCGTCCAGCAATGGCCACCGTTGCCGGCCATGCTGCCGAAGCGCCGGCCGCCCAGCCGGACAAAGACGGGGCGAATCTGGAGACGGGCGAGCTGGCTGAGGCGACGGTGCTGAAGCCGCTGGAGAAGTGGTGGTGGCAGTACCCGGCGCTGCTGCGGCTCAACATCGGGCTGTCGTGCGGGCTGCTGGCCTTTGTCACGCAGGGCTACGACGGCTCGATGCTCAACGGGCTGCAGGCGGTGCCGTCGTGGGCCAACTACTTCAACCACCCGCAGGGTGCGAAGCTGGGCACGATGGTCAACGGCTTCCAGTACGGCAATCTGATCTCGCTCTTCATCGGCTACTGGATCTGCGAGCGCTTTGGCCGGCGCTGGCCGCTGGCCATCGGGTCGGTGGTCGTCGTCGTCGGCTCGGTGGTGCAGGCGGCGGCGCACTCGTTTGGCGCCTTTATTGCGGCGCGCTTCCTCGTCGGCTTCGGCACGGGCGTCGTCGGCGTCGTGTCGATTGTGCTGCTGACCGAGGTGGCGTACCCGACGCACCGCGCCATCATGACGGCCATGTCGGCCGTCTTCTGGCCGCTGGGCGCGCTCATCGCCGCCGGCTGCACGTACGGCACCTACAAGATGGACACGACGTGGGCCTGGCGCCTGCCCAGCCTGCTGCAGGGCGCGCTGCCGGTGCTGCAGACGGTGCTCGTCTTCGTGGCGCCCGAGTCGCCGCGCTGGCTCGTCTTCCGCAACCGCCACGCCGAGGCCGAGAGCGTGCTGACCAAGTACCACGGGCTCGGCGACGCCGAGTCGCCGCTGGTGCGGCTGCAGCTGGCCGAGATCGCCGCCGCCATCGAGCTGGAGAAGGAGTCGCGCACGAGCCGCTGGACCGGCTGGAACCAGTGGTTCACCACGCCCGGCAACCGCTACCGCTTCTGCATCATCGTCTTCCTCGGCTTCGTGCGCCAGCTGCAGGGCAACGCGCTCATCAGCTACTACCTCGTGCTCGTGCTCAAGTCCATCAACATCACCGGCGCCAAGAAGCAGCTGCTCATCAACATCGGCCTGCAGATCTGGTCCACCGTCGTCTGCATCTTCTGCGCCCTCTCCGTCGACCGCATCGGCCGCCGCGTCCAGATCCTCACCGCCGTCGGCAGCATGTTCGTCGCCTTCCTCATCTGGACCGTCTGCTCCGCCGAGGCCCAGAAGGACGGCTACCACAACCGCGGCCTCACCTCCGCCGTCCTCGCCATGATCTTCATCTTCCAGGGCGGCTCCCACTTCTACTCCCCCGCCGCCACCACCTTTGCCGTCGAGATCCCCGTCTACTCCCTGCGCGCAAAGGCCTCCATGGTCTACAACCTCGCCGGCACCGCCGCCAGCATCTTCAACGGCTATGTCAACCCCATCGCCATGAAGCACATCGGCTGGCGCTACTACATCGTCTATGTCGTCCTGCTCTTCTTCGACTTCATCGTCGTCTACTTCTACCTGCCCGAGACAAACAACCTCAGCCTCGAGGAAATCGCCAGCATCTTCGACGGCGAAAACCGCCTCACCAGCTGGCGCGGCGTCCGCCACATCAGCGCCGCCGAGCGCCGCAAGCACGCCGTCCGCTTCCGCGAAGACGCCCTCGAGATGGCCTCCCACGGCCAGAAACACGCCGCCGTCCACGTCGAGAAGGCCGAGTAGCCCCGCTCTCTGCTCTCTTCTCCGTCTCTCTCTTTTGTCTCTCTAAAAAATTTCCTCCATGTTTTCCCCTGTGGCCTTACCAGTAGATCAGAAATAGCTTAGATGACTACATTCCTGTCAATATAAAGGGCTTTATAAGCATCCATCAAAATCCATCAACTGTTGAAACACTCATGCACGTAGTGATTGTTTGGCTGTAGTGCTTCTTTGTTGTGGTGTCTGTCTTCTGTCGTGGTGCTTGTTTGCTGTGCTGTCTGTCTTCTGCTGTCTGTCTCCCAGATCGTAGATCGTAGATCGGGCGACATCTCATGACCAGTCACGTGCCTACTTAAAGCGGGGCTCAAGCCCGGATAAACTTTGCAGCATCCGGCTTTCCGTCACCGCTTTCCCAGAGGCAGGAGCGCCGTGTCGCCTTTTTTGAGTACGAGTACTCGTACACTGCAGGCAGCTACAGCGCGCCCCCCCCGTGCATACTGCAGCCTCACCCGCTATTGTTATTAAGAATCAGGTAAAAAAAATCCGAAATTCAGATCGCTGGCCCAAAATAGAAGCCAACAAAGCAAACGCCTACAAACGCCTCAAACCAAAAAAAAATAAAATAAAACAGAGATACCACCACCACGACAGCAGCATGCTGAATTGCGCGACAGAAAACAATTCCTGATCGCTTCGTCCTCCCTCCCCCCCCTTTCCCTCCTTCTCCTCTTTGTCATTCGCGCTCTCTCTTTTCTCATGCTTTAATTTTTATGTCTCTTTAATTCTCTTTATCGGTTCAAGTCCTTTCAGTCTCTCCCGGGTATTTTCCCGCCTTCCAAGACCTCCTCCCCCTCTCCGCTCGCAAATTGAGCTCGAAAATTTTGCGTCCGCGAAACAAAGAGGGCGCCCGGCTGTCGCTGCGATTGGTTTTTTGTTTCTTGCAGCGGTCGCAGCTTCGGACGGAGCAAAGCCAGAGCTAAAAACCTGCAAACCGTTTGCTTGCCGCGCTTTTGTTGGTTGCTTGCTCTGCCCTTTTCTTCTTCTTTCTTCTTCTTGACCTCGACCCACGACGTCGCTCTGCGGTCACACCGGGAGGAGAGCCAACGGCGCCGAGTTTTGTTTGGACGAACAGCGTTATCTTTTGCTTCCGGTAGCATCAGATCGATATCACAGAATTTATATCAATATCATTCAGCTCTGGCCGCAGCCGCCGCTGCCGCTGCCGCCAGACGACGACGACGACGACGACGACGACGACAGCAGCATCGATAACGACGGTGCATTTCGAGGCGACGCCCCGCATCGGTCTCTGCCCTGCCGACCCATAGACCCATAGACAGACACTTTTGCCATTCTCGCGGCGGACCCCGCGGCCCATGTCGTCCAACTCCCGCAAGCGGCCGGCGCCCGGCTCCGTGCCCATTTTGCCCGTGGTGGCGCCAGCCAGCCAGCCGCAGCAACAGCCGGCGTTCAGCGCGACGCCCGAGCACCTGATGCGCTGGACCGGCGCCATGCCGGACGTCTCGGTCTTCAACGACGTGTCGAGAGGCGCCAATGCGCTCATGATGGGCGCGGCCCCCGCTCAGTTTCTTGCGGCGCAGCAGCCGCAGGGCCAGCAACAGGCAACGCAGCCGCAGGGCCAGCAGCAGGCCCAGCTTCAGCACGCACAGCAGCTGCAGCAGCTGCAGCAACTGCAGCAGCTCCAGCAGCTCCAGCAACAACAGCAACAACAACAACAACAGCCGCAGCCGCAGCCGCCGACATCAACATCCACCGTCATCGCGCGTCGGCCGCCGAACCGCGCGCTGATTCCGTCCATGCCCCGCTCCGCCTTCGATGCTGCCGGCGATCTGGCCTGGCCGACGTTTGCAGACGGCAGTCTTGATCTGTCGGTCGGCAGCGGCGGCAACAGCAACAGCACGGCTTTAACTGCCGGTGGCAGCGGCGGCGGCGGCGGTGGCAGTGGCGGCGGCGGCGTGGGAAGCACCGGCGGCTTGCCCGGCGAAAACGTGCGCATAGAGGTGTTAGAGGAGCGGGCACAGCGGGTCATGAAGGAGGCCCAGGCTAAGCGCAAGCAGATACCGCCGTTTGTGCAGAAGCTGAGCAGGTACGTTTCGTGGGTGGTTTTTTTTTTTTAAAGTCTTTAAGTCTTCTCTCTTCTCCCTTCTAACAAGCGCAGCTTCCTCGAGGAACAGAAGAACACCGATCTCATCCGCTGGTCCGAGCGCGGCGACTCGTTTATCGTGCTGGACGAGGACGAGTTTGCCAAGACGCTGATCCCGGAGCTCTTCAAGCACAACAACTACGCCTCGTTTGTGCGCCAGCTCAACATGTACGGCTTCCACAAGCGCGTCGGGCTTTCAGATAACTCCATGAAGGCCAGCGAGCGCAAGAACAAGAGCCCGAGCGAGTACTACAATCCGTATTTCCGGCGCGGCCACCCCAATCTGCTCTGGCTGATCAACAAGCCCAAGAGCGGCAGCAAGGCCAAGAAGGGCGGCAGCCGGCGCGACGACGGCGCCGACGGCGCCGACAGCGAGGAAGACGGCCTGTTTGACGAGTCCTTGGCGCAGCAGGGGCTGGGCGGCGGCGGCGCTGGCGGCGGCAGCAGCGGCGGCGGCGGCGGAGGCGGTGGCGGTGGCGGAGGACACGGCCTGGACGGCAGCGACGGCGTGGGCCACCACCAGCATCTGAGCACGGGCCGGGGAGGGTACGGCGGGGCCGGCGGCGGCAGCGGCGGCGGCGGCGGCGGTGGAGGAGGCAGCAGCGGGGCGCTGGGCGGCGGAGGGGGCGGGCTTGGCGGGCTCGGCGGCGGCGAGCTGGCGCCGCTGCAGAAAAAGGACTTTCAGATCATCAAGGACGAGCTGAGCACGCTGCAGACGCGGCAGGCGCAGATTTCCAAGGTGATGCAGCGGCTGCAGTACGATAACGCGCAGCTGCAGCAGCAGGCGCGCATGTTCCAGAACATGCACGAGCGGCACGAGAACTCGATCAATGCCATTCTCAACTTTCTCGCCAACGTCTTCCGCAAGTCGCTCGAGGAGCAGGGCGGCGTGCAGGGCGTGACCGAGCTGCTGGCCAGCATTCTGCCCAACGGCCAGATGCCGCAGGGCAGCGTCGTCGACCTCAGCGACGACTTTGTCGACCCGCGCCGCGCCTCGTCCGTGTCGGCCACCTCCATCAGCACGCCGCCGCCCAAGCGCCAGCCGCGCCTGCTGCCGCCCATCCCGGCGTCGTCGGCCGCCTCCGCAAGCATCCCGGCCTCCTCGTCCGCGTCGTCGTCCAGCCGCCTGGGCTCCATGGCAGCGCCGTCTTCGGGCGCCGGCGGCGGCTTTGGTTCGGGGCCGGGCACCGGCTTCAGCGGCACCGGCACCAGCACCAGCGCCAGCGCCACGCCGTCGTCGCTGTTTGGCGTCGGCGTCGGCGGCGTCGGCGCCAGCAGCCACCCGATGGGGTCGGTGGTCGAGCTGTTCGACACGCCGGGCGCCAACAGCGCCTCGGGCGCCGCCGCCGGCGATCTGGATCTGCCGGGCGCGTCGCCGTCCGACTACCTGCAGCACGAGCTGCAGGCCAATCCGCAAGAAGGCATGATGAAGATCATCAACGACACCAATGCCGCCAACACGCCGACGTCGGTTGCCGGCGGCATCGACCTGCCGGAAATGGCGGCCAACACTCCCGTCAGTCTCAGCAGCGATCAGCGCAACCGCGTGCTCAACCTGATGTCGGGCAAGAGCCGGACGGCGGCTGGCGATGTCGGCGGTGTCGGCGGTGTTGGCGGCGTCGGCGGCGTCGGCACCGGTGTTGGTGGCGTGGGGGCCGCAGGGCCCGGGGCCGGCGTGTCGGGCGCAGACGCCATGATGTCGGCCATCTCGGCTGCCAACATGGCCGGCCCCGCCGGCGCCGGAGGCATGCCGGTGTCGCCGCGACGGCTGCCCATGACCATAGCCGGCGGCGCCGGCAGCACTGGCACCACTGGCACCACTGGCAGCAGCGCCGGCATGTCGCTGTCGCCGATCCTGGCACAGATTTCCTCGCTGCCGCCGCCGCCGCCGCTGCTGCAGGACATTTCCAACACGCAGGCCGAGATCGAGGCGCTGCAGCGGCTGCAGGACGAGCAGAACGCCAAGATCAGCGACTTGACGCAGCTGCTGGGCCCGCTGAGCCCGTCCGGCCGCATCCCGGGCCTCGACGACGACGGCAACGTCAACCTGCTGGCCAACGGCGGCGGCGGCGGCGGGCCCACCTCGGTCGGCAGCCTCGCCGGCGTCAGCGGCAGCGTCCAGCACAGCCCCGGGCCCGGCTACTTCGACCTCGGCCAGTATCTCGACGCCGCCGCTTTTGGCGACGACTTTAGCTTTGCCACCGATGACCTGGCCGGAGGTGCCGGAGGCGGCGCCGCCACGGCCTCGAGCGCCGCCACCACGGCGGCAGCTGGCGCTGAACCAAGCGGCCTGACGACGGCGTCAACAGCAACAACGACGACGACGACGACAACAACAACAACAACAAACCCTGCAGGCACCGGTGACGGGGACGGAGCCGGCGCGCTGGCGGTCGACGACGATTACAGCTTTGGCTTGGATCCGGCTGCGGCGGCGGCAGCAGCGGCAGCGGCAGCAGGACGAGGAGGCGAGGACGGCTTTGTGGAGGTAACCCCTAGTCCGGCGTCCACAGAGGAGATCCCTAGAACGGATCTGAGTCCGGTCGTGGGCGGAAGAGATCAAGGCACGAGCAGCACCAAGCGGCGGCGAGTCAGCTGAGACGGACTTTTGTCATTGTTTGTTCTTGCTGATCTCTATTCTCTTTTATTTCATCCATCTTTTTGACCTTATTTCTCTTTCCGCCTTTTCTTGTCCTTTTTTTCAAAGAGACGACAGTACATGAATGGCTCGCTCTGTTTTCTCCCGCGTACTTTCTCAACACAACCGTTGGACGAAGGGCGTCAGCGTTTCTTGGTTTTTAGTTGTCAGTTGTCAGTTGTCATGTTTATTTTTCGCTTTGCCTTTTGGTACTTTCTGTTTTGTTCTGGCTTCTGTCCTTCTTTGGTATGCTTTAGGGGAAGTGGGAGGGATTGCCCGGCCGGGGTTCAGTTTCTTTTTCTTTTTTTTCTTTTAGAATTGCAGGGTTTGCCGGAGGTTGGGGGGAAATCGGCACAGCAGCCTCATGGAAGCAAAGGAAACACGGAATGCAATTGTTCTGCCGAGTGATTTCTGGGTTTGATGCTCTGCCAGGTGAAATGTGCTCAATGAAGTCGTATCTGTACTGTAACTCAGGCGATGCTGTGGTGAATGGCTGACTAATCTTTGCACAAGGTCGGTTTTAACAGGGAGGCACTAAATTATTTACAGGGCAAACCATGTGAAAAAAACATTCACGACAAAACGAACACTGCGCTCTCTGACAAAGTACGTTTCTGCCTTGCGGGCTTGTCCAGTTTGCCGTTCTCGTATCTTGGGAGGTGTGTCGCTTTTGCGGTTGATCTGAAGGCCGTTCGCCATGTCGGTCACTCTCCACACCAACTATGGCGATCTGAAGATCGAGGTCTTTTGCGAAAGCGTGCCGAGGACGGCCGAGGTTTGTCTCTTCTTCCCTGTCCTCTCTCTGGGGTTGTGCTGTGTCCCTGCTATCATGCTAACGAGGGAAAAAAACAGAACTTTCTTGCGCTGTGCGCCTCCGGCTACTACGACGGCTCGCCCTTCCACCGCCTGGTGCCGGGCTTTATGGTGCAGACGGGGATGCCCGGGGCCGGCGACGGCGGCGAGCACGACAAGGACGGCGGCGGCCGCGACAAGGGCACGTCTATCTGGGGCGAGCCGTTTGAGGACGAGATCCGGCTGCCGGCGCTGCGGCACCACGCGCGCGGGATCGTGTCCATGGCCAACCGCGGGCCCAACACGAACGGCTCGCAGTTTTTCGTGACGTTTGCGCGGGCGGCGCACCTGGACGGCGCCAACACGGTGTTTGGCCACCTGCTGGGCGACGCGTCGTTTGCCACGCTGGACCGGCTGGAGGCCCTTCCCGTCGACAAGAAGCATCGGCCGCTGGCCGGCAAGAAGAAGAACAAGGAGGGCAGGGAGGGCAAGGAGGGCAAGGAGGGCAAGGAGGGCAAGGAGGGCAAGGAGGGCAAAACATCGAAGAAGGCAGCGTCTGGCGACGGTGACGGCCCCGGCGATGGAGAAGGCGACGGCCAGGCCAAAGACGACAAGAGCGAAAAGACGCCGCAGGCGCCGCCCCGGATCGAACGCGTCACCATCCACGCGAACCCGCTGGCGAAATGAGATGTGCGGAGCTCAAAATTTGCGCAAAAATCAGGGCTGGCATGCTTGTGCCGTGTCAGCGTGTCGGCGTGTCTTTTGAGTCGTCGAGCAGGTCTCCAAGGCCCCGGCCGGAGCAAGAATGGCCGGCCAGAGACGAAAGACGCATGGGCTGCACCAAAGAAGAAACCGACAGCAAGCAATGCATGCCTGAGGACCTCTGCCGCGGCTGGTCCCTAAGGAGTTGGCAGCTCTGCGCTGGCGTCTGCAAGAATGACTGAAACCAGGACAGCCTGTGCTTCTCACATTTCAGGACAGGCTGGGAAGTCAGCCAGAGAGAGAGCCCGTCTTTCACAGCGCTGGCTGTGCTACAAAGGAGGTGAGGCTTGGAAGTCAAACTCCAAGCTCTTGGAGGTTAACCACGAGCGACTTGGGCGACTGCGAACGACGCGAACGACGCGAACGACGCGAACGACGCGAGCGACTGCGAATTACTGCGAGCGACTGCAAACGACTACAAACGACTACGAGCCCAAAAGAAAAAGTGGCTTGTCCAATCTCAGCTGGTTGAGACTGTCGCAGCAGCAGCTTTTCTATAGATCTTTCGTTCAGCTCAGCCGGCTTGCACTCAGCTAGTTCACAATGTGTACGATTCAATAGTTTTTAAGCTTTTTTTTTATTCATGTTCTGTTTTTTGTCATGGCTCATGCTTTCTTTTACAATTGCACACCCGGCTCAGCTTTCTTTTACAATTGCACACCCGGCTCAGCTTTCTTTTACAATTGTGCACTCGGCTCAGCTTCCCTTTACAATTGCACACCCGGCCCAGCTTTCCTTTACAATTGCGCACTCGGCTCAGGCCTTGTAAATGGGAACCTTGTAGTCGTCGCGCCACTTGTCCTGGATGATGGCGAGCTGCGACGCCTGGGTCTTTTTGAAGTACTCGTCCTCGGGAGTGTCGCGGTAGTCCTCGCGGTCGACGTCTATGAAGCCTTCCTTGACAAAGGAGCGCGGAGCGATCATGAGGGAGCGGCCTAGGGAGTGTAAGTGATTTTGGCTTTGCTTGCGAACTGGTACTGGGCTGCGTTCTCTGATTTGTCCACGCCCACTCACCATTGACGGACTTGTCGCAGGCAATGCGCAGCATGCAGCTGGCGACGTCGGTCTGCTCGCCGAACTCGACGCCGCGGTCGATCAGCGACTTTTCGTACTCGGGCGTGCGGATGGCGCTCTTGATCCAGCAGGGCGCCACATAGGCGATGCGCACGCCCTGCTCCCAGCTGCTGCGGCGCACCGTCTTCATGAAGCCGCGCAGGCCGTGCTTCGTGGCCGTGTACTCCCAGTTGCCGGGCGAGTCGATGTAGGCCACCATGCTGCCGGTGATGATGAAGCAGCGGTCGCGCTCGTCGCTCTCGGGCTGCTGGCGGAAGTAGTGCACGGCCAGCTTCCAGGTGTAAAAGGTGCCGTCAATGTTGACGCGCACAATGTTGAGGTCCGGCTTGGTCGGCTCGCCGTTGGGGTCTGTCGGGTCAGCAAGGTGTGATCATGGAAAGCGTATTTTTGGCTTGCTTTTTTTCTCTCCTCTCTCCTCTCTCCTCTCTCCTCTCCTCTCTCCCCCTTTTCCACGTTCTCTCCCCCCAACTCACCATCCAGCACCCACAGGCTGTCGCCGGAACTGCGGCTGATGCCTGCATTGGCAATGACGACGTCGACGCTGTTGGACGGGCTCTTGGCCTTGGCCGTGGCAAACATGGCCTTCTGGTCGTCCCAGCTGCGGATGTCGGTCTTGACAAAGACGCAACGCGGCGCGTCGGCGGCGGCGCCCGCATTCAGCTCGGCCTCGATGGCCGTGCCGCGGTCGTTGAGGTCGGCAAACGTCACAAAGGCGCCGGCCTTGACAAACTCGCGCACACACACCTCGCCCATGCCGTTGGCGCCGCCGGTGATCACCACGGACTTGCCGCGGATCTTGCTGAGATCGGGGCGGACCGTGTGGTCGATGGGGCCCGTGTATGTGTACGGTGGCAGAGGCATTGTGAGGGTGCGACGACAGAGATGTGCTGTGGTGTGGTAGGGAGGGCAAAGGGCAGGGTGCAAGAGACGAGGAGAGAGTGAGAAGTCAAGCGACAGGACGAGAAGTGAGACGAGAAATGTGACAAGTGTGGCAAGATGAGGCTTTGCAGGTCGGAACGAAGACGAGGTTGCCGCAGGCTCTTGAGGGCCGGACGAGGACGAGGATGATGTGGTTTGCAGGCGGGTTCTGCGAGGCCGAACGAGGGCAAAATCAAAAGAGTCGAAGAGCTTGAAGACCGGCAACTTAAAAATTCTGGCCGCCGAATTACACGTCAGTAGTTCTCGCAGCAACACTTGACGTGGCCGCAGTCGCAGCGCCGGACAAACGAGATCACGGCTAAGCTAGTCGCGGCTTTTGTCTGTATTCGTTTTTGTATTTTGTATTTTGAGTTTTTTTTTTTTTTTTTTTTTTTTTTTTTTTTTTTTTTTTTTTTTTTTTTTTTTTTTTTTTTTTTTTTTTGTTTTCTCTCCAGTCCCTGCTTGCCTTTGCCCACTTCCCATTCTCTGCGCCTCATGACTTGCTCTTGCCCACGCCAACTCCGCGCCAGCTCCACACCAGCACCGTTCTTTCCTCGTTTCTGCGCTGCCGGCTATGACAGACCCACTCTTCCCCGCATCGCCGGACGACCAGACTTTTAGCTAGTTCCGGCAAGCCCGTTTTGGATGTTGGCGAACCGGCTGGGTCGCTCTATTTTTTGATGGCTTTGTTTTGGGGAGGTTTTGGCATCTGCCGCTCGCCTGCTCAATTGCTCAACACACCCCTTTCTCTCTGCCTCTTTCTGTGCCGACGCCGGCTGCCGAGATATGACAGCCCTTGTTCGTTTGCCGTAGCGCCGGCAGAGAACGGCCCAAGTTTCTTCAAGTCCTTGAGCCGGCCGGTCTTCAAGATCCGGAGACAGAAAGATAGCGGGCTCCTTCTGAGAGGGGCGAGGTTGGCAGTGGTGCCACGTCGGCTCTTGGGCGCCACGCTGGGTGTGGCCACAGGCGACAAAGTGCCAATGCTGGGCTCAGAGGAGACAGCTATATGTGGGAGGGTCCAGATCACATGCTGCATTGCGCCGTAGCTTGAAAAGCGGTCCGCTGTCAGGTCCTCTCTGTGCTACTATTACTACTGTTGGGAGACGAAACACGCCTTATTGCGGGAAGGTCTGTTGGTTTGCTCCTGCCTTTTTTCAGAGTCTGTTTGGTTGCTCTTGTTTCTGTAAGTTTGCTCCTTCTCTTTGCTCTATCTCTTTGCTCCTTCTTTTGTGTTTTGCAAGTTCGCTCCTTCTCTTTGCTCCTTCTCTTCGTGCTATATTACAGCTCCTTTCCTTTTTTTGTATAACAACTTTACATTTCGAGATCGAGTTCTTTCACCCCTTTTCTCCATCTCTCAAAACTCCGACTTGCCACGGCCCTGCCCTGCCATTTGCTGACCAACACCAGTCACTCTTCGCTTCCTTCAAGAGAACACACTGCTCCGTGTCATCATGACTGCCCAGGTCGAAGTGCCAGCTGCCGCCGCCGCCGCTGCCTCTGCAGCGGCACAGTCGGCCAGCGCGGCGGCTCCAGCTCCGGCTCCAGCTCCGGCTCCAGCTCCGGCTCCGGCCGACGAAGAGGACGAGGCGCCGCGCATGCCGGCGCCCGAGCTGCCAGAAGTGCTCAACGTCGCTGCCAGCAGCCAGCAGCCGGGAGCACAGCAGTCGCAGGCGCAGGCGCAGCCGCCGACACACATCCTGGAAGAGGACGACGCCGACGCAAAGGCGCAGCCGTTCAAGCTGAGCCGGTACTATGCATACACGCCGCGGCGGCTCAAGGTGTTTACGATCGGCGCCGGGTTCTCGGGCCTGCTGATGGCGCACAAGTTCCAGCACCGCTTCCCGGAGATGCGCGACATTGTCGACCACACCATCTTTGAGATGCGCAGCGAGGTTGGCGGCACCTGGCTCGTCAACACCTATCCAGGCGTGCAGTGCGACGTGCCAGCCCACATCTACGTGAGTCTGGCAGCGTTCTTTTTTCTTTTTGTCTATTTGTGTTTTTGTTCTTTTTGTGTTTTTGTTCTTTTAATCTTTTCCGTCTTTTGCTGCTGCTCACACGTCCAAGGCCTTCCCCTTCGACCCGAACCCCAACTGGAGCCGGTTCTACGCCAGCGGCTCCGAGATCGAGGCGTACATCAAGGCCACGGTCAAAAAGTGGAACCTGGACCGCGACATCCAGTTCAACACCCGCGTCGTCGGCGCCCACTGGGAAGAAGACCGCAGCCAGTGGCGCGTCACCGTTGAGCGCGACGGCCAGCAGCGCGACGAGTACTGCCACGTGCTGATCTCGGCACAGGGCGTGTTGGTGTAAGTAGATGAGGTTGGGAGGTTGGGATTGCGAGAATGATGTTGCAAGATTGGGTTTGCGAGATTGAGGTTCCGAGAGATGAGATGGCGAGAGATTGAGAGATTAAGAGATTGAGAGGGTTTTTTACTTCTTTCTTCTTTCTTTCTTCTTTCTTCTTTCTTCTCTCTTCTTTCTTCTTTCTTCTTTCTTCTCTCTTCTTTCTTCTTTCTTCTTTCTTCTTTCCTTCTTCTTTTTTGCGTCTCCCTCTTCGTCTTTGCCCCCCCCCCCCCCTCCCTCGCCTGCTCTCCTGCTAACTGTCCCTTCTCCTCAGTCACGAAAACTGGCCCGACATCCCCGGCCTGCGCGACTTCAAGGGCCACATCACGCACTCGGCACGCTGGGACCACAACTACGACTACTCGCACAAGCGCATTGCCGTCATCGGCAACGGCTCGTCCGGCATCCAGATCGTGCCCAAGATGGCGGCGCTGCCGGGCACCGAGGTCACCAACTTCATCCGTGGGCCGTCGTGGGTGTACTACCGCGCGCCGCCGTCGCAGCACCTGGGCGGCGCCGTCAGCGACGACAACACCAACCCGGCCTACAGCGACGCCGAGAAGCGCCGCTTCCAGGATCCGCACTACCACCTGCAGCACCGCAAGGGCATCATCTCGCGCACCAACAAGTCCTTCTATCTCTTCCTCAAGGGCGCCAACAACGACGCCGCCATGAAGGTGGCCGCGGCCCAGATGGCCGAGAAGCTGCAGCACGACCCGCACCTCTGCGAGCTGCTGATCCCCAAGTGGGAGCTCGGCTGCCGCCGCATCACGCCCGGCCCCGGCTATCTCGAGTCCTTCCTGCGGGACAACTGTCACGTGACCAACAGCGGCGTCGTGCGCGTCACGTCGGACGCGGCCACGGGCACCGGCGCCGTGCACACGGCCGACGGCAAGGCGCACCCCGTCGACGTCGTCGTGTGCGCCACCGGCTTCGACGTGTCGCACTGCCCGCGCTTCCCCATTGTGGGCCGCAACGGCGTCGACCTGTCGCAGCTGTGGCACGACCAGGACCCCGAGTCGTACGTCTCCGTGGCCGTGCCGCACATGCCCAACTACCTGATGATGATGGGGCCCAACTGCCTCGGCGGCCACGGCTCGCTGGTCGAGTCGCTCAACTGGACCGGCGACTACATTGTCAAGTGGATCCGCAAAATGGCCACCGAGGACATCCGCGCCATCGCGCCCAAGCCCGCCGCCGTCGACGCCTTTATCCGCTACGGCGACGAGATCCACAAGACCCTCGTCTGGACCGGCGCCTGCAAGAGCTGGTACAAGCGCAACCGCGTCGACGGCCGCGTCACCGCCCTCTTCGCCGGCAGCGCCCACCTGTTCCAGCGCCTGCTCGCCGACCTGCGCGCCGAGGACTTTGACCTCGACTACCACACCGCCAACCCCTTCCGCTTCCTCGGCAACGGCTTCACCGCCTTTGAGATGGACCCCGCCAGCGACCTGTCGTGGTACGTCGAGGTGGCCGAGAAGATCGTGCCGGGCGAGAAGCCGGAGGGCAACGGCGTCGAGCCGCTGCCGGCCGCGGACAAGGCCGCCAACGGCACTGGTGGCAGCCAGCCCAAGGCCAACGGCACTGTGCACGCCGCCCCGTCGAGCGCCGTGGAGGCAGCAAAGACGGTCGAGATCAAGGCGGTGTAGATGCTGCGAGGTGGACTGGACGGTGGTCTTCCATGATATTTTGGTGATTTTTTGTTTTTGTTTTTTTTTTAATTTTCACATATTTCCCATTTTAGATGTTTCTTTAGAAAATACAAACCGACAGATTGGATATGCTTTAAAGGAGTCGTATCTTTGATAGCTATTGAACAATGAGAGCATGGTTGTTCCTAGATAGCTTCATGTCCAATTCAAACACTCAAACGTGCCGAGCATAGCATTCATACCGACCAGACACCAAACACCTAAAATAGTACCTTGCGTATGCAAACCTCGGCCCACGCCATCAAAACTACATCCTCGGCATCTCCTGGGCCATCCACGGCATCGTCATATCCACATCCACCCCAACACCCGGTACGCCGACACCCGGTATGCCCACCCCCATGCCGTCGACTCTCAGGCTGCCGTCTGCGTTCACGCCCAGGCCTGTTCCCAGACCGCCTCCCAATCCACTGCCTCCCAAGCCGCCCCGAAGCCCGCTTGCCAGACCGCCTCCGAGGCCGCTGCCCAGCCCGCCACCCAGCCCGCTTCCCAAGTCGCCCTCCAGACTGCTGCTGCCCATGCCGGGCCCGCCGGCGCCAATGCCCATGGTCATGCCGACGTCGCCGTCGAACACGTCGAACATGTAGTCGGTCCACGGCTCAAGCATGCCCGGGTACTGCGAGAACAGCAGGTCCATCGCCGGCGCGGCGTTGTGGTCGGGCGACGGCAGCCGGGTGGCCACGCCGTGCTCGCGGCCCTCCAGCAGCACCTCGGCAATCTTGTTCGTCTCGGGCGTGACAAACGGAAACAAGTCCACCCACAGGCCGTCGTCGGGATCGTCGGCGCCATATTGGATGCTGTTGAGAGCTGTGGCAGAGCCATGTTGGTGGCCATCATTTCTGCATCTGTTGCTGCTGCTGCTGCCGCTGTTGCCGCTGCCATGGCTGCCGTTGCAGCCGTTGCCGTTGGTGGCGTTGTTCGTGTCGCTGGACCTCACATTGCTGCTGTCGCTGCCGCCACCGCTGCTGCTGCTGCTGCTGCCCGTCGGCGGCCCGGCAAACGACCGGCGCAGCCGCTGAAAGCCCTGGCTGATGACGTTGGCGGATGCCCACATCTTGTTCAGCTGGCCAATGGCCTGCACCAGCACGTCCAGGCCGTCGTTGGCGGCGGCCGCCAGCTCGCGCACGCGGCTGGCCTGCAGCAGCGCAATAAAGGCCATGGCCGAGTACCAGCAGGTGACGGCCATGAGATAGCGCACATTTCCGCGCGCCAGGACGTCGCGCAGGATGCGCGCAATGCAGGACGCTGCCAGGATGGCGGCCGGCAGCGCCCGCGGCAGGCCCTGCGACGGCGCCCGCTGCAGATGCAGCACAATGACCGTCGTCAAGTACGGCAGATGCAGTTGGTGCACGTCGCGGTCAAAGTTCTCGGTGCGGGCCTTGCCAATGGGAAGCTGCAGATGCGCCGGCAGCGACTGCACCCAGTGGACCAGCTCTTGCCGCAACTTTGCGGCTGCAGAGGAGCTGCCTATGCCGATGCCACCACCACCACCGCCGCCGCCGCCGCCACTACCACCACCACCACCCGACCGCGACAACGCTTTGGCCGCCCTGCCCATGATGGCGCTCAGCCGCACCCAGTGGATAAATATCTCGCCTTGCCGCTGCGAGAGCGCGTCGTCCGGGAAGTCGGCGAGCGTGGGCGGCGAGATGGAGCAGTCTTCGGGATCGATGATGCACGGCTTGCTCTGGCAGAGCGCCGTGATGCGTTCGCGGGCCTAAGGGACAAGAGTATGAGCCAAGCTCTACACACAACGCACAACGCACACGCAAAAGCTTGCACTTACAAAAACCGTCCACCAGATACGCCGCCGCAGACTCAGGTTCAGCCGATGGCGCAGCGGATGGTCGGGTGCCGGCTCGCGGTGGAAGTTCATCTGCTGGGCGTGGCGGATGATGACAGACGTCCACCACCACGACGAGTGGCGGTGCGCCGTCGTGGGCGGCCGCGGCGCCCACCAGTAAAACAGCGCCAGCGCTTTGAGCTCGGCCTCGGTGTCGGCCTCGGCATCGTGGTAGAACAGCGCCGTGGCTTTTTGGTAGTAGGCCGCCGGTCCCTGGTGTGCCACCAGCGGCGGCTGCACGTGGCTGGCCGCCGTGGCCAGGGCGTGCGCCAGCAGCGCCGACCGCGGCAGTTCGTCGGCCAGCGTAGCCCGGTCCAGCACCGGGCACCAGGGGTACAGGTATGTAAAGTACGTCTCTGCATAGCTCTGCAGCAATTCCTGCTGCTGCGCGTCGTCGCCGTCGGCGAACCGGCCGCCTTCGTCGTCTGCCGCCACGGCCGACGTCGCTGTGGTCGTCGCTGTGTGCGTGGCCGCCGCTGTTGTGGAGGCTGTCATGGACATTGGGCCCGTCGCCGTCGTGGCTGTCCGGGCTGCGCTCGAAGCCTCCGCCGTCGAGCCCCGTCGTGGATGTGTTCTTGCTCGGGCTGCCGGCATCGCCGTGGCTGTGATTGCTGTTGCTACCGCTGCCGCCGAGGCTGCCGCTTTGGATATGCCGCCGCCTCCGCCGCCTCCGCTGCCGCCGCCGCCGCTGCCGCCGACACTGCCACTGCCGGTTTTGCATGCAGCCTTGGACGCCAACAGCTCCCGCGCCTCCTGTTCCTGCCGAATGGCGTCGATCTCGTGCTCCGGCCCATACACCTGCAGAAAGCCCGTGTCGACGTCTCCTCCGTGGCTGCGTCCTGCGCCGCCCTCCGGCGGCGACCCAGCCGACGCCGACGGCAGAGACGAGAGTCCCAGGGACGACACCGCCGGAACGGCCGCCGTCGTGGCAGCGGCGGCGGCAGCTGCCGACAAAGCCGCCAGCGATGGCAAGGACGCGGACGCCACATGGGACGACAGCGGCTGAACCCCGGGCAGCGCCTGCCGTCCGCCGGAAACGGCCGATCTCGTCGTGTTGGACACGGGACTGCTGCTCGCGGCAGGACACCGACCGAAGCCGTCCCTGCGGTCTATGCCGTCGATGACGTCCATGCCGTCCAGGCACGGGTCTCGGTCGTCTCGAAAGTCCCGGCCGTGGCCGTCCCGGTCCTGTCTGCCATTGCTGCCCACCGACGGCGGCCGCAGTCTCGACTCGTCGTCCTCGCAGGCCGGCGTCGCCGCCCGGCTCGATCCAGCCGTCCGTCGCCGTCCGCGCTTAGGAGCCCGCAGCCGGCACTCGCGGCCAGCCACGTCACACTTGGAACAGCGGTCCCGGCCCATGTCCATGCGGACCTGGTACGATTAGCAGTTGAGATCCGATAGAGCTTTGTTGTCTTTCTCTCACACATCTCCCTCCCACCATCCCTCTCTCTCTCTCTTCCATGTCAAGCACACCCTCTCTTTTCCCTGTCACTCGCGCACACTCGCACACTCCCACAAACTCACCTGCAAATCGCACTTGATTTTTTTAGAGTGGCAGAACTGACAGGCCAGCTTGGCCCGCCGCCGCTTGGGCTCACAGCCCGTGTACAGCAGCCAGTCGCCCACAATTTCAGCCATGGCGGCCTCTGTTTGAATTTTAAACTCAAACAGGCCGGCTACAGTCGTATGCTGGGGGGAGGCAGAAAAGCGGAACAAAACTGTATGAGAACCAAAGAATGAAGACGGCGGCGACCTTGAGACAGCAATGTAAAAAAATGAGAAGAAATAAAATGGGAGGAAAAAAAAAAAAAAAAAAGAAACAAACAGAGGGAAAGATCTCCACAGAACGTAGTCCGTCGCCACTTCCCCCCAGGGACCCCATTGTTATCTCCAATGGGGGGAAGGTGCGCCCCGGCTCTCCCACTTCAAGCTCTGCAGCGCAAAGTACACATGACCCCAGACCCCAGAAGGGACGCCTCTGGCCAAACTCACGCTATAAGGGCGCTAGCTCCAGCGGGGGCGTGTGGAGCACTAGAGGAGCAATAATACTGATTACAGAGTATTACGGAGTACGGAGTAGTGGTGTCAACTGGACTGGACATTATTACACGGAAAATCCAAAGCTCGCTCGCTCTACTACTCCATGTTTTGCTCCGCATAAGGATACTCTTGGGCGCCGGCGAAAGCTCTTGGCGCTGTATCACGGGCCTGTCCAACGACGGCTAGCGCCAGGCGGGGTTTTCAAGCGCTAAGAGACGGTCTCTTTCGGCTTTTTTACGCACGCAAAAGCAGGCAGAAACGGGCCTGCGCTGCCAGTCATTTTGATCACTGCGTTTTGGCTCTTGAGACAGCTGAGCAGACTTATATTATTACCCAAATCTGTTTTTTTTTTCTTCTTTTCCCCCCTTTCTTTTCTGTCTCTTCTCTCGCAGACACCACCACCCAATAGCGCACTGTAGGCGTCTGTCCAAGCTTAGTAAATATAACGAAATTGCGGGTTCTATTTTGAAGGATTGTTAGCATGGACTGGGTTGCACAGGAGAGGGGGCAGAAAAGCATGCACTGAGCACTGACAGCGCGTTGCAGTTGCAGAGAGGCAGAAAATCAAAACTCACCTTGCGATCAGTCATGTCGTCTTCGTAGGCGTGGTCGAAGCCTTCTTCGATGCCTGACTTGTTGCGGCGGTAGTTGTCCCACATGCAGACGGCTTGGTAGGCCATAATCAGCACGGCGCAGACGATGGTGGTGATCAGGACAATGACGAAGCCGGGGCCGTAGCGGGGGGCGTCTTTCTGCTTGAAGACGAGCGGGCCGATGAAGTTTCCTGGTGGTGTTAGCAATGGGCTCAAGCAAGACCTCTTAAGACCTCTTAAGGCCTCTTTCTTTTGGGGCTTCGATCAGAGCCACTCACCAACGCAGTAGCCGACATAGAGGCCGGACGAGGCAAAGGTGCGCTTGGTGTAGCCGGCGATGTTGGCCAGCATCAGGCCCATGAGGACGGAGTAGCCCATGCCGACGGCAGGCAGGATGAAGGTGGCAAACAGCAGGCCGCCCTTGTCCTTGGCGGGCAGCAGCCACAGCAGCAGGCAGGACAGGATGACGACCAGCTGGGCGGCGAAGATGAGGTAGCAGCGGATGTTTTTGAAGCGGTAGGCGGCCCAGGAGATGGCCAGGTCGCCGAAGCCGGACACGACGCCGCACGGCATCAGCAACAGCAGGGCCTGCAGGCCGGTGTAGCCCATGCCCTTGACGATGATGGGCACAAAGGTCGACAGCGGCCCGTTGGCGATCATGCTGAGCGTGGCAATGGAGAAGATTATCCAGAACTTGAGGTCCAGCAGCAGATCCAGCACCTGGGCCGGCTTGTGGTGCTTGTTGCGCACGCCCGTGTTGTTGTTGCGCAGCCGCGCCACCAGGATGTAGCGCTCGCGCTCGTTGAAGCCGCGGGCCCGGATCGGGTCCGGCGGCAGGACAAACCACAGCGCGAAGCCCCAGGCCATGGTGAGCGAGCCGGCAAAGTAGTACATGTAGCGCCACGACGACTTGCCGCCGTGGAGCAGCCCCCAGCCGTAGTTGATGAGCGGCGAGAAGATGGACGAGAAGCCGGTCATGCTGTACCAGACTCTGTGGGGGGTTAGCGAAAGAGCGAGGAAGAAAAGGGAAGAAACGAGCGAAAGCGAGGAAGAAAAAGAAAGAAACGAGCGAAAGCGAGGAAGAAAACTCACCCCATGCGCATGGCCTGCTCGTCCTTCTTGTACCATGTGCCGACGATCATCATAAACATGGGGCTGATGCCGGCCTCGAGAAAGCCGAGAAAGAAGCGCTGGGCATAGATGTCCTTGTAGGTTTTGCACACGGTCGTCAGAATCAGACACAGTGCCCACAGCATCACGATGACGCAGGCCACGCGCTCGACGGGGAAGCGCTGGGCCAGCATCATGGCCGGGTACGAGCCAATGATGAAGCCCAGATAGAAGATGGCCGCCGTCATGGAGTAGCGGTTGCCAATCATCAGGCCAAGGTCGGTGCGCAGGCCAAAGAGAGCCTGAGATGGGAGTCAGCATGCAGGTGCATTTCTTTTGTCCAAACATTTTTGATTTTGATGTTTGATTTTGATGCTTGGTCTTGATTTTGATTTGATTTTTCATCTTGATTTTGATTTGATTTTTCGTCTTGATTTTGATTTGATATTTCATATTGATTTTGGCTCAGCACCCTTGGCGCTCAATGACTTACCGCCTGTCCCAGCATGGCCTTGTCGTAGTACTGCAGCATGTATGTCATGCACAGGACCGGCATCAGCCGCAAGTCGATCCGGCGCACCAGCTTCTTGTGCTCCTCGTCCGTCCAGGTCTCGTCGCCCGTGTACGTGGCCAGCACCTTGACGGCCTCGTCATTGTGCACCGTGTCGATCATCTCCAGCTGCACCTTGCTGACGCTCGCCGTCTCCGTGTCGACGGCAGCGATCGGCGCGCCCGTGGTTTCGGTGCCTACAGCCATTGTGGTGTCGTGGTTTCTTGGAAACCTTGGACAGATGGTGGATGTGTGCAAAACAAGAAAGAAAGGCAAAAGGGTAAAAGGAAAAAAACAAGAAAGAAAAGAAAAAGGGGGGGGGGGGGGGATAGGAAGGGGAATGCGGTAAGAGAGAGGATGAGGAGAGGACAAGTGAGGGTGGATACTTGGCGAGATGTGTAGATATATAATAAGAAGGGGGGGGGGGGGGGGGGGGGGGGGGGACAAAAAAAAAAAAAAAAAAAAAAAAAAAACAAAAAACCCAAAAAACA